>JAJJMC010011023.1:8538840-8606223 GCA_023531435.1 Papaver californicum | reverse complement strand
GTTAGCCATTAAGGCTAGTGTACGTTAGAGTGAGGACTGAGGTTAGCCTTCACTTGCATAAATATCAAGTCCTGTATCAGATTCATTATGTGTGATGAATCAATTTCTGTTTCACTAATCATTTTCAGAATACAAATCAATTCTTGATCTTTATTCAAGAATCACAACAATCAACTAAGTATTACTGAGAATATTTTATCTGAGGATACCATTGAGACCAGTATTGTAGAGACAAATACACTATGGTAAAAATATATGAGGAAAGGCTTTAAAGTGATTGGAGAGAACTTTTTTGTGTTTAAACTTAATTATAAGAAAGATCAAGAGGAAATCCTAAAAAAATCACCTTGGAATCTGGATGGGTATCCTATGCCTATGAAGAAGTATACAACTGACATTGTTGCAGAAGATTAAAAATTCACCCATCGATCAGAAGTGGACTGTGCACTTTAATCATCTTCTGCTAGTAGAACATAAACGATTTTAAAGAAAATATGAATACAAGGAATGAATGCTTTAATTAATAATCATTTTCTAAATTTCGGACTACATCTCTAACCAATGAAATAAACTTATTTTATTATGGATTTTTTAAAATCCATGGAAAATAATAAGTAGAAAATAAAAGTAAACCCTAGGTTGTAGAAGAATCTCTAACTCCAAAGTTCCTCCCCTTTTATCCTAAAAATATACGATATCAAATAGAAGTGAAATTATCCCTTAAATAGATATCCCAAAAGTAGAAGCACCCATGCTCGAATCCCTGTCGAAATAGTCCCCATACCCGCTCCAAACTAGCCAAAACACGTAAAAATAAGCTCATAAATAATGGACCTCGTCATCAGGTAGAAGAAGCCCAGCCCAAAACAATTTTTAACTTTAATTGGCTTGTTAGTTCTGGGAAACTGACAAGTATTTTTTCATTGTCTTTTAGCTTACAGGTTCCCTCAATAGCTTTCTCGTCGCGACAACTTTTCTTTTTGATTTTTTTTTCCTTATTTTCTTCGACAACTCTCACTGTCGAGAGAAATTTTTCTTTCTGAATTTGTTGCCTCATAACTCTCTGTCATCGAGAGAAATCTTTTCATTTGAGTTTGTAAAACTCATTTATCTTTATTCTCGCGTCAATTGGAAACTATGTTTTCCTAATTCTCCTCAAACTCGAGTATCACCTTCTGCTACCGTATCGCCTGCTCCCATAATTCTCGAGTTATCACCTTCTATGTCCACCATCATTTCTAACTCCATCTCTTACTCAACAACGAACCATCCATTTCAATAATAATCACCGCACCACCTTATTCGCTTTCGAGACCACCAACGATTCTGCTCCAACTGATCTTCCTCGAGCTTAGTTACAACTTCTTTTATCATCATTGACTTCCACCACTACTGCAAGTCCCTCTCGAACATGGAAACAAACTCAACTCCATCAACCAACATTCATCACAGATCAAAATCCACCATTGATTCCCCGCCGATCTTTGTCTCACCACAGACTCGACTCCATCACCAATTTCGATCATCATCCAAATATTCTAACCCCACCACCAACTCGTTGCACCCTTTTTGGCGTTAAAATCAGGTATCAACAATCACTATGATCATGATGATCAATCGCGACAACATATCTTCTTCTCCATGTTTTCCGGCCAAACTCTGTACCATGTTTTACTCCGTTTTCCTTATGCCTAAAACCACGAAAAACCTTTGAGCTAACCAAATCCATAACATCACTCTACACAGAAAATACCGGAACAAAACTTAACCTAATTTCATTGTTCGAAATTTTGAAGAAGAAGAAGGTAGCCCTTATCTACAGAGTGGGTGACTTTGATGAAATTAAAATATGAGGCAGCCCCTAGTAATTATTAAGGTGTTTGTTAATAAATTTCAGTTAAAATTCAGCGTGTTTAACATCTCTTTTTGTCATAATTTTTATATACGAAGTCGGAATGACTTCATTTTTTTTGTTCTCTTCAACATGTTGAGCAGCAAGGTTGTAAAATCGTAAAACATAGAATGACTCGTTTTTTATTTTTAGGTATCAAATTGTATACTGAATCGTAAATCAAAGATCCATAGGAAAAAAAGTTACAACTAGTAGAAAATATATATACATCCACAAAGAATATAATCCCAAAAAAATATGAGATACATGGTAAAAAGAAAAGGTTACTATTGTGGGAATAGGAGATGCATGGTAGAAAAGTTATTAGTTTGAGAGTGGGACATATGCTTTTTATGTGTGTTACATGTTCCAACTCCCAAGTATACGACGTCCATTTTCAAAGTTAACAAACCAGAAAAGAGAAAATAAAATACAAAATCAGAGTTAGTAGTGTCCGCCCATTTTCTTCTTCTCCATCTCCTTCTCCCTCTTTTTCATCTCTTTACTTTAGAAGCCTGATATAGGGGCTTCAACATCAATAGAGGGGCTCCAGTGAAGGTGAGGTGACCCAATTTTACGATAAGGGATGTCCTTGGGGTAAAGTTAAATGTCCATTTTACCTTTTATCTAATAAAAAAAGACAAATTTGTCCTTTAATTAAAATCTTTTCATCCCCTCCATATCTTCTCCTTCTCCATTTTAATCATAATAGATTTTTTTTTTTTTTAAACCCTAGATTTTGATTCAATAAAACATAGTAGCATTGAGTATACCTCTAACTTATACTCTTGATGTTTTTATGGCTCAAATTTGATGAGATCACGATTTGAAAGATTGATTTTTTGTTGTTCAGAGAAACTTACGGTTGGGTTTCATGTCGAACCCAACTGTAACCCTAAGAACACCGAAGAACACCATTTTTTCCCAGATTTACGGTTGGGTTTTCAACCAAACCCAACCGTAACTTGAAGAACAATGATGAACACCATTTTTGCCCAAATTTACGGTTAGGTTTTCAACCAAACCCAACCGTAACAAATCTTTAAACCCCAATCGTAAAATTAGATAAATATATTTTAAGATTTTTCATTTCTATCTTGTATAGAATTGAAAGACGAAGCTAACCCAAAAAAAATGAGGTCAATCGGGCATCGTATGAAGGAGTTATGATCAAAACGATGAAATGTATCCAGGAATATTTACGGTTGGGTTCGCCAATAAACCCAACCGTAAATTTGAGATTTTTGGGATTCATTGAGCCCAAATTTACGGTTGGGTTTATTGGCGAACCCAACCGTAACTATTCCTGGATACAAATCGATTTCACCGTTTTGATCATAACTCATTCATACGATGTCCGATTGACCTCATTTTTTTTGGGTTAGCTTTGTCTTTGAATTCTCTACAAGATAGAAATGAAAAAATCTTAAAATCTATTTATCTAATTTTAAGATTGAGGTTTAAAGATTAGTTACGGTTGGGTTTTGGCTTAAAACCCAACCGTAAGTCTGGGGAAGGTTTATTCTTCATATTACGGTTGGGTTACGGTTGAGTTTTTAGGCAGAACCCAACCGTAAATACATGTTGAAATTGTAACAAAAAAACTAACAGAATAAGTTACGGTTGGGTTTTAACCCAAAACCCAACCGTAAATTCTACTGGATACCACAAAATTGGATTCTCTAATTTGTGTGATTTTCAGTTTTTCTTTGTTTGAATGACCCAATTTACCTTCAATCTAGTTAAAATGATTGAATAGGTCACCTTTTTGATTTTGAAACCCAAATTTGGCCTTAAAACTCAATGCTCCAAGGGATGGCTTACGGTTGGGTTTTAAGGCAAAACCCAACCGTAACTATGGGAAAAAAAATGGTGTTCTTCATTTTTCTTCGACTTACGGTTGGGTTTTACCTTAAAACCCAACCGTAATTGGTTAATTCTTCATATTACGGTTGGGTTATTAAACAAACCCAACCATAACAAATCTTTGAACCCCAATCGTATAATTAGGTAAATAGATTCTAAGATTTTTTCATTTCTATCTTGTAGAGAATTGAAAGACGAAGCTAACCCAAAAAAATGAGGTCAATCGGGCATCGTATGAAGAAGTTATGATCAAAACGATGAAATGTATCCAGGAATATTTACGGTTGGGTTCTCCAATAAACCCAACCGTAAATGTGACATTTTTGGGCTTCATTGAGCCCAAATTTACGGTTGGGTTTATTGGCGAACCCAACCGTAACTATTCCTGGATACAAATCGATTTCACCGTTTTGATCATAACTCCTTCATACGATGTCCGATTGACCTTATTTTTTTTGGGTTAGCTTCGTCTTTCAATTATCTACAAGATAGAAATGAAAAAATCTTAAAATCTATTTATCTAATTATTCGATTGGGGTTTAAAGATTAGTTACGGTTGGGTTGGTTGAAAACCTAACCGTAAATTTGGGAAAAAATGGTGTTCATCATTGTTCTTCAAATCATTTGATTAAGTTAAAGATTATGTTTAATTAATCATGATTAGCTTAATTTTTAATTAGTTAGATTAATTAAGGTTAACTAATCAGGGGTGGTTTAGGTATTGTAAAAATATTATGGATAAGGGGTTTTTGAGTTTTACTTCATAATGTCCCTATTTCGTCTTATTATTGGAGCCCCTCTATTGATATTGGAGCCCCTATATCAGGCTTCTTACTTTAACCATGTGTTTTTGAAGACAAGGCAAATGGAAAAAAGGGATTAAATATTCTTTGGAAGAGTAATAAAAGAAGAATGAAAGAGATTTTTGTGTGGGAACTAGCTACCATTAAAACTGCATGATCAAACTATCCCTTTAATTTTTCTTTTTGATTCAAAAATATAATTGAGAATCAAGCATATACATAATTCTACAGTTTATTGATTTTATGTTTTCATTTAATTAATCATCTTTCTCTATGAATCTAATTCCACTGGATGTAGTCGTTATTGATGAAATCTACGCAACAGGTACAACCCCAACTTAAAATTTTTCAAGATGATTTCCATCTTATGTTTCCAATAACAGATTAAAGGAAGAAAAATCATAAAACTTTAGGGATTTTATGGGTTTTAGTATTTGTAAAAAAAACTGACTCAAGATTTTGAAACGAATCAACGATTCAAATATTTATTTCACGGTTCGTCAGAAAAACGATTCATAGTTACGATTAAAATCGATTTAATATTTTCTTAGAGTGACTGTACGAGTCTAATAACTCTGGTGAGAAAAAATCCTGGATTTGACTGAGTACCACTGGGTCATTGAAATTTCTTCCTCTGGACACTTTATTTCCACTTCTTTTCGAGATGTAACCTAATATAAGACATAATATACAAAATTAACAATAATACAAAGTAATTCACATACAATCTAGCAAAATAAGTGCAAGAAAATGATACTTAAAATATGTAAATTATGCACTTATCAACTATCATGTTTTTTTGACTTACTCATGTTAACCCTCGACGTGCTCTTCACATACAATTTGTACTTTCCCCTGTGACTTTCAATTTTTCCATTTCTTTTGCAATCAATTTTTAAATGATCATGCCTCGAACGACGGCCTAAGACTAATGTGCATCTGATTTCTATGCTTTTGTCCATAAACCATTGCTTTTCCTCATCCTTGTTTTCCCATACCAAATCAGTGTAATAGTGGGCATGAGTATCAGGCCTCAGCAGAGACATGGGTTCATGTTGATCATTATCGAGCGCTTGAACAATCTACAATATATATACATATATATATATAATTATGCCAATACAATCGGCGGATAAGGAACAATCGTGTCGAGTACCGATTGTTAACAATCGTCCTTTAGGTACATATTTATCCACCAAAATACAGTTTTTTGGCCACTTTTCAATCGGATCATATATCAACATACACCGAACGATTGTACACTTGGTTATTTAAAAAAAATCTCTTAGTGATATAATCGGTCGATATGGTAGTCCATAGTAACCGATTATTTCACTTACCAACCCCCCAAATCTGAACTACAATAGGATGTTGTTCATCACCATATGATCAGCCGATTATAGTTCATCATATGTTGGAAAGATATAGATTCATCGGGTGTAAAATCATCGTACCAGCCGATTATGGGTAATGGGTTGACCAGAAAAAATATTAAAATAAACCATGAATACATGTTTCTAGATCTTTATCACGTATATATGACGGTTGGAAGCATTACGATCTTCATTTTTCCGGTTTGATTCTTCATATGCTTGAGTAAAATCCTAAATTATGTTTTGGTTTACACGTTCTTTTTCATCCAACAAATAACCCAAATCGGTAAGATTGAAAACACGATAATCTGATTGGCGATATGAAGATGCACCAAAGTACGTCTTCACTATAAAATTTCCTTTTTTGCTATCAAAGTCACAAAACCTTAGTTTTTCTCAAGTTCTTCTTCTTCTTCTTCTTCTTCTTCTTCAAAACTTCCAAAAAAAAACTATATTTTAATTCTTACCATCTACCACTAACTATAATCCAATTCAAAACACTAATTAATCTAATTACTAGTTGAATTAATTAATCCTAATTAATCAAGGATAAATTAAGCATTAATAAATATAGTTGGATAAGAGGTTTTGATTTTACTTCAAAATGACCCTATTTTAATTTAATGTGTATACCTCAAATAAAAGTTGAGACTTTTCAAGAATGGTCTTTAAAGCAATAAACATGTGAAAGGTTAAGGAAAAAATTACATAAGCTTTAAGTACATCTGAAGAAAGCTTATGTATTTTTTTTAAAATGATGTTGGGGTTTAATGAGAGAAGAAGATAATCTGCTTTATATAAGACGCATAGCTCACATGTGATGTGGAAAAAAACAATTTGAAATTGTATGGTAGGTGGCCAACAAGGGAGTATTGATGTAAGAAAATATGACATCCTTAACAGATATAGCTGTTCATAATGTTTTGTATTAGGGGGTAATTTATAATGATAAATTGGTGCAAAATCATTATTTTTTCGATACTAGATGCCAAATAACAAGTAATCCAAACAAAGACAGAAACACAAGCATATGATAGAATTGGTTGTAGCAGTCGAAGAACACAAAGATATGATGACATGAAGGGTTAAAAAGGGGTATATTTGAGCATATATTGTTTTTATAATGGTTATCCCAGCTAAGATAACTCTGAAGTTGGGAAACATCCAAGCAATATACGACTAGTTCTATTATCAGGGTATTTTTCTTGATGTTAAACACAATATGTATTTCACTAATGCAGACAACCTTCATTAATTAATGTTATGATATAAAGGTTCGAGTAACCCACAAAACCACCATCAAATTGCAAAATTATATGGAGATTATAGATCACGAGGGATATGATGAGCCATAATAGGAATATTTTAATAAGACAAGAGTGACCGCACCCAGAGTAATGACACTTGAGATGAAAATTTGGTGGGGTGTGATTAGGAGAAGGGACACAATAAGTATCAGATGGTTTTATTAAAAAAAATGAATGCACCACTTACTTAGGGTATTGAATATTGGTAAGAAAGGTATTGAACAAGTGCAAACCATGAATAATATTATTGATGTTCTCTATCACCTTTGGTATTCACGCAAACACAACTAGAGCCGCACTCAACCTGAACCTGATAAATGTCTGAAAAAATAATTACTAGCTCTAGGTACTAAATTAAGTTAAGTGAACCCCCGTAATCCCCATTGATGATGGGATAGATAGATAAATAGAATAGTGATTATCAAAATACCTTAATTTATGAGTAATAATGAGAGTATTGGAAAATGAAACATAATGATACTTGAGATTTCCATGCGTCTGTGAAATGAATCTATACATGATAAGAGAATATGAGACGTTTAACCAAAATCCTTAAATAGAAATTAAAGACATATCTAATCCTCTTATAAAACAAAATTAGAAAAAGAGAGAATGAAAGTCACTTGCATCTTTTCCCCAAACAGCAAAAACCAAAGAGAGGTAAAAAGTTCCGAGTGAAGAAATAGATGGAATTAGGAACATATATGAAGGAGAGTCATCAAAACCAACCATCGAATATTCCAGATACTTTCTTTTAATGGGTGTATTATTACACGATATGTTGTAGACCTCCAGAGCGATACCTAGTGAATATCTCTCCTTTGTTGACATCTTTGATGTCTTATGTAATTTTAATAGAATTAAATATTACTATTATGAAGTTGAATGAAACTTGCTTAGTTAGTCAGTAACTAGTGGCCTGTCATACCTGACTAGTTTGATGAGTCTGACAAGACTAGTGGGACTTGAAGAAAATAAATAAACTAAAAATAGGAAAATGGGTCTATTGTCCAAGATTCCCTAAAATATGGTTCTAGTTGACTTGTAAAAATTAGGGATGGTGAAATTGACACAAAAAAAACAAGACAATTATGTTCCTTATCTTTAAATTTATTTCTTTTTTAACCTTTCTCTTTCATATTTAAAAATAAATCATAAAAACATTCATAACTTTCAAAATATACATATGATTTTAATAAAACTTATAATTTTGGAAATGATTTTAAATTATCTACAAAACAAGATCCATTGTTGATAGTAAATTCAAAAAGAAAAATCGAAAGAAAATAGCTAGGATGAAACTGGTTGCATCCTGAATTAAAATAAAATAGAAAAATTTATTCAAAAAATGGCTTGGATGAAACTGAGTTTTAAACTAAGAAAATAAAATTATTCGAATAATAGCTAGGATGAAACTGGTTGCATTCTGGTTTAAAATAAAATTGAAAAAAAATATTCAAAAATAGCAACGATGAATCTGGTTGCATCCTAACTTGAATTTGTTTTCATCCATGTTTATACTAGTATGAAACTAGTATCATCATGCTCAAAACACTCTCAGAAAATTGGTACGTGGCTCAAAAGTGCTTGAGAAGAAGAAAATAAGCTAAAAATAATTAAATAGGAAATCTGCAACGTTTTTCTGGAGTTACAAATTAACTGTTGCAATGAAGCTGTAGATAGACGTTACAAAACTGAAGATAAACTTTGCTGATTGGTTGAAGAAACCGTTGCAGCTGAAGATAAACGTTGCAAAGCGGAAGATAAACGTTGGTGATTGGTTGAAAAAACCGTTGCAGCTGAAGATAAACGTTGCAAACCTAAAGATAAATGTTGTTGATGGGCTGAAGAAACCGTTGCTTTTCTCTGTTCTTCCCGTCTTCTTCAGCAGCAACACATAATTTTCTGGATTGATTTTGTTCGCTCTTTTTAGCTTCATGAGCTCGACCCAACCTTCAAAACCTCTTTTGTGACTCAACCAAACCTTTTTATACACCACATGAGAAAGAATTCTCAATCTATCATATCCCATGTATTGTGAGAAACACCACCAATTTCAATAGCTTAAAATTGAAAAACACCGATAAAAAATTAAAAAACACTAATAACGAGTAGAAATTGAACAGTTTTATTAGTGTCGAGAAGATGAGAAACACGCATAAGGCGCTGAAATTTGTTGTTGATACCAATATTAGATATGGTTCGTAGATGTTGGA
Organism: Papaver californicum; assembly: GCA_023531435.1. Taxonomy (NCBI): domain Eukaryota; kingdom Viridiplantae; phylum Streptophyta; class Magnoliopsida; order Ranunculales; family Papaveraceae; genus Papaver; species Papaver californicum. The sequence goes on along the minus strand of JAJJMC010011023.1, from coordinate 8,596,767 downwards.
GTGTTGCTCTGTCAATAAAACAACTCAAAGTAGAGTTTTCATTGAAGCAGATCGATAAGTGTATGGTAAGGGTATTTATGTCAGTTGTTCCAAAATCAGCTAGAGTATAAATCAAAGGCTTGGGCAAACTACCCAGTTAAAGATATTGCAATAGTATTTTAAAGATCCTTGGGTATTTGAAAAATATCTAAATTTACCTGTCTTCCACACCCATAAAAAGGGATATAGGGATTATTTAACCAATTATCTCTTCAAAAATTTCTCAAGATATCTTACGTCAAATGAAACTTGGATGAGATGTGAGTAAATAAGGCATAAAATTACAATCGGTACATAAATACGAGCAAACAATAGAGACTTAAAATTCATTCCACACAAAGAAACATAAAATAGATGATCAAGATTTGGGTGATGATCCCATGTTGCACTTTCCTAATTCGAATCTCATAAAAACTGTAAAAAAAAAAAAATTAGAAAGATAAACCACTAAGTACAATAAAAATAATTTTGGGAATCAGATTTTCTTATCTGAAAATAAAAATGACATTTACTCTATTATTGATGACCATCCATGGTGCCTCGATGACTCTTTATGCAGTTTTTCATTCTTATAAAAAAGAAAGCGTTTTCCTATGAAATCAATGAGGTGTTTACATTGTTGAAGTCAACGAGGTATTCAACCAAAAAATTAGGGGTACTAAACATAGAAATAGCTTCTGCTATTTTATACTGAAAGCATATTATCTGTCAGAGAGAACACCAACATAAGAATATGAGTGCTGTATGTCTCTTGTCCATTTTGAATGAGTAATATTTTAAGCATATCTTCATCGTGTGCAGGTTCTTTTTGACCCTTTTCAACATGATATGAGGTTATGGAAAGCATATAGCATCACTCTTCAGGTATATTTTGTTTAGTAAAATTCCCATTTGGATTTCATAGTACCTGTCATTTCTTACCCACCAGTAGACGACATCTTCTTAAATATTGTTTATGTTTTCAGTCACAACCTGCATTTGCTAAGAGTTTTGGAAGAACAACTTTCTTCCATCCCAAATTTGGAGAACACGTAAGTGAACTTTTTGAAAATATACGGCAAAAATATGGCCACTACTGCCGGTTTCAGTGAAGATTAGTTTGTTGTATATATTTGATAATTATACGGCGAGCCTATACACTGAAAATTATTTGTACAGAAGTTTTAAATTATTTGTACAGAATTTTGATCTCATTTTCTTAACTCCAACATTCTCATATAAACTCTTCTGCAGGTCTGAACAGACTAAATTCTTTGGACTCACTTATGGCGGTCGTTGACTAAAAAATCAGAATTCGATACTGATACATTCTGTTTCTGCAAACACATTTTGGATCGTCCTGCCTAGCTTCCAGTATCTGTAGAAGAAGTAAAAGTTCTGTATGAAACTGTTCCCTGTCTACTCTTTGTAGTGAGTCGATCAACTGGCCCAGTCTCAAAGAGTAGGAATCCTTCTAAAACTAAGTATCTGAGCTATTTACTTTCATGCAAAACCAAAGATAAGTTTTTGTTTCAGTTAGCGACGGTCAAGAATAATACTGGTTAAATATAAACCTAAAGTGCACATTTTAAAAGAAATGACAAAGATCGTAAAGATGCCAGGTTCAACTGCATTGCTTCTTTCTATCACAACACTCTTTCTAAGGGCATCCAAAGTGAGACGAGTATCCCAAACGACCAAAGACTAAATTTTTTTAACTTTGGTCCGGCCTAAGAACAGCGGTATATGGTCGGACGGTGCTCTAAAATAACGCCTGGTGTTGGACGGTGTCCTAGCGTATCGCTTGTTGAGACGGGCGTGATCCTAGTATAACACCTGCTCCTAGTTGAACGCTCGATGTGGGGTGGAAACGTAAGATAACGCATGATAGTGGACGGTCTCCTAGGACCACGCCCAAGAGACGGGCGGAGCACTAGACAATCGCCTGATGGGGCGGTGTACCAGCATCACGCCTGATCAAGTAACCCTTGTGCGAATGGAGCGTGTTGGAAGAAATAGACGGGTGGTGTCCTAGCGCCTCGCCTAGAATTCCAAGCGGAATGCTAGCGGCCCGCCCCATCTTCTCTTCTTTCTTCTTCAGCCGCAACTTCCCCTGAACCCCCCATTTTTCTCCTGAACCCTATTTTGTTCAAAATAAAACCCTCTTCCGCCTCCCCCTCTTGAACCTTATTCTTCACAAACGATCCCCCAAAGAACCGCCTACGTTTTTGAGGTTCCGCTCAAGTTTTTTTTAAACATCCAAGCCCAATCAAGGTAATTTCTTTTCTTCTTTGTAAATTATATTTGTTTTGCAAATTAAATTTAGAGTATGTTTTATTATTATGTTTTGTTAGTTAAATTGGTTATATATGTTCAATGATTAAACATGTGATTATGAAATAAAGATATTTAGGTTTTAGAAATTGTAATTATGGAATTGGGATAATTTTTAGGGTTTATGAATGTTGTAGATTGGGTATAAAAAATTGATGATAATTTGTTCAATTGATGATAAAATTGATTAAGTTGTTGTTTAATTTGATTTGGGTTGTGGTTAATTTTTTGATGAATTGACTAAATTGTATTAAAAATTTGTGAATTTGGAATGTTTATGTTTTAAAACCTATGGAATTATATAATTGGGGAATTTTGATGATTTTTGGTACAATTGAGGCTTTGATATTGGAGTATTTTGTGAATGATGAATTTTGTTCAAGAATGTTTGATTTTTGTATGTTGGTACATATGATTATGTAATTAGATAATTACTTTTGTAATTATGAAATTATTATGTTTTTTCTTGATTTATTGATTAATGTAGATTTTTATGTTTCTGCATTGTGGGGATTACTCTTGATTTTCAATGTTGTATGAACTGTTTGCCTAGATGTCGAGCAGTGTGACGTCCAGATTCGTTGGTCGAAAGAAGAGGGCCAAAAAGACTAAAATTGTCCAGGATTCAGATGAAGACCGTATTATTGAAGAAACGGTAGATGTTCCCGGGTTGGAACACTAAACAGTTGTGGAAGATACTGAGGGTCACGCCTCCACCAATATTACGTATTCAAGCGACGCCAAATTCAAGTTTTCACATCGTGGTTCCCTCAAATTGGTCCATCAGACCTATACAAGTATTGTTAAACATAGCCCTAGGGTCAAATATATTATTGAAAAGGGAGGATGGGACCGATTACTTACCATGGATGTAGTAGATTCATCGCATGCACTTATTGACTATATTGTTGAGCGTTTTTGGGATACCACAAACACTTTTCACTTCTCGTTTGGTGAGCTTGGGTTCACACCCTTGATTGGGTAATGTTGACATGACTTAGTATTGGTATTGGTAGTCTTATTCCGTATGACTCAGGGAAGTTCCAATTTGAATATGTCAGGGCGCATATTTTTCCTGAACTTAAAGATAGTGAGGTTTGTAGAAGAGAACATATTCCCAGCCAGTGGGTTTCAGATGCAATTACGATTGCATTTTTGAGCACATATTTTGATCCTCAAACGTTGGTTGCGGCTAACGATGATAGCATACTTGCTGATAGAGTGGCAAGAGCCTTCTATATGTATGTTTTGGGTCAATTCTTCTTTTCAAATGAAAAAACCTATATTGATGGTGGATGGTTAGCTGCTTTTGAGGATCTAAATGCAGTTAACGATTATGACTAGGGTAGTGCTGCATTTTTAAAATTGTATTCCGGTCTCGCCGCATCTGGCATGGGACAAAAGTCATTGGCCGGACCCTTCCAAATATTGGAGGTAAATTTCTTACTCTTATTTATAATTCTTTTAAAATATTTTTTTGTTGTTCAGTTATTTATTGCATTGGTTGTCATGACATTCTAGTTTTGGGGGTACGAATATTTGGGCATTTGTCGGCCAAAGAACCCATCGCCTAAAAGTGAAAAAATGTGGCCTAGATGCTGTCGGTGGACGGGTACACGGAGGAAGAGTATTGATATTGTTCGTCCAAGGACATCTCTGAATCAGTTGTCTGTAGACGAGGTGACCTAGCAACCGTGGGAATCTGCGATCATGGTCCTAAATTCTGAAATTGGACGGAAAGCTGTAGAGCTCTCAGAGAAAATGGTTATATTCTCTTGGCTAGGCACTGTGAGTTTATAATTTATTTCCATTGGAATGTTATTTATTGTAACACCCGCAATTTTTGCACGACGCTTACTCATGGACGCGTCATGGCCTGGGTTGAAGCTTTGTCCTAAGCTTATAAAGCTTACCCAGATATGCATTGGGGGAGTGGATGCCTTGACCTTGAATTATAGTGTTAAGGCCCTATTACGCGTGATGCGTATTCGAGGAGGCTTGATAGTGCAAAGGCACTATTACACCGAGCCGAAGTTGCATAAGTGAGAGCATCATAGTTCTAAGGCACTATTATGCCGTGATGCATGATCCAATGCATCACCGAGCCGAAGTTGCGTAAGTGAGAGCATCATAGTGCTAAGGCACTATTATGCCGTGATGTATGATCCAATGCATCACCGAGCCAATGTCGCTCTTCGATAAATGCATCATAGTGCTAAGGCACTATTATGCCGTGATGCATTATCCAATGCATCACCGAGCCAAGAATGCTCGGCTTTGGAAAGAAATCTTCATTTTTGGCCTTGCAGTCGATAGATGGCCCTTACCTTTCAAATATTTATTTGTGGAAATGCAAATAAAACGTATATTGGGAGGGAGCTTTGCTTGAATATGCATGACCGGTAATGCACATATAAATGCGAAGTGGCCAATACGTTGGAGCATACTTGATGCATAAGCATCAATATGCTTGTAGCTTAACCGATGAAGCTTGAAGGTGCATGAGGGGTAATGCACATGTAGATATGCGAAGTATCCTATACATTGGAGCATACTTGATGCATAAGCATCAATATGCTGGTAGCTTAGCCGATGAAGCTTAATTATGCGAAAGCATATTTCGATCGTGTAACGTACTTGATAATGCATATTTGCATAATAAATAGCGATAGTTATGCATAAGCTAGTGCATACCTTGCGAAAGCCCTTTGGCCTACACGGATTAGGCTTTGCTTGGCCTTTGGCCTTGCGATGAAGTTGGAATCGAAGTTGGCTTTGCCTTAATAGGCTTAAGTTGCTTGTCCCTTTCAAATTGACCATTTGATGAACTACGGTCATGCTTGATCCCATCAAGGTACGGGTTGGGTACGTAGGCAACCGCAATGCAATGCATTGAGGTGCAACACCTTGTCGCTCATATCATCTAATTTAGGAGATGATTGCGATATTATGGTAACTCATATTATCTGGCTCGGCAATGCTAAGCAAGAGATGATTGTTGCCACACTTGATGAGGTAGTTGCAATTCCATTTGATAGATTGTTCATACTTCCTTGGAACCATCGGGACATGGAATGACATGTGCCTGGATGTTGCACTCTTGGCAAGAACAAGATAAGTGCAGACTCCAGCGCATGAGCTTAGGCTTGAAATAGCCTAGGTGTTGGTCCAAGGCATGAGTTAGGCCTGGACAGTAAAGCGAAATTATGTGATGCTTGCCAAAGGTATCCCCATTAGCTTGTATAGCCTTCAACCCTTGGTATAATGAGGGTAAGTTGGAATGGTATACTAGTTAAAGGCATTCACCATGGGCTTTAATGGCCTTGCACCCTTTGTAGGACAAGGGTGTGTTGGAACGATATGGAGACTACGGTTTGAGTACCATGCTTGCAAAGCATGTTTGGAAAGGCAAATATGCCTGGAACGATATAAACGTAGCTTAAATGATGTGGGAACTACGTTTCGAGTATAATGCTTACAAGGTAGGCTTGGAAAGCAAAAATTTACCTGCACTTTCCAGCGAGAAGTTAGGCTTTAAGGTCCGGTCACACTCTTTTAAAATCACGCATCGGGGAGTTATGGCCTGCCCAGCGCAACGCGCCGGAGGCGGAAATTTTCCGGTCCGTGACATTTATTTTCTTTGAATTTCGGTTAATTCATTGGTTTATTTGTTTATTATATTTTTTTTCAAAGAATAACATGTATCTCGGAGATCGGTGTTGGAGGAAGCACCATCAAACATGGGGCGTTCCTAACAACCCGCCTAGTCGTTTTTCCAACTTGACCGACGAAGATGCTGAGGAGATGAGCGAAAAATGTCTGCTCCCTGCAAGTGAATTAGTACATGTCGTTAACTATGATCTATATATGGAGTATTGGCGACATGTAACTAACCTGCAGAAATATGCCACCAAAGTCGATTGGGAGGTTGAAACGTACGGTTATGCTGGTGACCATATTAAACACAACATCCAACGTCCTCGTGAACATGTACCCATTCCACCTCAACAACAATTGCCAAACGTAAGTATACAACAAACCACTGTAAATTTTATTTTAGTATATAGTAATGGTTGAGAATTTGATTTTAATTTTTTCATAACAGGTCGAGGCTTATGGTTTAGTTCAAGATTATGCTGATTTTACGCAAGAGTTTCGTAACTTTACGTTAAATGAAACTAAGGAGAGGATGGACTTTTACGTGGCCAAAGATGCAGAAATACGGGGTCTACATAATGATGTGAGCATGTTGAACTCACATGTTGCCCATTTTCGTCATCAACAACCACCCATTGGGTTTGGCACGTATGCTCAAACTATGCCACCACCAATGTGGAACACCCATTGGGTTTGCATTGGGATCGTCATCAACAATGCAATCAAGCAACTATAATTCCAGATCATCTTTTCCTCCGTTTATGCCCCCGCGCTCGGCGTACGAGAATCAAGATACGGAAGAGTAGTAATTCATTAGTATTGAATTGTTAGTTGAACATAAAACTTTTTCTTTTGTCACATTTGAATTGTCTTTTCAAATTCTTTTTCTTACATTATCGTTGTCTTTTACCTGTTTTCTGTTGTCATCTCCTAATATTTATTATCTTTTCTTTTATCCTTTATATTTGTTTTGTATTGTCAATTCAAAACTCTGTATTTTTTTTCCTTTGTCGTTTTGGTCATTTGGTATTGTCTTGTCAACCGACATTTCATATCTCTGATGCGTCTGTTCACCCCACTTGCCTCAACTCTATTTTTGCATTAAAATACCAACCGTGTTTTTTCATCTCCTAATATTTATAATCTTTTCTTTTGTCATATCTGTTTTGTATTGTCAATTCAAAACTCTGTTTTTTTTTTCCTTTGTCGTTTTGGTCTTTTGGTATTGTCTTGTCAACCGACATTTCATATCTCTGATGCGTTTGTTCACCCCACTTGCCTCAACTCTATTTTTGTATTAAATACCAACTGTGGTTTGTCATCTCCTAATATTTATAATCTTTTTTTTTGTCCTTTATATCTGTTTTGTATTGTCAATTCAAAACTCTGTATTTATTTTTCTTTTGTCGTTTTGGTCATTTGGTATTATCTTGGCAACCGATATTTCATATCTCTGATGCGTCTGTTCACCCTACACTCTGTTTTTGCATTAAAATACGAACCGTGTTTGGTCATACCAAAACTCAAAATCTTATCTTCATTTGCCTATAAATTGAACACTCGATTCTCAAATTATACAAACCAAAAATACAAACATCAAAAAGCAAATGGCATACTATCAAAATAACAATCAGTTTATAGTTCTTGTTCATCTATTTATCCTCCTCATTCTTCTTCTTCTTCTTTTTCTTCTTCATCTTCTTCTTCTTCTTCATCGTGTGATGATGATAACAATAGTTTGTACTCATCAGACGAAGGTTTACTTGCATTGAGCCAAAATAATCAAGAAGTCACTGCGGGATTGATCATTTCAAGTATGAACTGGCCTCATTCTCGTATCCAAATACCAAGAGAGCGTGATGACGGTGCAAAACTTCTATGGAAAGATTACTTTTGCAGAAACCCGACGTTTCCTCCTCATATATTTCTTAGAAGATTTAGAATGCGGTGAGAATTATTCAACCGTATATTGGGAAATGTCGTAGTTGTAAATAATTATTTTATTCAAAAAAGAGAGTGGTGTTCTTGGATTAACCCCTCATCAAAAAATTACTGCAGCAATACGCATGTTAGCTTACATATGTGCGGCAGATGCAATAGATGAGTATTTACGGATCGGAGAAACCACAGTTTTGGAAGCAACTCGTAGGTTTTGTAAGACGATAGTGCATCTGTACGAGAAAGAATATTTGCGCACACCAACTAAGCGTGATGTTGAACTGCTTCTTGCTGAGAACAAGGAAAGGGGATTTCCGAGGATGTTGGGTAGTGTTGATTGCATGCACTGGAAATGGGATAAATGTCCATCGGCTGAATCAGGTGCTTACACTGTGTACAAAGGTAGTGAAAGTATTATCCTGGAGGCAGTGGTGTCATATGATCTGTGGTTTTGGCATGCATTTTTTCGTATGCCTGGTTCTAAGAATGATATAAATGTGATGAACCGTTCTTATATTTTCAAAAAGCTTATCAACGGGAAAGCACCGACTATGAACTTTTTTGTCAACGGACATCATTACGATATGGGGTACTATCTTGGTGATGGAATATACCCGGAGATAACTACTATTGTGATGTCGATTAAACATCCAGATTCGGCGAAGAAACAAAAATTTTCTGCTAGGCAAGAGGGTTGCCGAAAAGATGTAGAACGAGGCTTCGGTGTACTGCAAAATCAATTTGCAATCATCAAGCAACCATCACGAATGTGGAATCCTGACGTACTAGCATATATATTGAAAATTGTAATCATTCTACATAATATGATAGTTGAGGATGAGCGTTTACCCGGTGATTGGCCGCATGAGTATGATCAACGCAGCCACGGTGCACCGATAAATATTTCTAGACACAACACTGCTGAACTTTCGAGAATGGGAATGGACCAACGCCGACGTGCAGTATTCGACAAGGATACTCATATTCGTTTGTGAAATGACTTGATCGAATACTTATGGTCAGATTTTGGTGAGGATTAAAAATTTGTAAATCCTCTGGATAGGTTTTGTGGGGAAATCTCTAGTAAAACCGCCCGAGACACAACTCGGACGCTAGGGGCACCTAGGGGTTTAAAGGTTTGTTGCACATGCTAAGTGTAGCCGTGATGCCTGCGAAAGTGAGTTTAACTCTACTTATTAGCTCATGTTATTTTTTTTATCATAAATTACAAACTCATTTGGTAGCCGAAGAGTTGTCTCATTTGAAAATGGAGTAATGAGTTTGAGTTATTTAGAGAGAATTCATGAAAGTACAATCAACGACTAGTTTTTGAAATTATCCTATAAATAAATCTGTTTTCTCTACCAAATACCACACACCCCTAGTTTTATACACTCTACAAATTTCATTTAATCATATCCTCTTTGTAATTCACTTCATAACTCTACCTACAAACATGGCAACATTTGATTCAACTGAAGATTTGGCTATAACCAAAACATGGCATAACGAAACCCTACGTGAAGATGTCATAGCTGGAAGGGTTGAACCTGAAACCTTTTGGGGGAGGATCTACATCCAGTATGCTCGAGAATATGGAAATCCAAAGCAAAGATCTCTTGAACAAATTCATGATAGATATCAACTTATCTGAATAGGGATAGCTGATTATATAGCTATACAACAACGGATCTTTAACCCTACCCATTTAGGCTTGTCGATCCAACAATTTGTAAGTATCTTTTACATAAGCTAAGTTGTTTGGTCTTCCAATAACAACATAGGCAACTAATTAGTCGTGATGCCTGCGAAAGTGAGTTTAACTCTACTTATTGGCTCATGTATTATCAATATATTTTAATAGATGGCCACATTTCATTAGTTAATTAATTTTGTAAAACAGTTGAACGTAAAATCATTTCATTGAATCGAAAAGGAATACATCGCGTCACATTAAAGGAGATGAAATATAATAAATCAATAGATTACGCTTAAGCAAACCTATTATCAAACCTTCAACAGGTCGTATGACGCCCGGGACGACGTTCTTCACATCTTCAGAGAATAATTAACACAAAAGGATTGTATTTTTCCATCACCCTTAGGATCTCGAAATGAGGTTGGTACCTGAAATCTGAACGTTTCCATCTTCTCAATTCCTCCAGAGATCTGGAAACATCTTTATCATCAGTTTCATTCCTAATTCTTCTTTCATTCACCTTAAAGAAGAAAATTTTAGTACTGCCCTTGTGATTTCCATATATCGACAAATAAGGCCTGCTCTGTTCCGGTTATTGGGGTTACCGGTTTCATTACAAAAGTTAGCATGGATATGTTCTAACCATTTCATGCTCATTGAACCATTCATCCGACGTTCATGACCCCTTGCTGGATAATGTAATACTATGTTTTGACATAGGGATAAATCTTCCTCTAGGGTAAAATTCTTTGCATTAAGCCTAAAATTTTCGTAATCCATAATTATAAAAACGAGAGATTATAAAGTTTCTATGAAATGTAAAAGATGTGGATTTGAAATGGAAATGATAGATATAAATTCATTTATTTATAGGTGTATCAGAATATAAATTATAGCCGTTGACAACGGTAACAAAACGGTAACAAAATTAGGTAAATTATCCAGGCGGACTCCTAGGGGAGCGCCTAGAACTGAGTGGATGCTTAGGGTTGCGCCTATAACTGAGCGGTGACTTAGCGTGACGTTTAGGTATGGGCGGTATCCTAGGGTTACGCTCAAACTGGGCGGTATTCTAGCGTTACGCCTGTTAGTGGGCGTGATCCTAGAGCCTCGTTCCATCAGGCGTAGTCCTAGGTTAACGCTTGATCAGGTATATTCCTAGGTTACCTCCCGTGTTTTTGAGTGTTGTCCTAGAATAACGCTTGATGCCAGGCGGTTCACTACGATGCCAGGCGGTCCTAGAAAAAAGACCAGATTTAGTCTGCTACAGTCAATTTTCTGGACTAAACCCCAAATCTACTCGTCCCGCTGCGCCTCAAAATTCCGGACCAAATACTAGTTTTGATCTTTAGTCCATGTTTTGATCGTCCCATTGTGGACGCGCTAAGTTCACCAATTATGTTTTATACTCGAGAAAGTTTAATTGTGACACAAAAGAAAATGATCATACGACAACTCCAACAAACATAAAGTTATAAACCAAAATAATTGATAAACAAACTATCATGTTTCAGGATAACCAAAGAAAAACTTTTGCTACAGCTTGCTTCGATGTGTCTGAAATTAATGTTGGGCTTCTAATTTCTTGTAATTCTTCTTCAAACATTGGTTTATCACTGGTCATTCCTTGCTCCTGCATCATAAACTCTTCCACTATACTATGTAACACATCAACATCATATATAATGATTTATCCAGCAGGAGCTGGAATAAGAAGGTCGGCTACTATAGCTTCCTCTAACTGTGGGCTGATTTTCCTAACCAATTGTTTCTTCCAGATTTCTCCACCAATTGTGCTTAGAAGATGTTAACGTTAAAATAAATCTCTGAATTAATTTGTACACAAAGGACAAAGCCACTTGCTCAGTAAATTGTCCTTAACACAATAGTCCACGGGTACTCCTTAAAAATGAGAGAAGCTATACCCCCACAGCGGAGATGTGTCCAGGATAGAACTGCCCGTTATGATTTGAATAAGCACAATACAAATCACCCACTCAACGAACTCAACAACAAGATATGAAGGAATGAAATAAACAAGCAATGCGAACAACAAAGCAAGAAGAGGGAAAAGGAGCTAAGGATAGTTGCCTGCTCTGGGATGATTTGGAAAGGAGAATTCAACTTCAATTTATAGGCAAAGATGGGGAGTTAAATCAGTGCATCAATTAAGGAAAATAAATTTTCTAATTAATCAAAAATTTATGTGCGGATTGAATGTTGACTGGTAAGAAAACGGGCAAAAAATAATGTCATCATTTAACACACATAATGTTGCAGAAGAGAAAATAAGGTAAAAAAATTATCTCCACGGGTCAGACGCCCCCCTCATAAAGACAAGATTTATTTTTAAAATTTTAATTTATTTAGATAATATTTCAAAATAATTTTGTCCAAAAAGATAAGTATTGATTGACCCACACCCACATCCACACCCGAACCCGAGCCCGGCCCGGCGCACCCGACCGACCGGCGTTCTTCGGTACGAAGCACCGCGCGTGTGTGAAATGTGTGGTTGCACCAACTAGCCCATATCCTAAGTCCTCTCCCTCGCACAAAAGTGTGTTAACCCCTAAGGGGCCTCCCTTAGATGCAAATTTCTAAGTAATATAGAGAGGCAACATTTTTAGTTTCTCCTATGTGCGACTAAGGGTTTCATTCACAAATAGTAAAAATGAGCTATAATCCTTAGTGACCCCTTGGTCCTAAGTTTCAATTAATCTAACACCAAAAACAAAACAAATAAGATCATTTTCTCCAACAATCCCCCAGATGAATGAAAAACCGATAAAAATCAGAAATCAGAAAGCGAGAAATATCACTATAGGCTTAGTGAGAAATTACCGGAACTACTTGATGGACAGTGAACGCGATGTCTTGAACTGCCATTGTTTGGTGTAGTTCATCAATAACTTCCACGCATGATATCACTCTAGGCGATGTCAAGTTCGTGTCGTTGTGTCCATTTTGGCCCTGGACGTATCCCGTTTCTCAGAATGCTCTAGAGAATCATCTCAATTCTCATAGGAAGCGGCCCACTTCCACATTCAGATAAGTGAGTTCCATTAAGAGTGTTTACTGCTATACCGCACTTCAATCTTAAATTGAAACTATAAAACTCATTAATACTTAATAAAAAGTCATCCTTCGCATGCGGTCACATTATCACGTCTACACCATAGGGAAGGGACAAAGAATGAAATTCTCTGATATTGTTTCCTTTAACCCACCACAAATTAGTTGTCTCATTCAAAACCTTGATCTTGGGATCTCCAGTCAGCAAGGTTGAGTATCCTTCATGAATTGTTTATTTAATGAGCTTAAGCCCCATCCCCATCGATGCATTACTTACTATCTCCTTGGACAAACCTTTCGTCAAAGGGTCCGCGATATTCTCCTTAGACCTCACAAAGTCAACAGAAATAACGCCAGTTGAGATTAGTTGTTTCAGGGAATTATGTCTTCTACGAATGTGTATAGACTTCCCATTATAGTTGATGTCTTTATAATTAGCTATTGCAGCTTCACTATCACAAATGTATAGATATAGCTGGCATAGGCCTATGCCAGAGAGAAATGTCTTCTAAAAAGCATCGTAGCCAAGCGGCTTCTTCTCCTGCTTTATCTAACGCAATAAACTCTGATTACATAGTGGATCGAGCTATACATGTCTGTTTAGAACTCTTCCAAGATACAAACCCACCTGCTAGAGTGAAAACATATCCACTCGTAGACTTAGACTCCTATGAGTCTGATATCCGGTTTGCATCACAAAATCCTTCAAGGACTGTAGGGTATCTCTCATAATTTAAACAAAAATTCAAAGTGTACTTCAAGTACCTCAGCACTCTAATAAGTGCATCCCAACGCTCCTGCCCCGGATTACAGGTATACCTACTCAACCTACTTACAACATAAGCAATGTATGGTCTCGTACAATTCATCAAATACATCAAACTTCCTATAACGCGTGAGTATTCAAGTTGTGAAACTCCATTACCCTTTTTTTTAGCCTACAACAAGGATCATACGGAGTACAAGCAGGTTGACAATCCAACTGATTATATTTTTTAAGCACGGATTCAACATAATAAGATTGACTAAGACTATATCCATTAAATTTTCTTATAATCTTCAGCCCTAAGATCACATCAGCGAGGCCTAAGTCTTTCATGTCAAAGTTCTCATTTAGCATGTTCTTTGTAGAATTAATTACATTCATGTTTGTACCAAGTATAAGAATATCATCAATATACAAGCATACAATCACACAGGCATCATTCACAAGTTTAGTATAAACACCCTTATCAGATTCATTGATTTTAAAACCACTAGAAATCATTACATGATCAAAATTTTCATGCCACTGTTTAGGTTCTTGTTTCAAACCATACAAAGATTTTTTCAGTTTACAAACTTTGTTTTCACAACATTTCACTACAAATCCCTCATGTTGGTCCATGTAAATTTCTTCATCTAATTCACCATTTAGAAAAGTTGTCTTTACATCCATTTGATGTATCTCTAAGTTATGAATGGCATTAATAGCAATTAACATCCTAATGGAAGTAATTCTCGTACAAGTGAATAAGTATCAAAGAAATCTACACTTTCTTTCTGTTTATATCCTTTAGCTACTAATCTAGATTAGTATTTTTCCACAGTTCCATCTACCTTACGTTTCCTTTTGAAGATCTATTTACAACCTATGGGTTTACACCCTAGAGGTAAATCTACAATCTCCCATGTACCATTCTGTATAATGGAATCCATTTCACTAATGGAATATTCTTTCAACCATGGAGCTTCAGAAGAAGTCATGGCTTCTCTATAAGTCTGTGGATCAGTCTCAGCTAAGCATGTTATAAAATCTGGCCCAAAAGATTTTTCAGTTCTAAGTCTTTTACCTCTTCTAGGCTCAAATTCAACTTCCTCTTCCTCTAAAGGTAATTTCTGACTGGTCGAAGGGACATCTAGGGGATCAACACTTATCATGCGAGAATCAGATTTCAATGGAATTTTTTTTTTCTAAAAACACAGAATCCCTAGATTCCATAATAGTATTCACACTAATTTCAGAAATTTCAGAACTTACAACCATAAATCTATATGCAGTAGTATGCTCAGGATACCATATGAAGACACAATCAACAATTTTGGGTCCTATCTTGGTTCTCTTAGGGGGGGGGGGGATGGAAACCTTATCCAAACACCCCTACACTTTAAAGTATGCATAAGAAGGTTGTCTACCTTTCAATAAATCATATGGAATTTTGTCTGATCCTTTAATGGGTACTCTGTTCAAGACATAGCAAGCTGAGAGGACGACCTCTCCCCACAAGTTTGCAGGTAATCCTGAACTCATTAACATGGCATTAATCATCTCCATAAGGGTTCAGTTCTTCCGTTCAACCACACCATTAGATTGTGGTGAATAAGGAGGGGTTACTTCGTGTATAATGCCGTGTTCTATGCAAAAATATCCTATAGGAATTACATACTCACCACCACGGTCATACCTAACATTTTTATGGTATCACTCATTTGGTTTTCAACTTCTACTTTATACATCTTAAAGGCTTCTAAGGCACCATCCTTACCTTTAAGTAAATATATGTGACAGTACCTCGTACAATCATCTATAAAAGTGACAAACCATTTCTTACCACCTCTAGTTTGAACTCATTTCATGTCAACTAGGTCTGAATGAATTAATTCTAAGGGTTTAGAATTTTTTTGAACATTTTTTCTAAAAGTTTTTTTTAGCATATTTTGATTCTATACATACTTCAGATTTATGTTCATTATCCAAACTAAATTTGGGTATGCAGCCTATGCTAGCCAGTTTATGCATTGACTTATAATTTACATCTCCAAGTCTACCATGTTAATGACACAAAAACATAAGCAGAAGTATCAATTTTATTCATTTCATCAGAGGTTACATTAAGTTTATAGAGACCCTCAGTCTTATAACCCTTACCTACATAATCCTTACCCTTAGTGACAACAACTTTTCCAGATTCAAAAACAAGTTTAAAACCCTTATCATCTAAAACACCACAAGAGACAAGATTTTAGCAGATGTCCGGAACATGAAGAACTTCATTCAATATCAGAGTCATGCCAGAATTGAGATTTGGACCAACTTTGCCTTTTTCTGCAACCTGTGCTGCAAATGAGTTACCCATGTAGAGTTTCTCCCCTTCCCCTACCTTCTGATAGGAGGTGAACACATCTTTGTTTCCACAGACATGCTTGGTAGCACCAGAGTCTACCCACCAGTCTCTCACATTGGTTAC
The DNA here is from genome assembly GCA_023531435.1 of Papaver californicum. Lineage (NCBI taxonomy): Eukaryota > Viridiplantae > Streptophyta > Magnoliopsida > Ranunculales > Papaveraceae > Papaver > Papaver californicum. The sequence goes on along the minus strand of JAJJMC010011023.1, from coordinate 8,580,819 downwards.
CAAATTAACTTCAGACACCGTACCAGAAAACTCGTTCTTGTTGTTTTCAACCAAATTAGCATCGTTTTCTTATTATTAAAGTTTGTACGTTTTCTACCGTGAATAGCCATATGGACAGGAGTTCCACAAACATAACAAGCACCTTTAATTTTACCAATGCCATATTTGGGTTTCTGAAATATACCTTTCTTGTGATGACTAGCTTAGGTTTGTGTTTGGTGCTCTCACCTTTTTCAGTATTGGAAGACTTGTGTTCAATTACATGAGACTTGTTGGACATGTCCCTTGCAGAAGATACGTTCTTGTCTTTGGAGCACAGTAAATCTTCACTTGAATCTTCATACCCAAACCAACCATACTAACTTCACCAGTTTCATGTCTCAATCTACGTTTGTATTCGGACCAGGAATACGGTAATTACTCAATCACAGCAGACACTTGAAAATTTTCATCTATCACCATGCCTTCAACAAGAATTTCATTGATAATACGCTGAATTTCAAGGAATTGATCAACCACAGATTTATCATTCGACATTTTATATTCCAAGAACCTAGTTACCAAAAACTTCTTACTTCCAGCAGTTTCATCTTGGTATTTTTCCTCTAAAGCATCCCATAAATCAAAAGCAGAAAAGTTCACTTTTGCATTATAAAAATCACACAGTGCATCTTCTAAACAATTTAGAATATGATTTTTAGCCATATAATTCTGCCTAACCCAACTTTCCAAATCCTTTTTATTTCCAGCATCATTCAAACCCTCATCAAAAGATTTCAGAACAAGTTCATCTAAATATGAAAACTCAGGAAAAACAACATCTTTGATTGCCATCTTTTGAAATCCTTCCCACTGAATTTCTGGTCTGTCAACATCATTCTTACCCATTTTTACAGAAGAAGTGATATTGTATTAAGATTGTTGTATCTTCAACAATAAAAACACTGAAACAGAAGATGTTAACGTTAAAATAAAATCTCTGAATTAATTTGTACACAAAGTACAAAGCCACCTGCTCAGTAAATTGTCCTTAACACAATAGTCCACGGGTACTCCTTAAAAATGAGAGATGCTATACCCCCACAACGGAGATGTGTCCAGGATAAAACTTCCCGTTATGATTTGTATAAGCACAATACAAATCACCCACTCAACGAACTCAACAACAAGATATGAAGGAATGAAATAAACAAGCAATGCGCACAACAAAGCAAGAAGAGGGGAAAAGAGCTAGGGATAGTTGCCTGCTCTGGGATGATTTGGAAAGGAGAATTCAACTTCAATTTATAGGCAAAGATGGGGAGTGAAATCAGTGCATCAATTAAGGAAAATTAATTTTCTAATTAATCAAAAATTTATGTGCGAATTGAATGTTGACTAGTAAGAAAACGGGCAAAATATAATGTCATCATTTAACACACATAATGTTGCAGAAGAGAAAATAAGGTAAGAAAATTATCTCCACGGGTAAGACGCCCCCCTTATTAAGACAAAATTTATTTTTGAAATTTAAATTTATTTAGAAAATATTTCAAAATAATTTTGTCCAAAAAGATAAGTATTGGTTGACCCACACCCGAACCCGAGCCCGGCCCGGCCCATCTGACCGACCGGACGAACAGCGACGGCGTGCGTGCTTCAGTGCGAAGTACCGCACGTGCGTGAAATGTGTGGTTGCACCAACTAGCCCATAACCTAAGTCCTCTCCTTCACATAAAAGTGTGTTAACCTTTAAGGGGCCTCCCTTAGATGCAAATTTCTAAGTAATATGGAGAGGAAACATCTTTAGTTTCTTCTATGTGGGACTAAATATTTCATTCACAAATAGTGAAAATGAGCTAGTTTCCTTAGTGACCCCTTGGTCCTAAGTTCCAATTAATCCAAGACCAAAAAAAAAAAACAAATAAGATCATTTTCTCCAACAGCTCTACCTTTGGTTACTCGATAAAACCTTTTGTTCAAAAATTTGGATAAGAAACAAATTCCTAATCTGAAGTGCGAACAGTAGTGGAAAATTAAACTAATCATAATTTTTGGGTGTGAAGTACATACCTTTGCAACGGTTCTAAGTATTATATCCTGGTGTTGAGGAGGCAACTTTGAGATTTTAGCAACCAGCTCAGGTGCCATAGTCTCTTTCTTCTGTAAAATATAACTTTAATCAACATTAATTCCATACCTACTTGTTATGACAATCAATCATCTTAATTTCTACAAAACAGTAAACTTCAACTCTTGAAGAAGCAAAACTAACCTCTAATGATAAGCGATCAAATGCCATTTCATATATATTAGATGCATAAATTCTTCACCATGGGAGCGGCATAAGCTTCTATATACATCTTCCACAATTCTGATAAAGAAAATTAATATGAAGCTGGTTCCTGAAACATTAAACAAAAAAAAAGAACATCAGTAAAAAAAAAGCTACAACAACGTTACCAAATTCGACACAGAAGATCAATATATTAAAACCACAATTACACATACACTTGAAGTGGCAGCCATCAATTCAGGAGGTTTTGAGACTTTAGTTAATTCTTGTTTAGATACTGATAAGATTTGGAAACCTTATATAAATAAACCACAATCGCACGGTGTCTACAATGCAGACAACGATAAGTACGGTTCGAACCCACATGGAGAAGGGACAATACTGCAATCAATATCTCTAATCAACTAATCAAGAATAATATTTTTGGATTTTTCGGAATAAAGTTAAAACAAGAAAAATAAACTAAAATAATAAAATAAAATAAAATAAATCAAATGGGAGAAACAATAACCACGGTTTTCAGTATCCACCACTATTTCTATTTAATTACTGCAGTGAAACATAACTCCTGAATATTATCTATTGTTCGTTCAATCGACATCACCTATTATATGTATTAGAGTCGCAAATGTCATTGAGACGCCCTAAGCATGGCACATCAAAAACTCTAAGTCTAAGCATACACCATCTAATTGCGTTATCGAGAAAATTAAACGAAATTAATTATAGGTTCACAAATCATACCTGGCTATTCTAAGCATACCCCATCTAAGGATTTAACCCAAGCATAAAATATCAAATAAGTAGAAAAATATATTTGCTATCCTATTAATCCTGCGCATAGGTTACTGTATTGTACAGAACCGGTGAAGCAACAACCATTTTTTTCATTAAATCAATAAATCAAAATTATGGAATTAATCTATTCAAATCATAATAGTCTGTATCAAATAATTCGATTTAATTGATCTAAACTTTTAAGTGGTTTCAACCTTAAACCCTAGCTACAAATCAATTAGCAATACATGGGGTTAGATTTCTTAAAATCCATAAAAATAATTAACAGGAATAGAGAGAAAGAATTAAACCCAAAAGCCTGCATTGTCCTTTCTTCTCCTGTACAGTTTCTAGCCAGCCGCACTCCTTTTTCTTTTCTAATCTCTCCTTCTAGCCTTCCGTACCAGCCTACTTCTCCTCCCCTCTATCAATCATTGTCGCCTCCAAACTCTTCATCCGTCTCTCTCCACCTGCATCTTCCCCTTCCCTTTCTTTTCACCTGCTGCACACTCCACCCCCTCTGTTCTCTCTCCCTATCAGTCCTCCCAAAAGAAAACCTCAAAAGCATGTCTGCCACCTACTTCTACCTGAGCTTCCATCCGTCCTTTTTCTTTCACCTACCCTAGGCTACTCTCTAGTGTGTCTATCACTTGTCATCCCCCAACCAAACCTAAAAAAAAAAACTTTCACCACCTTACTCTCACTAGCACTTAGCCACGTCCACATCAGTCCTTTTCTTTCTATCTTACAGCCTACCCATCTACTTAGACTTAGCCAACACTCACGTGTTCCTTTCTTTGTTTTAATTTTCATCTTCGAACTGAAACTACTATTGGCTAAACCACTTCGTCATGTGCGTCAAAACCACATGTTACTTTTCAACTCCCCACCCACCACTATTGGCTAAACCATTTACGCCCAACACCTAGCGAACATCCATCATCTTCTATCACTTCTTTCACTGCCTAGACAAGTCCAATATCTGACGCCTCCTTTCTTTTTGTTTGTTTGCGTGTAAGCCTCTAGCCTTTCTCTTCTTTTTTTTTTTTAATTTATGTTAAGTAACTCTATGCCAAGTTGCTTCGTTTCCGTGCTCCAAAAGGGAACATCACTTTGGTGCTGTGAGCAACATTGTTTATTTTCATCACAAACACCGTTTTAGCTCTTATTTAGCCAATTTATTTGTAACGTTGGATTTTATGCATATCACCTATTAAAGCAATAAAATAGCATTATTAGTACAAGTTGAAGTACTAGAAAATATTAATTAGGCGATAAATATATATGTATTATGCCCTTATCAGCTACACGCCTATCCCTTCCACCCAATTGTACACATAACACACAGAAGTTGTACCCCTGAGATCCAAAGCATAAAATAGTTCATGTCCATCATTACATTAATATATCAAACACGCATTCAATAAATTATAATCTCTTTGAATCTATTTCCATATAGATATGAATTTTTGACAAGGGTCAGAATTATAAAATCACCCTTCTACCTAGTGGCAGGAATCTTTTATACTTGTACGTATTTATGTGCATATTTCTAAAACAACATCAAAACGTGAAACATTGTACTTCTATTTATTCCGCAAGAGAATTAAGAATACAGTCTCTACAAATAACTATAGGTCTTCTATATTGACCATGTACTCTATAATCTCTACATAATAAGTCTCAAGCTCCTAGATGGATTTCCCACTAGTATAGAGCAACTTGAGTCTTCTCTAGTGTTATTCTTAGAGCTTAATGTCTTTTCTGGTGTTATTCCTAGAGATTGCTAAATCTCCAATGTCTTCTCTAGTGCTATTACTAGAGCCCTCTCTAATACTCACAATATTTATTGCATATCAAATCAGTCTTAGGTCGTAAGTTCCACAACTGACTTCCTTGAACTGTGCATCAATGTTCTAGTAACATCTATCAAATCTGGGAATAGATAATGCTTAATAACCAAAGTACAGTCTATCTTTACTTTTCGTTCGCAACGAACGCTTCTCAAATTGCTCTTCTGGGCTCAAATATGCTACTTTAACGCTTTGCTCAAAAATAAGCCACGAATTATGCACCACTCCTATTGGACGCGCCACAAACTAGAAGCAATGACTCAAAAGACGCATTGAGCCTCTGAGCTAGGCTCACCCTAGTCTTTTCTCCCATTAGCGTCAGGATAGCACCAGCTGTTTGGCTTAGCACCACATTGGCGATAGTTCGTCACCATAGCGCTAAAAGTGCTAACTCCTCTTAGCCAAGCATATCTTTGCTTGAGAAAGCCTTCATGGTGCTAGCATCTCAACTAGTAACAACCATGGCATTGGCACCTTAACACTAGCGCCAAAAGTGCCAACTCCCTTGGCCAGCGCGTCCCTAGCCTGATATGCCATTAGCTTAGCGTGTTTAGTGCCTATGGTGATGTGTCCCCGAGCATCGGAGCTATCAAGACTGACGCGTCCCTAACTGATGCGTCCCATGCCTGGTGCGTCTCTAGAAAACACGTCATATGTCTAGCGCGTCTCTAACAAGCACGTCCCTAGATGATACGTCTTGGACGCAGCGTCCCTAGCCGATGCGTCTTGGCCACAACATCCCTAGCTTAGCATACCTAGCTAATGCGTCCCTACATGATGCGTCCATAGCCTAACAAGTCCTCGGCTGGTGCGTCTTGGCCTAGCGCGTTCATACCTAGCGTCCATGACTTAATACGTACATGGCCTAGTGCGTCCATGGCTTTAGCGCGTCCTTGGCCACAAGCGCATTGGCGCTAGCACTTTGGTGCTAACTACTATTGACCTAGCTAACTTCTTTGAGAAGTGCTAACTTCATACGTCCTTGGCACCAGCTTTCTAGCCCTAGCATAATTGACACTTACTAGAAGCTATGCATATTGGCCTTGCTCCTGAGACGTTAACACATTAGCTTTTATACTAAAAGAGCTAGCATATTACTATTTATGCTAAGCAGATAATACTAGCCTCGCTAGCTACTTCCTTCAGAAATATGCGATTCTTTTCAATATTGGTCTAATACCAAATCTTACATGGTTTTCTTACAAGTCTTATTGCTTAACAAGTCCTCTTTATAATTTTGGCCTCAAACATCTTTCAGACTTATGCTAAGTCACTTATGAGCTAATACTTAGCCATTAAATATGTCATGTTACTTCTAAGCTAGTACATGACCACTGAATTTACCAGACTCGACACTAATTAGTCTGATTGTCAATTCAGTGAGTTGTGCAACTTGCCTCACTTACTTAACAAATAATTTGACTTGACTTGACTTAATAAAAACAATAGTAGGTTATGACTCCACTATTTCCACGAGATATCAAATACAAAATATGGGGGGATTCTCATTGGGGTATTGGTCTGGCGGTCTACAACAATCGTACGTTGTGGCAACACATCCACGAACAAGAAGGTAATAAGTAGACAGATGGTTACAGAGTAGTTGAGAGGATGAGGAGTATTGGTCAGACAGGTCTTCCTTACTTTCTGGGCACGACCCCACTACAATATCCATAATCATCACTTCTCCACCTCTCCCTGACTTCCACCACTTACGAGAAATCAGTGTATCTCCTTTAAAATATAAATAAATAGTTCTCATTTATTCAAAACAAGACAACAAGAGAGAAGAAATTATATATATATATATATATATATATATATAATTAGCGATTCATCTCATAGATAATCCTTTCTTCTTCACATACTACTTATCACATTGATATTTCTCAACCTTCTTTGCTTCCCTTACCTAAGACCTACCAATCTTCTCCACCTTTGTGATCGAAGCAGGATGTGAACGTCCATTTCTTGGTTCAGGCTCGTCCTGTTCGAGCTTGATCTGTCGAACCTACTTGAAAGTACGATTTTACCGTACATTTGTTTTCACCCTGAAACAATCCCAAACCAAAATAATTATTTCATATTGCACAAACTCCACATACAAACATATGATCAATCCATTATAATTCAAGCATTAAACATATCATCTCTTGTAATGATAATACATAGGGTTTATCCTATTATGATCCAATCCAATCCAATCTCATCACTAATCAATTAAAGAGACGAAAACTTGACAAAAAAATCAGAAAACATTCTAGAGAGTTTGAGAAATGTATACCCATTAAGAGATTATCAACATAGATAATGAGCACCTTAAGCTTACTACCACCTTCAGAAGCAACACCAGCATGCATCTCAACAGTCATAGCGTCAACAACTTTCCTCAGTTTCCCAATTGGTGTAGCACACTTTTCTTCAAGTTCTTTTAATATTGACATAGCTTTAGTCCATCCCCCTGAAATTTTCATCCTCTGCGTTACAATTAATGTTGCTACAGCATATACTGTTGCTGCATATATTATTGTAACTCCTACTGTTACCTTACCATCACAATACCCAAATAAAAAAACCCTTTAGAAACTAAAAATCCAAACTTTTATAATTTCTCTATTGGAATCAATAACAAATTGATTATTACAAACCCCCAAATCTCATAAACCAAAAAAAAAAAAAAATAAACCTAAAATTTTGGATCCAAATACAGGGATTTTTTTTTATTTTTTTTAGATAAATGATCTAAAAAAGTACTCAATTCAAATATTGTATTTCCGTGGCAGTACATTCACTGAAAAATATGAAAGACAGATAACAACAGATTGAAATCAAATAGAAACAAGATGATACTGAAGGTATAGAAGCCTGGGAAGATGATACCCACTAGTTACGTTTATGTACTGGAGTATTTGAAATGGCAGTTTGGAATTAACACAATCATAGTACATAAAATTGAAATTGATCATCAAGTTGGAAGGAAAGGGATTGACTGGCGAAAATCAGGAAGGAGAATAAAGAAAGGTGAAGCATTATGAATGAAACAAGGAATTGAAGGGAGTAAATAAGGGGGGAGAAGAAGAAGAAGAGGAACCCTAATGAACCTGTTCAATGCAAACTGAGGTTATGTGTGCTTAGATAGGACTAAAACGGAAGTGTTGGGTGGGATGGTTTGAAACGTAAATTGAACAACAAATTTGGGACGTTGGGTTAAGGCGTAAAACATGGGTTCAATGTGATCACGATTTATCTTTGACGCAAACGGAGCAATAAAATTCGTCGATGTGGTTTAGAAATCAATTTACAGCCGTAGGATTGGGACAACACCGTTTATTTTTATAAGTAAGATAGAGAGAGAGAGACAAGGATGAAAACCTATAATGACTTAGCATATTCGTAAGATTCTTTGCAAAATATTAATATACTAAAGTTCAATATATTTTGATACCCGGGTTATAAACATATTTTTTATGATTTTAACCTTGGAAAAAACCCACCATCTATATTAAGTCCCATGCTTAGCGCGGAACAGTAATTGTTGCATGGTAAGCACTAGATGGTGACATGACATATGAAAATAAAATGACATATCTTGGTTGTTAGATTTTACCCGAGATATCGTGATTGGCTTGAAATTTCTTAGGGGTCGCATCAGTGAAGCAGTCATCAACAATCAATCCGCAAGAGAGAGGCATCACTAAACATGTCAGGATAGTCCATTCACAGGTAGGACGACTTGTTAAAGCTTTAATGTCAGTTGGGCAAGCTGGAAGCCCATGCGTGCTGATAAGTGCATATTTTCTCTATATTTTGAGTGTTATTTCATACTAGTATTTGCTTAATCTCTTGTGAATTATTGTATATTATGTTTTTTTTTTGTTTATTTATCTTTTTAGTAGGTGGAATCATCCAAAAGAAGCGAATTGACACTTAATTGTGCTAGAAAAGAAGTGTTACAAAGGAAGAAGGGACAAAGACCAAGTGAAACTTGTCTGAATCAATAATTTCTACCCATCATCATGTAGAGCACGAAGAGACGAAGCCACCGGAGAAAGAATGAAGTCATTCCAACTTCGTATGAAGAAGTTATGGGCGAAACAAGAATTCAAAAGTGTAATTGAGAAGTGATAAAGGAACCTTCGATATTTACTCAGGGGAAGCCATTTTTAAAATAGCGCTAAGGCACCAGCTTAGCAGATAAGGGCCACCATCATCATCTTCATCTTACGGACAGCAAATCAGGGTTCTTCCTTGTGTGATTTGCAGTTCAATAGTGGTCTATTGGTTTGGTCGTGATGTGATGGCAGTGTTGGTGGAACTCGATCATGGGGGATTGGTTTTGAGATCATGGCAGTTTGATCGAGAATAATGGTTGATCTTGATGGAGTAATGGCAGTGAATGAATTGCGATAATGGATGTAACGTCGTGGCAGAGATTGATGGAAGCTGTGATTCTCGGTGATTATTGGTATTGATGGAGATGATTGAATAGTTCGTAGTGAGGTGGTGACTGAGTTCAAGATGGAAAAGATATAGTTCGAGCCTGGAAGTGATGGTGTTTTGCAAAGAAGGGTACACCGCAGTTTGATTGGTAAAGATAAATTATTGCATGAGTAGGAAGAAGACCTGAATTTCGTTGTTGGAAAGGAACCGATGGAAGATGGAGTTTCTGCAGTCAATGAGTGTAGTGGCATATGGTGATTATTTGATGATGTTCAAGTTTAGAGCTATGAATATGATCGGCAGATGATGGAAGTGAGGAGCTCGAGATGCCACTGATGATTCAGTGATGATAGTGAACTGATTTTGATTGACAACAATAAAATTGAAGATGAAGAGAAGCTCGAGTATATGGGTTTGGTGATGATTGATATTGATGGTCCAGTTGGCACTTGAGTTAGTTAGGGTTGCAGCCGAGAATAGTGGTGATGAGAGTTGATGTTCGAAGGAGAAGATATTGGAGTTGATAGAAACAGAATGGTGACGGAGGTGAGATTTCTCGGCCAAGGGGAATAACACAAAACTCAGAAGAAACTAATTGTCGCGGCAGCGGGAGTCATCGAGGAAAACACAACTTGTAAAAGCGAAAGTCAGAAAAAATATTTTTTTCACGATGGCGAGAACCCATCGAGAAGTGATCGGCCAAACTAAAATCCACAAGAAATATTATTTCCCCATCGAGAAACTGGCAGTTCACGTGAATGGGAAATAGATGGGCTGGGTTCTAGATGCAAGCCCATTAGCTATACTTAGCTATTTACACAGGGGTAAGGTTTACCATGACCTATTTTTGGCATATTTTGATGTTTTGGAAACCTATTTTGACCGGGATTCGAGCACGGGCACTTCTACAATTTGGGATACTTATTTAAGAGAGACTTTTAATTATTTTTGGAATATATTCTATTCTTTTATCAAGCTTTTGGAGAGAAGAACACAAGGAAAAAAGCTAGGGTTTTTGAGCGTTTTCATCACCGTAACTATTTCTTTTCTACTTTATCGTATGTATAATATGGATTTTACTACATCCATGAATAGCTAAAATTCTTATTGATTGAGGATGAATTCTAAGTTCTAATACATGATTCAATTTAGCATATAAATCTATTTTTTCTACTATTTCACATGATTATGGTTTGGTTTTACTACAATTAATATTTATGATCTATTGATAAATTGTTAACAAAATTAGTTTGTTAGTAAATCTAATGCTAGTAAAGAGTTAGGATATTCATAATTGTTGAATAACTCTTACATAAGTAGAAATTGTGAGACCTTGCAGAGGGATTCTGTGAACCAATCACAAGTAAAATCAACACTAGAAAGTGAACCGATCGTACAGAGTTTAACTACTAGGATCAAACCTAAATTCATAAAATATAAAGCATTCAATTAAATTACACCTTGAGAGCGTACTTTAGGGTGGTTCATCCGGATAGAATCTGGTGACTAAGCGTACCTGTTACCCAGTGATATAAGGAATTTCGGGGATAACTAAGTGTATTTGTTATCCTACGGTTGGTGATATTTTGTGATTATTTAGTAACAAAGAAGAATTCCTCGATCATAGTTCTCTACATTGTTTGCGTTCTTAATTACTTTAGATCATTTTGTTAATCATTATTAATCTAAACAAACCCCTTTTGTGACTTTGACAACTAAAACACCTTGATCTTCGTGGGAACGGATCTTATTTACTACTATATTATTTATTAGTGAAGTAGAAGATAAGTAAAATAATCTGTGCGCATATGACACACATCAAATTCCTCTACCAAGGTTTATTTTTCGTTTTAACTTTGTTTTCTAGATTTTTGGTTTCAAGTACTTGATCTCTGGACCTAAACGTTGGGATTACCGAAGGTGAGGAATTCAAACTTGTAGGGGGACAGTACTACAAGTCTCTCAGTTTTTGTTACAAGATCCACCTCTAGAAGAGATGGTTGGTCCTCAACCTCCAGAGAAGAAGTTGCGAGAGTTGACCTCTCCATGTTTAGATTCGCAACCACTTTGTATTAACATAGATGCACCAGTGCAGCTAAAGTCGAATCTAATTCATCATTTGCCTAAGTTCAAGGGACATGCGGGTGAGAATCCAAATCGTCATCTTCAACAGTTTCAGGACACAATGACGAGTCTTAGGCATGAAACCGAAGACAGTGAAATGTCTATGCCGCGAGCCTTTCCATTCTCATTGACAGGCTTAGAAAAAGAATGGTTGTATTATCTGATGCGTCGGAAAAACGAATTTGTTCTACCGCAAGCGCACAATGTCGAAAGATGTAGACAAGAGAAAATACGGTTCGTTCCCACGAAGAGTTTATATTAAAATTAATTAAAATATTTTTTTAGGTTTTTTTTTATAAAGAATTAAATTAATGAGTGATTGGAAACTATTTAATAAAGTTTGAAAACAGTAAGAGGAAAACGTTAAGGTTTCGGGAATCCGTTGTAGATTAGGGTTTAATTGTGTTCGTCATAAAGGGTCTCGATTTTGCTCATGTAAAATACCAAATCTAGCTACTAATACACGGAAGATTTTTCGTTTAAGAATCGAAAAAAGAATTTTCAAAAAGAATTGTTTGTTCTCAACGGTAGAATTTCGAAGTACTAATTATACGTGGCATAAAGAGTCAAAGAATATTTGTTAAAACGGTTTAAAGTAGGGTTTCAACGAGTTCCTCTACTAATCAAACGATGCACTATACATGGTATAGAACATGAAAAATTATTGAGAAAGATAAAACGTTGAGAGAGAGACAAAACATTAACATTGAGTTTTTATAATTGAAAACCCTAAGTTTGAAACACAAAGAAAACCATCTCTACAAGTTCATCCTTTAACAAGGGAATTAGCCTGACATGGCTTTCTCAAAAGCCATAAAAATTAATTAATAAAAAGACTCAACTAACCGATAATCTTCTATATGTCGGAAGCTTAAATCTTCGAAGGGGTACGGCTCTTTCTTACTCGCCTGTATATGTCTCTCGAAAGTGTTTGTGCCCTTTTTCTGTCCGTGAAGGTATATCCGTGTGAAAAACAGCTGAGTTCCTTCCTAGATTGCTGCTCAAGTTACCTTATTCCAAAACAACTCAACTCATCCCTGTCTTCCCGGCAACAGATTGTTGTCTAGAATACCACTTCCTTGCCTTCACTTCCTTCTTGAACAACACGTTTCGTTCACACTTCTTTTTTATTTCACTGTACTTTCCATGTGACTCAGCCTACCTCTCAACTCTTGATGTAACTCCATCATTGCCAAGTTCTTCTCTGCCACTATCTTAACACTCCAACCCATTAAACCATTAAGCTTCTCCATCTGGAACTCGTCGATATCAACTGTCATCAACAGCGTCAACTTCAACCTTTATACTCTGCCAAGAACCGTTAAACTCAATCCAACAGAGAACCACACTCCATTCCATGGCTTCAACAGGGCCTCTTTTTCACTCTAATCTCCCATCTTCGATGTACTGCCATCAATCACAAACACCAGCAGCTCCCACCATCTTCTCCATCATTATCGTCAACAGCTAGTAGCCACCACCGAAAACTCCCTCATCAGATATTGATAATGGCAACAAGCCAAAATCATTACCGTTCACCACATCTGCCAACAACCTCTTCTCCACCTTCATCTCGTCTCACTTAATCACCAACAGGTTCATCTTAACAGCCTCAACCTTCAGCAACTCTATCACAGAGTCATCATCACTCCTATATCATCTCATGTTGCAGCACTGAGGTTCTCCCTGCTCTAACAATAGCCAAACACCCATCACTGCCATCATCAATCATTATGGCATCATGATCATCACAGCAACATCAACCATCGCAGACCCATCATCTCTGCCGTTAACATTGATCACAGCCTCATTAACTCAGACCTGAGATCCATCTGTTGGTACCTTTAATAGTATTTAAAACTTGGCAACCGTAAGTAATAGTGCAGGCGCCCATATAAACATTTGAATTTCAGCTTCCCATTAACGTATGAGGGGGTGTTAGTAGTAATCTCCTTGTAAATAACCAATTTGCCCTTAATTCTTGTTTCGCTCATAACTTTCTCATATGAAGTCGGAATGACCTCGTCTTTTCGCCGTCGGCTTCGTAATGCAATTTTCTACAAGATGAAGAGTAGAAATCCTGGAATATACTGATTTCCACTGGGTATTTGGAAATTCTTCTCTTGTAAAGCTCCATTTCACTTGTTTCAGAGATGTAACCTAATAAAACACATAAACTACAAAACTAATACTAACACACGGTAATTCACACAAATTCTAGCAAATAAGTATAAGGAAATGATACTTAAAATATATAAATTATGCACTTATCATTATCTTCCTCCAGGGAGTATTACAACATGGGATGATATGAAAAAGCTATTTATTGAGAAGTATTTTCATGTTTCTAAAACAACATATGTTCGTAAAGAGATTAGCGGCATCCTACAGATTACTCGGGAATCTCTTTATAAATACTGGGAGAGGTACAAACGGTTGTTGGCAAGATGCCCACATCACAACATCTCTTCAACACTTATCATTCAATATTTCTATGAAGGATTAGTTTTGGAGCAAAACACTTGATTGATGCAGCCGCAAGAGGCACACATACTGAAAAGACAATCTCGCAGGCGACTAGTTTGATTGAGAGTATGGATTCAAAATCACAACAGTTCTATACCAGGATCAAATAAAATGTCAGAAGAGTTAACGAGATAGCATAGTCTTCACAATAAGAACAACATAGAGAAAGTAGTGCAACAAATGGCTGCAGTGATTATTCCAATCTATGAAGAAGAGGCCGAACAGGTGAATCTTGTGTTCCCAAATCATAAGCAAGGGTATGATCCTTATTCCAATACCTACAATCCCGGTTGGAAAGATCACCCAAATTTTAGCTATGCAAACAAGCAAGCTGCAGCTCCTATGCCAACTTATGGGTGACTAGTAGATTTCAACCACAACAACAAAAATTTCAGCAGCCTCAACAACCTCAGAATCAATGCTCTAACCTTGAAGATTTGTTTAAAACTTATATGCAAAAACAAGATACTATTTTGCACTGGGTCTTTGGCAATTCTTCTCTTGTAAATCTCCATTTCACTTGTTTCAGAGATGTAATCTTACAAAACACATAAAGTACAAAGTAATACTAACACACGGTAATTCACACAAAATCTAGCAAATAAGTATAAGGAAATGATACTTAAAATATATAAATTATGCACTTATCAAATCCCCCCACACTTGGAACTTGCAAGTCCTCGAGCAAACTACAAATCTAAACTAACCTAAAATACAACTCCCTTTCGTTGAGGAAATGGTTACACTTAGCATGTGTAAAAAGCCTTTAAACCCCTAGGTGTCCCTAGTGGACGAGTTATTGTCTCGTGAGGGTTTACTAGAGATTTACCCACAAAACCTACTCCAACTTCTAAGTATTCCAAGACACCTGCATCCAAAGAGCTACGAAGACATAAAGTTTCTGCAAACTAATAATAAGAAGTCAGATGTATCAAAGAACATTATTCTCATGCTTAACTCTTAAGTTAGGAGAAAACCACCATATGAAAGAATTCAGAATCGAGAGCAACCGAACGTTTCTGCCTCACCAATCGGGTTTTATGAATTCGACACTCAAAGGATGCACTTTATGGTTCTCATGTGTCCAGGAAGGAATGAAGATAGAAATCCTGCACACGTTGAAGGGTAGGAAGGAAAATCCTTCCGAATTATATCCGAGTATCCCATAGAAATGTGGGAAGAAAAATACTTGTTTTCTGATGATCTCTACGAAAGGAAATCAACCACTATGCGAGGATGGGAATGCTCACTCACCTTCTTACCCAATCTACAATCAACACCACTCTCACAGCGTCCCATAGAAATATCTTCGTCTTCAACTGTAGATGATGAACTCTTGAACTTCATAGAACTCTGACAATTTATAACTCCTTTCTGCTCAAATTCTTGTTGCTTTTCAAACTCTTTATACATTTCTTCTCCCCACGGCCTTAGTGAATAAATACCAAAACAAATGTACTGTAAAGTAAAAAAAAAAAAAAATATTTTTTTGATTTTCTATTTTAATTTTTTAATTTTTTTTGACATAAATATATGAAGTACAAACTAACAATGAAATTAATATGACCGTGGAAAAAGGGATTTACTACTTGAATTTTCACAACTTATATTGTCCCGGTATCACGAACTTCATAAAAATCCACTTCTTTTAATTTTTCCGCTTTTGTTCTTACTTTTCAACTAGGATATAGAATTTTGCTCCTTGTAGTGTTGCTTATAAACCTGAAACATCTTCAACTTTCTCAAAATTTGTAATCATACGCTTGTTAATGATGATATGTTTCTATGGACCTGTTGTTGTCGAGAAAAATAGAGTGGTGCCAACTGCAAATCAGACTACAAGGTAAGGTTTTTTCACAATTCTGATGTCACCCTCGTGATTGACAGAATTAGCTCTCAAGAGATCAAAGTAGTGCTGAAATGGTGCGAGGTTGGGTAGCTCATCATTCTACCCGAAATTTGCGCAGATGAAATACTCTAAACGGACAATTGAAGTTTTGGTGCCTCACTCAGGGTATTGAATGATCACAACTCTAATAATAAACTCGCCAGCGGCGGTTTAAGTCCCTTTTTGTCAGCTCTAGCCTCTCAACAACTAAGCACCCCGAATATAGTTCCCTAATACTTCTAAATTCAGTTATTTCGGTGAGAACTCCGTATGTAAACGTAGCCATAAGTATACTAAGTGACTCTAAAATATCTAAAAGTTGGAGGTTTTCATGCAAATAATTTGAATTTTCTGCCTAAAAAGTGAGTACTTAAGATTTCTATATGCGTAACGCCCCCACACTTAAACTTTACATTATCCTCAATGTAAACTAACTCATCCAATGTAAAATCAAGATGGGAAATCCTAAAATGGCATAAAACAAGCAATCAAAAACTAAAAATATAAGGTGAAGGAAACAAATCTGATGGGTTGACTCCCATGAAGAAAATGATACTTGTTTCCCTGCAAAAAGAAACAAAAACAAAAATCCTACTAATATACACTAAACATGATCCCAAACATTGTTAGTCTTGATAGACCGGGTTTTCGAGGAGGACAGTTTCCACCTCGGTGTTCTTAAGCTCTAAATATGTTTCACTTTTTGTCCATTTACTTTGAAAACATTACCAGATTCTCTATTCTCAAGTTTGACATCCCCATAAGGGAAAACTTCTTTGATATAATACGGGCCTGTCCAACGAGATCTTAACTTACCAGGAAATAAATGCAACCTAGAATTATACAAGAGAACTTTCTGTCCAGGTTCAAACGACTTTCGACTAATTGATTTATCATGAAACGCTTTAGTTTTCTCTTTGTAAAGCTTTGCATTTTCATATGCATCATTCCTAATTTCTTCTAACTCATTGAGTTGAAGTTTATGGTGATTCCCAGCTGTAGACAAATCAACATTAAAGGTCTTAATTTCCCAGTAGGCTTTGGGTTCTAACTCAACAGGTAAATGAAAGGCTTTTCCATAGACAAGTCTAAAGGGAGACAAACCAATGGGTGTCTTATAAGCAGTCTGATATGCCTAAAGTGCATCCAGTAACCGTGTAGACCAATCTTTACGATTAAGATTAACTGTTTTCTCTAATATATGTTTAATTTATCGGTTAGAAACTTCGACTTGACCACAAGTATGGGGATGATATGGTGTAGAAACTTTATGTGTAATGGAGTACTTACTTAAAAGTGTTTAAAATATCTATTACAAAAATGTGATCCTCCATCACTAACAATGGCTCTAGGGGTACCAAATCGAGAAAATATGTATCTCTAACGAACTTGATCACTACATGGCGATCGTTCGTCTTGGTAGGTATGGCTTCTACCCATTTAGATACATAATCAACCGCTAATAATATGTAGACATTACCATTCGAAGTGGAAAAGGTCCCATGAAGTCTATTCCCCATACGTCAAATATCTCAACTATCAATATGGAGCTTAACGGCATCATATTCCGCCTAGTAATCCTACTTAACTTTTGACACCTATCACAACTCTTGCAAAACTCGTGACAATCATAAAACAAAGTTGGCCAATAAAATCCACATTGCAGAATTTTTGCAGCAGTTTCCTTAGCACTAAAATGACCACCACAAGCATAAAAATGGCAAAAAGTGACAACACTCCTAACTTCATCATTAGGCACACATCTACATATAATATGATCAGGACAGTACTTAAATAAATAATCATCCCAAAAGAAATGCTTAACCTCAGCTAAAAATTTAGTTTTATCTTGTTTCGACCAATCTTATGGTATTTGACCAATAACAAGATAATTAACAATATCCGCATACCAATGCAAGTGAGAAATAGAAAACAATTGTTCATCAGGGAATATTTCATGCATAGGTACGACATCATCAAAAGACTCTAAAATGATCCTAGAAAGGTGATCTGCTACTACATTATCGGAACCCTTCTTGTCCCGAATTTCTAAATCAAATTCCTGTAGCAATAATATCCATCTAATCAACCTAGGTTTAGTATCCTTCTTAGTTAGAAGATATTTTAAGGCAGCATGATCAGAGAAAATAATAATCTTAGACCCTAAAAGATAAGGTCTAAATTTCTCTACGACAAACACAATCGACAAAAGTTCTTTCTCAGTTGTAGAGTAATTCAATTGTGCATCATTCAAGGTCTTACTAGCATAGTAAATGACATGTTGTGCTTTATTCTTGCGTTGTCCTAAAACAGCTCCAACTGCATAATTAGAGGCATCACACATAATATCAAATGGAAGATTCCAATCAGGCGGTTGTATAATAGGGGCAGAAGTTAACAGTAATTTCAGCTTCTCAAAAGCTGCAATACAAGTTTCATCAAAGACAAAAGTAACGTCCTTACCTAGAAGGTTGCATAAAGGGCGTGAGATCTTACTGAAATCCTTAATAAAACGACGATAAAAACCTGCATGACCTAAGAATGATCTAACTTCTGTAACCATACGTAGGGGTTTCAACTTAGAAATCAAATCAACTTTAGCTTTGTCTACTTTTATTCCTTGGAAGAAATAATATGACCTATAACAATTCCTGAATGAACCATAAAGTTACATTTCTCCCAATTCAATACTAGATTCTTCTCCTTGCATCTCACTAAGACAAGAGTGAGATGATGAAGACATTCATCGATAAACGACCCAAAAACAGAAAAATCATCCATAAAAACTTCAATAAACCTCTCTACCATGTCTAAAAATATGCTCAACATACAACGCTGAAAAGTAGCAGGTGCATTACACAACCCGAAAGGCATGCGTCTATATGCAAATGTACCAAAGGGATAAGTAAACGTGGTTTTCTCTTGGTCTTCAGGGGAAATAAGAATTTGTTTATACCCGGAATAACCATCTAAGAAACAAAAATACCTATGTCCAACTAACCTCTCTAGTATCAGGTCAATGAATGGAAGAGGAAAATGATCTTTCCTCGTGATCTTGTTCAACTTCCTAAGTCAATACATACTCGCCACCCGGTGGTTTGTCGGGTAGGTACCAATTCATTACTTTCATTCTTAACAATAGTGATTCCTGATTTCTTGGGTACAAATTGAACGGGGCTGACCCAAGTACTATCGGATATCGGGTATATGATACCTCCATCTAGTAGTTTCATAACTTCCTCTTTCACAAACTCTTTCATGTTAGGATTCAATCTACGTTACATTTCTCAAGACGTTTTAGTATTTTCCTCCAAATAAATATGGTGCATGCAATCACTAGGACTAATACCTTTCAAATATGCAATTGACCAACCTATAGCCATTATGTTTTCTAAGGACATCTACCAATCTGCTTTCCTGTTCTAATGTAAGATTAGAAGCAATTATAACAGGTAAAGTGTCCACAGGGCCTAAGTAAACATATTTCAGAGTGTCAGGCAATGGCTTAAGGGTCAAGGTTGGAGCTTTCTCGACAGATGGAACGAGTCGAGATTCGGGTAGGACTAGAGGTTCAATTTTAGGCTTCCATTTATTAGTGTCTAACAGTGGTGTAGAGTCTAACAAGGCGTTGACTTCACAAATAACACTTTCATCATCAAAATCATGCCCAAAGTGCGCTAAACAAGCCTCTAATGGATCATCTATATGGTTCTGCAAATAATTATCATAGACTATTTCATCAATTATGCAAACATTTTCATGGTTGTCAAGATCAGGAAGAGAACGCGCGACATGAAAAACATTCACTTCCATTTTCCAACTACCAAAAGTAAGTTCCATAATACCATTCCTACAATTTATGATTGCGTTATAAGTTGCTAAGAATGGTCGTCCTAAAATGATAGGATTGTGACCACTAGGGTCTGTCACAGGTTGGGTATCAAGAATTACGAAATCCACAGGATAAACAAAACTATCAACCTGTACAAGAACATCTTCTACTACTCCTCTAGGAATTTTAATGGACCTATCATCCAATTGGAGTGTAACACTAGTGGGTTTCAAGTCACCAAGTCCTAATTGCTCATACACAGAATATGTCAAAAGATTTACACTAGCCCCTAAATCTAACAAAGCATGTTCAATCTTGTGTTCTCCTATAGTGCAAGCAATAGTAGGACAACCAGGGTCTTTGTATTTGGGTGGAGTTTTCTGAGTAATGATAGAGCTCACTTGTTCAGCAAGAAAAGCTCTCTTATGAACATTTAATTTTCGTTTCACCGTGCACATATCTTTTAAGAACTTAGCATACACAGGAATCTGCTTAATGGCATCTAAAAGGGGAATATTGATTTTAACTTGTTTGAAAACTTCTAAGATGTCATTAGGGTTGGTTCCTTTCTTAAGGTATACTAACCTTTGGGGGAATGGAGCGCTAGGAACATAAGTGTTTTCAGATTGACCTATTTCAGTTTCATTGGTTTCTTTTTGTGTTAAGGGTATTTCCTGCGTAATAGTAGGTGGGTTCCTATCTGTCTCTTTCTCCTTAGGATCACTAACATGGTTATCGATGACCCGGCCGCTTCTCAAGGTAGTGACGGCCTGGACATGATCTGAGGGATTAGCACCATATGTGTTTACCTCATAAGACCCCTTTGGGTTAGGCTGTGTTTAACTTGGGAACTGTCCCTTGTCTCTCTCGCTTATTTGGATAGCAAGCTGACCTATTTGTCCTTCTAAGGTTTCTATGGACCTTGCAGTGTTTTTTTTCCATATTGTCTAGTTGTTTTTGGGTGGCCTGCATAAACATCTTAAGACTTTCTTCCATACTAGGTACTCTTTGGTTAGAAGAATCAGTAGGTCCGGATGATTTCTGCGTATAACCACTAGTATTACTAGGTTGACCTTCATACTGATCTCTAGACCAGGAAAAGTTTGGGTGTCTTTCCCACCCTGGGTTGTACGTATTGGAATAAGGGTCAAATCTACGACGATTATCTTGGTAGAGAGCATGGACTTGTTCTCCACCATCGTCATGAATTACTTGGTCTACAGACTCAACAAAAGGTTTGGATATCAACTCTATGCGCCCCCTTCTACTAGCAATTGACCTTATGGGTTCCTTAGCCTCCCAATCTTGGGTTTTATCAGACACATCATGTAAGAACTTATAACCCTCCTCAGCAGTTTATCAGCAAAATTACCACCACATAGTGATTCTACCATAGTCATTGTTTTGTGATCTAATCCTTCGTAGAAAATCATAGTGAGTCTCAGGGTATCGAATCCATGGTGTGGACATTGCAGCAGAAGTTCATGGAACCTTTCTAAATAATCATAGAGAGATTCTCCATCTTGCTGCGAGAAACTATTAAGACTTTGGCGTAAGGCTGTGGTTCTATGCCTAGGAAAAAATTTATGCAAAAATAACTTAGTCATCGCATCCCAAGTTTGGATGGAAGAAGATGGTAAGGCATCAAGCCACGATTTCTCCTTATCTTTTAAAGAGAAGGGAAACCATCTCAATTTTAAATACTCATCGGTCAAGTATTTAATATTCACAGTACCACATAGTTCCTTAAAGTCTCTAATATGGTAGTAAGGGTTTTCATTTTCCCTGCCATAGAAGTTTGGCAAATCCTGGATGGTATTAGTCTCAATTTTAAAGTGGGCTTTAGTGGTAGGCAAAACAATGCATGACGGTTGAGAGACTCTAGTTGGGTACATGTAGTCTATCAAACTTTTAACTGGAGGGTCTACACCCTTATCATCGGTTCTAGCCATGAATAATGGATTATTTCTAACAAGACGATTATCCTGATCTCTATCCCAACCTACAGGTATATCGGGCATATACTAAAAAAAGAAAAATAAAATAAGTCCTAATCAAAATAAATCCTAATTGGAAAGGAATTCTTAAGCAATCACAAGCAATGCCGACTCAACCAAATCAAACCTAGTGAATCTAGCAAACAAAAAACATGATGGTTCCACTTAGATTGTTCCTAGACCAGCTTCTATTCTTTCAAAAGGCAACTAGTTACAGTTCTAGCAAACCTCTTAGAACGATCTGAATTATCTTAAGTAAAACAGAAACAGGATAAGCTCTAAGGAGCTTTGATAACCTTGTCTCTTTGGCAACGTTTCCTTGGGTTACAAGGTGGCTCTAATCCACTTAAAATAATCTTCCTGAACTTCGAGTTCGGCTAACAAAGTAACCAATACAGTCCTTTTGAATGACTTTCCAATAAGCTCGTTACCTTATCGGTCTCGTTCTAGTCAAATTTTAAGGCTTAGGCTCGCATTTGGTAGCGTGTTCCTAAAGCGGGCAAGAAGGAAACGGTGATGAAATCCGAGTCCTTATCTTGTATGGCCAGTTCTTGCCCTTTACTAGAAAATAAATCCGTATTCAGTTCCTCAACATATATGCATACGAAGGAATACAGTAAAACCACTTGCAGGGGATTCCTGGATTGATAGAGTTTTACCTGTACCAGACGGGCGACGAACCGTTGAAGTCGACTCGGGCCATTGACTCCTGTGTCAGTGTACGAACCCAAGGGCTGAGACAATCTCGTAGTTGTTGTCCTTCCCTGTGCAGTTTATATTTAATACTACCCTTCCGTAGGGTTTAAAAATAAAATAATAATGTCCGCAATGTCCCGAAGTGTCCAAAAATAAAATAAAATTACAAAAATAATTAAAGATTTCCTAATACAGTTTTTCTAAATTAAATTAACTAATAAAAATCCTAAAAATTAAAAATTAACTGTTTATCTTCTTCTCCGTTCTTTCAGTCTTAACTTTACTCCAAATCACCAAAAGCTTTGGCTCAATTTCTTTTTTTTGTTTCCGTTCCAAAACCTGTAGCAAAAAGAAAAATACCCTAAAAAAAGTAAAATAGAAAAAAATAATAAAAACCCAAAAAAAAGAAAAATCTAATCGAAAAACCACTCCCCGGCAGCGGCGCCAAAAACTTGATGCGTCGGAAAACCGACTTTGTTTTACCGCAAGCTCACGGTGTCGAAAGTTGTAGACAAGAGCAAATACGGTTCGTTCCACGAGGAGTTTATATTAAAATTAATTCAAATATTTTTTTAGGTTTTTTTTATAAAGAATTAAATTAATGAGTGATTGGAAACTATTTAATAAAGTTTGAAAACAGTAAGAGGAAAACGTTAAGGTTTCGGGAATCCGTTGTAGATTAGGGTTTAATTGTGTTCGTCATAAAGGGTCTCGATTTTGCTCATGTAAAATACCAAATCTAGCTACTAATACACGGAAGATTTTTCGTTTAAGAATCGAAAAAAGAATTTTCAAAAAGAATTGTTTGTTCTCAACCTAAGGTAGAATTTCGAAGTACTAATTATACGTGGCATAAAGAGTCAAAGAATATTTGTTAAAACGGTTTAAAGTAGGGTTTCAACGAGTTCCTCTACTAATCAAACGATGCACTATACATGGTATAGAACATGAAAAATTATTAAGAAAGATAAAACGTTGAGAGAGAGACAAAACATTAACATTGAGTTTTTATAATTGAAAACTCTAAGTTTGAAACACAAAGAAAACCATCTCTACAAGTTCATCCTTTAACAAGGGAATTAGCCTGACATGGCTTTCTCAAAAGCCATAAAAATTAATTAATAAAAAGACTCAACTAACCGATAATCTTCTATATGTCGGAAGCTTAAATCTTCGAAGGGGTACGGCTCTTTCTTACTCGCCTGTATATGTCTCTCGAAAGTGTTTGTGCCCTTTTTCTGTCCGTGAAGGTATATCCATGTGAAAAACAGCTGAGTTCCTTCCTGGATTGCTGCTCAAGTTACCTTATTCAAAAACAACTCAACTCATCCCTGTCTTCCCGGCAACAGATTGTTGTCTAGAATACCACTTCCTTGCCTTCACTTCCTTCTTGAACAACACGTTTCGTTCACACTTCTTTTTTATTTCACTGTACTTTCCATGTGACTCAGCCTACCTCTCAACTCTTGATGTAACTCCATCATTGCCAAGTTCTTCTCTTCCACTATCTTAACACTCCAACCCATTAAACCATTAAGCTTCTCCATCTGGAACTCGTCGATATCAACTGTCATCAACAGCGTCAACTTCAACCTTTATACTCTGCCAAGAACCGTTAAACTCAATCCAACAGATAACCACACTCCATTCCATGGCTTCAACAGGGCCTCTTTTTCACTCTAATCTCCCATCTTCGATGTACTGCCATCAATCACAAACACCAGCAGCTCCCACCATCTTCTCCATCACTATCGTCAACAGCTAGTAGCCACCACCGAAAACTCCCTCATCAGATATTGATAATGGCAACAAGCCAAAATCATTACCGTTCACCACATCTGCCAACAACCTCTTCTCCACCTTCATCTCATCTCACTTAATCACCAACAGGTTTATCTTGACAGCCTCAACCTTCAGCAACTCCATCACAGAGTCACCATTACTCCTATATCATCTCATGTTGCAGCACTGAGGTTCTCCCTGCTCTAACAATAGCCAAACACCCATCACTGCCATCATCAATCATTATGGAATCATGATCATCACAGCAACATCAACCATCGCATACCCATCATCTCTGCCGTTAACATTGATCACAGCCTCATTAACTCAGACCTGAGATCCATCTGTTGGTACCTTTAATAGTATTTAAAACTTGGCAACCGTAAGTAATAGTGCAGGCGCCCATATAAACATTTGAATTTCAGCTTCCATTAACGTTTGAGGGGGTGTTAGTAGTAATCTCCTTGTAAATAACTAATTTGCCCTTAATTCTTGTTTCGCTCATAACTTTCTCATATGAAGTCGGAATGACCTCGTCTTTTCGCCGTCGGCTTCGTAATGCAATTTTCAACAAGATGAAGAGTAGAAATCCTGGAATATACTGATTTCCACTGGGTATTTGGAAATTCTTCTCTTGTAAAGCTCCATTTCACTTGTTTTATAGATGTAACCTAATAAAACACATAAACTACAAAAGTAATACTAACACACGGTAATTCACATAAATTCTAGCAAATAAGTATAAGGAAATGATACTTAAAATAAAAATTATGCATTTATCATTATCTTCCTCCAGGGAGTATTACAACATGGGATGATATGAAAAAGCTATTTATTGAGAAGTATTTTCATGTTTCTAAAACAACATATGTTCGTAAAGAGATTAGCGGCATCCTACAGATTACTCGAGAATCTCTTTATAAATACTGGGAGAGGTACAAACGGCTGTTGGCAAGATGCCCACATCACAACATCTCTTCAACACTTATCATTCAATATTTCTATGAAGGATTAGTTTTGGAGCAAAACAATTGATTGATGCAGCCGCAAGAGGCACACATACTGAAAAGACAATCTCGCAGGCGACTAGTTTGATTGAGAGTATGGATTCAAAATCACAACAGTTCTATACCAGGATCAAATAAAATGTCAGAAGAGTTAACGAGATAGTATAGTCTCCACAATCAGAACAACATAGAGAAAGTAGTGCAACAAATGGCTGTAGTGATTATTCCAATCTATGAAGAAGAGGTCGAACAGGTGAATCTTGTGTTCCCAAATCATAAGCAAGGGTATGATCCTTATTCCAATACTTACAATCCCGGTTGGAAAGATCACCCAAATTTTAGCTATGCAAACAAACAAGCTGCAGCTCCTATGCCAACTTATGGGCGACATAGTAGATTTCAACCACAACAACAAAAATTTCAGCAGCCTCAACAACCTCAGAATCAATGCTCTAACCTTGAAGATTTGCTTAAAACTTTTATACAAAAACAAGATACTATTTTGCAGAGACATGATAGGGCGATAAATGATATTCAAATACAAATGGGTCAATTAGCCACTTCCGTAGGTAAGTTAGAAGCACATGCAGCTGGGAAACTTCTGTCAAATACTGTGGTAAATCCAAGAGAGAATGTTAATGCAGTTATTCTTAGAAGTAGAAGGGAAGTGAAAGATTCAGGTCAACAGAAGTAGGGTAGTGTAAAAACAGAACAAGACAAGGAAAAAACATATCCAAAGGAATAACCACTCCCAACCGTCCAACCTAAGGATACGTTTCTTACTTTTACTACTCCACCTCCTTTTCCCAGTTGTTTTGCCAAGGCAAAGAAACAAGCTCAAGACAAGGAGGTCATGGATATTTTCAGCAAGATACAAATCAATATTCTATTTATTGAGGCCATCAGAACGGTACCTAGATTCGCCAAGGTTATGAAAAATTTATGTACAAGGAAGGATAAGTTGAATGCTAATGAGATTACTCAGGTGGGAGAAAGTACTTCAACTATGTTACTGAAGAAGATGCATGTAAAATACAATGATCCTGAGGGTTTCATGGTACCAGTTACTATTGGTAACCGCAGATTTGAGCGAGCTTTGCTTGATTTGGGAGCATCAATTAGTGTGAGATCATCCGATTGTGAAGGACATGCTGGTTCAAGTGAATGAGTTAATATTTCCGATTTATATTTATATTGGATATGCATAAAGGAGATAATTGTTCGTCTACTTCGTTATTTCTCGGGAACCGTTTATAAAGACTGCAAAGATGAAGATTGATGTCGATAGTGGGACACTTTCTATGGAGTTTGATAAAGAAATTATACGCTTAAATATTTTTCAAGCCATGTGTTATCCAAGTGATGTCCATTCTACATTCTTTATTGATGTTATTGATTTGTTATCTCAGCAGATGTTTGATTTGAATAGTGAAGATAAACTTGGGACTGTGTTGAGAGATATTATTGATATTGATAGCCACGGTTTTACTAATGTGGATATTAACGTGGGTAGTGAGATTATGGATATTTGTGGTGCTCTAACGATATTTCAGAAGACTCAATCAGGTAATATTTCTTATATCTCTTTGCCCGTATCTGATAAAATTCTTGTAGCTTCTGTTGTGCAGGCACCTAAATTAGAATCGAAGCCTTTTTCTGATTACCTAAAGTATGCTTACTTGGGTGGCAGGGAAGAACTTTCAGTAATTGTTACGAACAATCTCATTGGGGTACATGAAGAACACTTAATTTGGATTCTGAAAGAGCATAAAACGGCCATTGGGTGGACAATGGTTGATATTAAAGGTATTAGTCCATCAATATACATGCATTGAATCCTAATGGAAGACGATTCTAAGCCAATACGTGATGCTCAGCGTAGGCTTAACCCCCTCTATGATGGAGGTCGTGAAGAAAAAGATTCTCAAATTGCTAAATATGGGGGGTGATTTACCCAATTTCTGACAGTAAGTGGGTTAATCCAGTACATGTGGTACCTAAGAAGTCTGGTGTTACTGTTGTCATAAATCAAGATGATGAACTTGTTCCAACACGAGTTCAAAAAGGATGAAGAGTATGTATAGACTATCAGAAAGTTTAATTCTGCTACCCGGAAGGATCACTTTCCTTTTCTTTTCATGGATCATATGTTAGAGAGGTTATCAGGACATACACGTTATTGCTTTCTGGACGTTTATTCGGGCTATAATCAGATTATGATTGCACCAGTGGATCAGGAGAAAACTACTTTTACTTGTCCCTTCGGTACTTTTGCATATAGACGTATGCCATTTGGTCTCTGCAATGCGCCTGCCACTTTTCAGAGATGTATGATGAGTATATTTTTTGACTATGTGGAACACATCATTGAGGTATTTATGGATGATTTTAGTGTTTATGGTAATTCATTTGATATTTGCTTAGAAAATCTTGAGCTTGTGCTTAAAATATGCATGGATACTAATCTTGTTCTAAACTGGGAGAAATGTCACTTTATGGTGAACCATGGAATAGTGCTTGGTCGTATTTTATCCTTTCAGGGATCAAAGGTGAAAAAGGAGAAGATAAAATTGATTAGAAACTTACAATACCCCACTTCGGTGAGGGAGATTCGCTCGCTTCTTGGTCATGCAGGTTTTAACAGGAGGTTTATCAAAGATTTCTCCAAAATCTCAATGGCGATTTGCAAATTGTTGCAAAAAGAAGTTGCTTTCAACTTCAACCAGGAGTGTAAGGATACCTTTGACATATTGAAGGAATTGTTGACTACTGCACCAATTATTAAGTCACCCGACTAGAGCTTTCCATTCGAGTTGATGTGTGATGCAAGTGATTATGCAGTTGGAGTTGTTCTGGGTCAGAAAGTGGACAAGCGGTCGCACGTTATTTATTATGCATCTAGGACCCTGAATGAGGCATAAATCAATTATTATACTACTAAGAAGGATTTTTTAGTTATAGTGTTTGCATTAGAAAAATTTAGAGCTTATTTGGTGGGTACAAAGGTGATTGTCTATTCTGATCATGCAGCACTTCGGTACTTACTGAAGAAGAAGGAAGCTAAGCCAAGACTCATATGGTGGATTCTATTGTTGCAAGAATTTGATATTGAAATTAGAGACAAGAAAGATGTTGAGAATACTGTTGCAGATCATCTAAGTAGACTTGTTATTTCTGAAGAGGACCTTCCTTTACATGATTGTTTTCTGGATGAACAACTTTTCTCAATTGATGCCTCAATAACTTGGTACGTTGATATAATGAACTACTTGGTTAGTGGACAAATACCTAGTACGATGTCTAGTTTTCAAAAGCTAAAGCTTAAGAAGATAGCCAAGCAGTATGTGTGGGATGTACCCTATTTGTGGAAATACTATGCTGATCAGATTATCCGCAGGTGCGTACTTGACTCTAAATTTCAATTCATTCTTACTTTTTGTCATTCTTATGCTTGTGGTGGGTATTTTGGTTCTAAACGTACCGCTGTCAAAGTCCTTGAGAATGGATTTTATTGGCCCACCCTATTTGTGGATGCATGTGTATTTTGCAAATCTTGTGATAGATGTCAACGGACGGGCAATCTAGGTTCTTGAAATCAAATGCCACTCACACCGATTCTTGTTGTAGAAATATTCGATGTGTGGGGTATTGATTTTATGGGTCCTTTTGTCAATTCGTGTGGAAAGTTTTATATACTTATTGTTGCGGATTATGTGTCGAAATGGGTGGAAGCTAAAGCCACCCCTACTAATGATTCTCAAGTTGTTTGTGAGTAAAAATATTTTCAGTAGACATGGCACACCCCATGTGGTTATCAGTGATGGAGGCTCATACTTTCCGATCCTTCCATGATTTGCTCAAGAAGTACAACATCACACACAAGATTGGTACGCCTTATTATCCACAAACTAGTGGACAAGCTGAAATTTCTAATCGTGAGATTAAGTCAAATCTTGAGAAAATCGTCAATACTACACGGAAAGATTGGAGCTTGAGGATTAATGATGCATTATGGGCATATATAACGACATATAAGACACCGATTGGCATATCTCCATATCGGTTTGTCTATGGGAAATCGTGTCATCTCTCGGTTGAACTTGAGCATAAGGCTTTATGGACGGTAAAGATGTGCAACATGGAGTATGATAAAGCGGGGAAACAAAGGCAACTATAAATTAATGAGCTTGAGGAGATATGTAACGATACATAAGAGAGTTCTCGTATATACAAAGATAAGACTAAGTTCTTCCATGACAAGATGATTTCTCGAAAGAATTTTGTTGTGGGACAGAAAGTTCTTTTATTTAATACTCGTCTTCGTTTATTTCCTGGTAAGCTAAGGTCCCGATGGATTGGAACATTTTTTGTTACTAATATTTTTCCTCATGGTGCAGTTGAGATTACTAGTACAAAACCGGAATAATTTCCAAAGTTAACGTCCATAGATTGAAGCCTTATTACGAAAACTTCTCCACGGAGAATGTAGACGTGATTAGACTTGAAGATTTTCTCCAGGCGAGTAGAGAGTCGGGCTGACGACTTTAAACCAAGCGCTAAATGGGAAGCAACCCATAGGTTTTGTATCTTAATTTCTTTTATTTATAGATTTTATAGTTAT
Source organism: Papaver californicum (assembly GCA_023531435.1). Classification (NCBI taxonomy): domain Eukaryota; kingdom Viridiplantae; phylum Streptophyta; class Magnoliopsida; order Ranunculales; family Papaveraceae; genus Papaver; species Papaver californicum. Next base: position 8,551,001 of record JAJJMC010011023.1, on the reverse strand, counting down.
CATATCAAATTTGCATTCCCATGTTTAATTTCATAGAGTCTATATTTATAACGAAGAAATTTTTGACGAGAAATTTTTCTTCAGAAAAATTCTGACAGGGAGACCGGTCGATGAAACGGCTCTAGGAATTTATTCAGAGTCCAATTTGATTGGTTGACCCCGAATTTTGAAGAAAAAAGACTCACCTTTACAAAAAAATTTCTAAATTTGGTTTCAGTTAGAATGGAGAGATTGGCCTGTTAAATTGAGTTTCAGATTTTTTCAGAAATTTTTCATATTACATGTCAGTCATTCCAGAGGCCACAAATGTCAGACCTTTTATCAAAACACTGTCCCTTTTAACATGTTATAGAAAGACATAGGCGAACAACTTTCATCAAGGAAGTCTTGCCAAATTCTTTACCAATATGTACAGTTTTCAGGGTTAATATGCGGTTATGTCAGAATTCAGAAATTTCGATTTTGAACATTGAGGACAATGTGAAGTTTAAGTGTGGGGGAAGTATTTAGCATATAGATTTTGTAGTTTCTAGTTAGTTTTCACTTTTGTATGTAATTTTTTCGAATTTTTGTATATATTTGCTTGAACCTCCAACTTTTAGAGATTTTAGAGTCACTTAGTATACTTCTATCAAAGTTTACATACAGAGTTCTTACAAGAATAACTGAACTTAGAAGTATTAGAGAACTATATTCGAGTTGCTTAGTTGTTGAGAGGCTAGAGATGAAAAAAAGGGACCTAAACTGATTCATAATGAATTTAGTATTAGAGTTGTTGATCAATCATTAGTGGAGACTACCTATTGTTACATCAAGTGAGGCACCATATCTTCAATTCTTTGTAGCTGTCTAAAAATTATGCTTTAGAGTGTATGTCATCATACGCTAATTCCGGGTTGAATGATGAGCTCTCCAACTTCGCACCAATTTCAGCACTACTTTTTGATCTCTTGAGTGTTATTTCTTCAATCACGAGGGTTCCATCAGAATTGCTAACTTACAACATCTCATGTATTCTTGTCTGCAGTTACCACCGTTCTCTCTCTCTCGACAACAACAGGTCTATAGAAACACCATCATTATCAACAAGCGGATCATTACAAATTCGAAGGAAAGTTGAAGACGTTCAAGGTTTACAAGCAACAATATAAGAAAGAGAAAATTTCATATTCAAGTAAAATAACAAGATTTATATATACATGTTGAAGACTTATGTACAAGAGCGAAGAAAATCAAAAGACGAGAGTTACTAAAGTTTATGATATCGAGACAATACAAGTTGTGAAAGGAATAATTGTCTTCCCTTGCTTGTTATCACCAACGATATTTGTGTTTCCCAAGTTGGTCGGACACAGAAAAGGGATTGGCTAACCAAGTGAATTATGGAATAAATGATTACATATGTGAATGAATGAAAATTCTCGCTGAATTTTGTCGTCAGAAGATTCAGATATAAGACCCTTTAGCAAAAATGTTGTAGATTCATCATACGATATCCATTTTGATGGTTAACCCCAATTCAGAATTAAAAAAGACCAAGTATCTCCTACCAAGCAAAAACTTTAGATTTAGAGCTCGTTTGGACAGTCAAACAAGGGAAACAACAAACGTTCATGAATATTTGAGGCACAATTATGACAGTTTTTCAGCTTATACTTCGTCTAGAATAATGCCATATCTCCTAGACCGTTACTTGGAATGAAACTCCCTTTTAGTATGTTATAGCAGACACATATGTGATTGTTTTTGTATATAAACCACTTCTTAATTATTTACCATTTATCCGCAGTTTTTAAAACCATACAGGGAAAGTAAAGCGCTTTCGACGAGGTTGTTGAAAATAGCCTAGTTATGTCTTTGGCCCACTTGTTTTCTTCATTGGTTGCTTCAAGATGAATTTTTGTCTCATTATTTCATCCATATTCTGAATTTTATAGTTGATACTGGTTGGAGCTCTCTAACTTGTTGACGTGATGTTATAAGCCGAATATGAGAATGAGCCAGAAGACGATGCAGAGATAAATGTAGTTGAAGTTGAGGATGACACCATTCTTCTATTCCAAAAACGTAAAGACATTGTTTATGACATGGTGGAATGTCGCATATGTCGTTCAATGTTTGAAGAGATTTGGGCCGGCCAAAGTTGGTCGGCGTGATATTGATTTTTTTCCGGCCAATTCGGATGATTGGCACAGATACCCAAGGTGGCAGCGCTTCAAAAGTTGAAAAGGTGATGGCCATGGTTGAGTATTCTGCTGCTAGCCTTGCTTTCAATCCTCTATGCAGTGTGCATCTTCCAAATAATGTACTTATTGGAGGGTTTGGCCTTCCAATTGAATATTCCATGTTATACACTCAAATATGGCAGAAATACGTTCAGTATCTACTACCTAAAAGTATGGATACTGCGCTTTTCTGGTGAAGTGTGCAGCTGAGATAATGTTTGTGACCGAGATGTATATAGTGATTAAGGTCACTATTTCTAAAGTGATGCTAGCAGACTGGGAATACCACTTGGAGGTGTCCAAGAACTTTGAATTCGATGTAGCCTGGATTCATCATGGAGTTGATGCTATAGGGAGTTTCAGGTAGAAATAGGTAGTTGTAGACAGGAGATAGAACACCAGTGGTTATGAGATGATGACTTGAGATATAACTAGTAGTAGCAAGATGGAAGATAGAGTCAGGAGATACTGGTGATGGACCCTGATAGTCTTTTTTATGTTGACATGAGCATATATGATTGGATTATTTTTTTTATTTGTTATGAGCAAATATTTGTTTAGCCTCCCAATTCCTTGTTACTCTTCATGGTGCGACAATCGTAGTACTTTGTGGCTTTGACATTCACCAGGTTCCAAACCAAGATGGCCAGACACTAGAGGCATGCTTGGTCGTACAAGTTGGTCAGACATGGGAGGCATGTTTGGTCGACAGTAGTAGCCCAGTTGAATTGGAAATTTGTACATTGATGAACTTAGTAATCCAATTGATTCTGATTAGAATTGATGACTGCGTTAAGTCTTCGTGGAGTGAATGAGATTTATTCGAACTTTCCATTAACAATCTGGCTTTCCAAGTAATTGGTCTTTCAGAGATAGTGGATCTTCTGATGTGTTGGGGAAGAAAAGCCTCATGTCTATGATCGGTCCCCAAGTGTAACTCACTTAACATCCACAAGTAAAACATATGTTATGATTTGAGAGAAATATCATTGATCTAGACACTTGATCATATCCTATAGAACAACGGAGATATCAGAGTTTTCCTGTATTTGGGGCTGTGATAGACACATTTTTATGTCGAATTTGCGCTCAATTTTCTATTTTGTTAGTGTTCGATTTTGTACTTTTATTGGTTTTTTGTGTTTTTATAGGTATTGTGGAGAAATGAATAATCTGGAAAAAATCGGCTCAAAAAGTTATTAAAGGCACTCGGAAAAATTACTAAAGGCACACGGGGAGAAGTGATCAAGGCACCCACACTTTGAATTAGGGGCACCCCCCTTTTGATTTCAAAATTCCGATTAAGGCGGGAAAGTCTTTTTATTTCGGGAAGAACTTCTGTTGGCTAATGTTGCGTGATTTTGTGAGAGTTGGTTAATGAAAATTCACCCAAAGTGAATTAGACAACCAGAATATCATAAACACACGTCACAAACGTGTTTTGGCCGGGACAATTGGTTAGCAGAAGTGAATTTGGACAGAAAACCGAGTTCCTCCCTGTTTCGGTTTCACACGTAATTAGAGGATGATTTGAACGTGTTTATGATTCCTTATCAACTTAGAAGACTTCCTAGGGTTTAATAACCCTATAACACTGAGATCAATTCACTGTAACGTTTATATACATCTCAAAACTTCTGTGTTACTCCTTTTTCACCATTGTAAGCACCTTTTGAGCAATAAAAGTCTATTTTGAGTGTGTTTCCATTACAATGAGCTAATCACCATCACTGGGGCGATAGAGGAAGCCGTTCATCCAATAATTTTGGTAACTTCTATTTTAATTATATTTATTCTACAATTCTTTTATTATTAATTGCTTGAATTAAAATTGAAAAAATGGTTTTTCTCAAATAATTGTGTTTTCTTCTGATGGTTCATACTTGGTTTTTAAACTTTTGATGTCTCATGCTCTTGATTAACAATTATTCTTTCAAAAACTTATCTTCGGCATATTTAGATTAAATTGAATATAAGAATTGTTAGATGTTATCACTGAAGTATTGGTTAATGGTGGAATCTTAAGCCCTAGTTTTTCTTCATCCATATTAAAATCAAATTGTTTTAATGCTCTTTATTTTCTGTTATTAAAAATTAGGTCTAGAAATTAAATCTTCAAAAGTCCGAGAATGAAACCTATTTTACCACTATTAAAAACTACATCGGCTGAAGTAATAACTTGAAAGTAAGTTGAATTCGAAGCCGGCGTTGGCGTCGAGTGTCTGAGATGTCAAGAATCATAAGATGGATGCCCGCTTTGTACTTCATAGATGGTTGAGCACTGAATTGTTTGTTGATGAGATAAGATTTTTTTTTTTGTTTGGTTTGATTTTCGGGTTTGAACGAGTAGATGATATGCAAATGGATTATGAAAATTTTGAACTAGTGGTTTTTGAGTTGAAATTGAGATTCTGACTGTCGAATGCGTATGTATACTGCATACATTTTGGAGAAAAGGAAATTACAAGAAATTAGGGAAATAATTAGACGTGGTTAGTAAGATAACTAAACGTCAAAGGCTTTGAGACACTTGACATGTATTATCACTCCTACTGGATCGTTACCCATAACGACTAGCTTGTAGTGTCCACCAAATGTAATCTTAGCAATCATATAAGTCCCTTTCCAGTTAAAGACTTGGAGTTAAAAGTTAAAGCTTAAAGAACGAAAAGGAAGACGAAGATTTTTCTTAATTAGATTTTATTTTATTTTAGATTTTATTTGGTTTTGGTTTTTAGAAAACTGTATTAGGATTTTAATTGTTTCTGTAATTTTTTTTATTTTGGCCACTTCTTTTTGGCCACTTCTTTTGGACATTTGGACACTTTATTTATTTGTAAACCCTACGGAAGGGTATTATTAAATATAAACTGCTACAGGGAAGGACAAAAATTACGATATTGTCTCGGCCCCTCGGGTTCGCACACTGACACAGGAGTCGGTGGCCCGAGTCGACTACAACCGATTCATCCCCGTCTGGTACAGGAGGTAAGACTCGTTCAACCCAAGAATCCCCTGCAAGTGGGTTTAGTGTATTCCTTCGTATGCATATATGTTGAGGAACTGAATACGATTTTACTTCTCTAGTAAAGGGCAAGAACTGGCCATACAAGATAAGGACTCGGATTTCATCACCATTTCCTTCTTGCCCGCTTTAGGAACACGTTACCAAACGCGAACCTAAAACTTAAAAATTTGAATAGAAAGAGACCGATAGGGTAACGAGCTTAATAGGAAACTCGTTCAAAAGGATTGTATTGGTTACTTTGTTAGCCGAACTCGAAGTTCAAGAAGATTATTTTAAGTTGATTAGAGCCGCCTTGTAACCCAGGGAAAAGTACCAAAGAGACAGGGTTATCAAAGCTCCTTAGAGTTTATCCTGTTTCTCTTCGCCTTAATCTAATTCGGATCGTTCTAAGAGGTTTGCTAAAATTGTAACTAGTTGCCTTTTGAAAGAATAGAAGTTGGTCTAGACAGTAAGTAATCTTGAAACTGCAGGTTAAACTAACAATCTAAGTGGAGCCATCATGCTTTTTGTTTGCTAGATTTAATAGTTTTGATTTGGTTGAGTCATCCTTGCTTGTGATTGTTAGAATTCCCTTCCAATTAGGATTTACTTTTTTAGTTTTTTTTAGTGTATGCCAAGACCGCTTGAAGTCATCACTGAGCGGACTTGGAAAAGAGACATTATAGGTCGTTTGATTAGTGTGAAACCTAATAGTTTTGTCCATGGAAACGAGGACCTCGAAGACTCTTCTTTTGAGGGACCTGTTTTTGAAAATTTCAATTTTGAGAACTTGACACTGTGTAAAGAAGTTACTTCTAGTCCTTTGATAGCGCCAACAATGGCAACTTTAAAAGCTTTGTTGAACCCGACTAGGACTTCTCGTCCATCATGTATCAAGTTAGCTGAAACTGAAGCAAACTATAAGTTGAAACCAGGGACCATACAGATGCTCCCAATCTTCTTAGGGAAAGAAAATGAAAACCCCTATTTCCATGTTAGGGATTTTGAGGAAATATGTAGTACCATCAGGATCAAGGACCTAGATGATGAATCACTGAAACTTAGACTTTTTCCTTTTTCGCTAAGAGACAAAGCCAAATATTGACTATATAGTTTGACTTCCAAGTTAATTGAAACCTATGAACAACTTACATCTATTTTTTTCCAGAAGTTTTTCCCTAGGCACAAAACATCATCTATTAGGCAGCAGATTTGCACATTTGCTCAACAAGAGGGAGAATCTTTATATAGGTATTTAGAAAGGTTCAATGACTTATTATCCCAATGTCCTCATCATGGTTTAGAAAAAGTAAGGCTAGTTCAGATCCTCTAAGAGGGTTTAGATTATTCGACAACAACCATGGTTGAGTCTTTATGCACATGTAGGTTTGAAAATAAAATTGTCGATGGCGCGATGACATTTTTGAATGAAATCGCCGAGAAAACCCAACAGTGGGAAAATAGTAGGGAGCCCCAGAGAACAATTCTTCTAAGTAAAGGGATTGTTAATATGGTAGAAGGATCTTTTGAATCGGATGCCAAAATAGCGGCTATATCGAAAAGGTTAAAAGCTTTAGAACTTAGTCAATATAGTAGTATTGAGCCCAAACCATTTTGGGAAGGACATACTATTGAAAAGTAAGCCCATGCTCTTTATAATAACACTAGGTTTGATAATCATCAAAAGTTCGACCCTTATTCAGAAACCTATAACCCTAGTTGGAGAAACCATCCTAACCTTTCTTGGTCTAAGGGCCAGAGTCAAGGTCAGTCTAGTAATTCTAAGGTTCCCCAGGTTTTGGTTATGCTAAGAATCCTTCTGGACCAGCACAATTTCAGAGTCCGATAGATAAGACGATAATGAGTTTAGCTGAGTCTGTTGCCTCATTAACTCAGAATACTAAAGATTTCCAGCAGTTTTTCAACCAGAGTTTACGAGAAAATCAAAAGATTGTTCAGGTTAATAGTCAGGCTATTTCTAATTTAGAAACCCAGGTTGGTCAGATCGCTGAGTCTTTGAGAGAAAGAGAAAAAGTTAGGTTTCCTATTCAACCCCAACCCAATCCTAGTGGAGTTCATGAAATATCTTTCGGTGAGAAATCACCGAGTCATATGAATGCAATTAGAACTTTTAGGAACGGTAAATTCGTAGAAAACAAGGTAACTATGCCTGAAAGTGAACATAATGTAGTTCACCCCTCTGATCCAGTAGATGAAGAGACTGGTGAAGTCTCTAAAGAGCCTGAGGTAGCCCCTTTATAAGCCGGATTTTGTGCCCAGAGCCCCGTTCCCACAACTGTTAGCACCAACTAAGAAGGAATACAACTTTAATGATGATAAGTGCGTAATTTATACATTTTAAGTATCACTTCCTTATACTTATTTGCTATATTTTGTGTGAACTACTGTGTATTATTATTACTTTCGTAGTCTATGTGTTTCATTAGGTTACATCTCTGAAACAAGTGAAATTGAGCTTTACAAGAGAAGAATTGCCAAAGACCCAATGGAACTCAGTTTATTCCAGGATTTTTACCCTCCACCTTCTAGAAAATTTCATTACGAAGGCAATGGTGAAAGAACGAGGTCATTCTGACTTCGTATGAGAAAGTTATGGGCGAAAAAAGACGTTATACTTGTCTGTTTCATGGAACTGACAGTTAAACAAGTTTTAACTGCAAAGCTATTAACTACTTGAGGAATTACTAAGGGATGCCAATGATTTTTGAATAGTATTAAAGGCACCAGCCTAATTACTCATGGATACCCATTTTCAAATATTTTTAAAGGCGCCATACATTGGATCAGGGCTGCCATAGTTTTGAATGCTTATAACAGCGCCACCAGGATTGTAAGGGGCGCCACCTTCTTCTTCCTTACAACAACAAATTTTTCAGCTAGTTTTTCCTGGATACAGTTAGATGGTGATGCAATGAGTTCAAATAGGCATCAATGGAGCTGTTGTAGACTATCGGAGCAACTTGTGTTTTGAGAAGCAGGAAAAGAAAGATGGTGATCGATGATGAATGGCTTTGTGCTGTTTCTGTGATAGCCATGGATGGTTTCTGTGATGGTCCTGTAATGATTATGGAGATCGACTTGAGTTTATACTGTTGGTTTTGGATAATAGAGGATGTGAAGTTGAGTTGTGTTGAAGAGGAGCTCAGCTGAAGAGAGAACTTGGCAGCAACAGAACTCTGTGGTGGTTGCAGTTGGCAGTAAAGACTGGAGTACCTTGTATGGTGGTGACTCTGATGGAGTGGTGAGGACGAACTGGAAACTGAATATGGGTTACCACTTCCACAAGAAACTATGACATGTTTAGTAGAGAGTTTTGATATCCAGGTGCTGGGAGATTCTCTTTGCCTAATCTGTAGTGTCCGTGAAGTTCAGGTTGATTCTTTTTGAATGACTTGGCAGAGACGCTGTATTGATGAGGTGAAGTTCGAAAGTTCGAATCCATGGTTTTGTTAGTTCTTCACAGCAACATTAATGGCAGTTGAGTAGTTGAGACGTAGTTTAAGCTTGTTTCTTGCTGCCTTTCGATTCAGTGAAGGGTGGGTGAATTGGTGTTGGCTTAGGTGGTCAGGTTGAAAGAGGAGTGTTGTTGAAAGTGAATGAGAAAGAAGAAATCGGTAGGTTAACGTAGCTCTGAAAAGAACTAAGTCGTATCATACACGGATTAGACGTGTATAAGGTTGGCTATATATAGCCTTGAGCAGACAGACGCCCGGGGGAGACCTCTCATGGATATACCTTCACAGACAGAAAAAGGGCACAAACACTTTCGAGAGGCGGATAACTTCACAGACGCGAGTGGCGATTTTTGGTGCATACCCCTTCGACGATTATCGGTTAGTTTGAGTCTTTTTATTAATTAATTTTTATGGCTTTTGAGAAATCCATGTCAGGCTAACTCCCTTGTTAGGGAGAAAGGATGAACTTGTAGAGATGGTTTTCTTTGTGTTTCAAACTTAGGGTTTTCAATTATAAAATTAATGTTAATGTTTTGTCTCTCTCTCAGCGTTTTATCCTTCTCAATAATTTTTCATGTTCTATGCCACGTATAATGCATCGTTTGATTAGTAGAGGAACTCGTTGAAACCCTACTTTAAACCGTTTAACGAATATTCTTTGACTCTTTATGCCACGTATAATTAGTACTTCGAAATTTTACATTAGGTTGAGAACAAACAATTCTTTTTAAAAATTCTTTCTTCGATTCTTAAACGAAAAATCTTTCGTGTATTAGTAGCTAGATTTGCTATTTTACATGAGTAAAATCGAGACCCTTTGTGACGAACGCAATTAAACCATAATCTACAACGGATTCACGAAACCTTAACGTTTTCCTCTTACTGTTTTCAAACTTTATTAAATAGTTTCCATTCACTCATTAATTTAATTCTTTATAAAAAAAACCTAAAAAAATATTTGAATTAAATTTTAATATAAACTCCTCGTGGGAACGAACCGTATTTGCTCTTGTATACATCTTTCGACACTGTGCGTTTGCAGTAAAACAAAGTCGGTTTTTCGACGCATCAAATAACATAATGGAGGTTTTTAAGCAAGTCACGATAAACCTTCCATTACTAGACGCAATTAGGCAGATTCCTACTTATGCCAAGTTCCTTAAAGACATGTGTACACGAAAGAGAAAGCTTAGTGTACAAAAGAAAGCCTTTTTAGCTAGTCATGTGAGTTTAATTATTCAGAACAGTGTAACCCCTAAGTACAAAGACCCAGGGTCCCCGACCATTTCTTGCACAATAGGTAAATACCGTGTTGAGAAAGTGTTACTTGACTTAGGAGCCAGTGTGAACTTACTTCCATACCATATGTACCTGCATTTAAGACTTGGTGATTTGAAACCTACTCAGATGACATTGTAGTTAGCTGATAGGTCTGTGAAATTCCTCGTGGTGTCGTAGAGGATGTTCTTATTGAGGTCGATAGGTTTATTTATCCATTAGATTTTGTTGTCCTTGATACCCAACCTGCCCCTGACCCAGAGAATCAGATACCTGTGATCTTAGTTCGCCCGTTTTTAGCGACATCTAATGCGATCATTAACTGTCGAAATGGTATTACGAACTTATTTTTTGGTAATATGACTATTGAGATGAATATTTTCAACATTAGTAAGCAACCACCTGAGCTAGATGACACGTGCACTGAAGAGGTGAACATGATAGGAACACTAGTTCATGAGTCATTATCGAACACTTTGTTAGAAGATCCATTATGCCTAGCCCACTTTGGGTTTGATTTTGATGATGATAGTGTAATCAATGAGGTGAATGCTTTTTTAGATTCATCCCCTTTGTTAGACACTAGTAATGAATGGAAACCTAAGTTTGAACAACTACCATTTTCTAAGTCTACCCTAACTCCTTCTTTAGAAGAGCCTCCTAAGTTGGACCTTAAACAACTACCAAATACTCTGAAATATGTGTATTTAGGCTCATATGAGACTTTTCCTGTGATTGTAGCATCCGACTTGGATAGTAACCAGGGAAGTAGGCTACTGACCGTGCTCAAGATAATAAGGAAGCTTTAGGATGGACCATAGCAGACATTAAGGGAATAAGTCCTACTGTTTGTATGCATCAGATTCATTTGGTGGATGATACAAAACCGTCTAGGGAGATGCAACATTGACTTAACCCTAATATAGTTCGAACTGAAGTGCTTAAGTTGTTAGATGCGGGTATTATTTACCCAATTTCAGACAGTAAGTGGGTTAGCCCCGTTCAGGTTGTCCCCAAGAAATCAGGTATCACTGTAGTTCAGAATGATAACAATGAATTAATCCCAACCCGAGTGACCACGGGGTGGCGTGTTTGTATTGACTATATAAAATTGAACAAGGTCACAAGGAAGGACCACTTTCCCCTTCCTTTTATCGACCAAATGCTTGAGAGATTAGCTGGACATAGCCATTATTCCTTGCTAGATGGTTTTTATGGTTATAATCAGATTGTTATTGTCCAGAAGACCAAGAAAAAACTACTTTTACATGTCCCTTTGGTACCTTTGCGTATAGACGCATGCCTTTCGGGTTGTGTAATGCACCTGCTACTTTTCAGCGTTGTATGATGAGCATATTTTCTGACATGGTAGAACGGTTTTTAGAGGTCTTTATGGATGATTTTTCAGTATTTGGGTCATCTTTCGATGAGTGCTTGCATCATTTGACATTAGTGTTGACTAGGTGTAAGGGAAAAGAATTTAGTGCTTAATTGGGAAAAATACCATTTCATGGTTCGATTAGGAATTGTTTTAGGGCATATCGTATCTTCTAAGGGTATAGAGGTAGACAAAGCCAAAGTTGACCTTATTAAGACTTTACAGGTCCCCAAAACTGTACGAGATGTTAGGTCATTCTTAGGGCATGTGGGTTTTTATCGTCGATTTATTAAGGATTTTAACTTGATTTCTAGACCTATTTGTAATTTGCTTGCAAAAGATGTTAAGTTTGTCTTTGATGATGCTTGTTTAAGGGCTTTTGAGAAGCTTAAGACTTTATTCACTACCGCGCCCATAGTCCAGACACCTAACTGGAACCTACCCTTTAAGATAATGTGTGATGCTTAAGATTATTCTATTGGTGTTGTGTTAGGTCAGTGAGAGAACAAATTACTTCATGTGATTTACTATGCTAGCAAAACCATGAATGATGCCCAACTGAATTACACCACCACAGAGAAGGAACTATTAGCCATTGTTTTTGCCTTAGACAAGTTTAGATCCTATCTCTTGGGTTCTAAGGTTATAGTCTTTACCAATCATGCTGCTTTGAAGTACCTTTTGTCTAAGAAGGATACTTGATGCAGATCGGAAGCTAAATAAAAGAAAGAAAAGAGAGGTTTTGTTCAAACTTCAAATATTCCTAGGAATATCGACTATGAACAACGATAATTATT
>JAJJMC010011023.1:8515837-8538830 GCA_023531435.1 Papaver californicum | reverse complement strand
ACACGTCGACTGGAATATATTGTTACGCAACCAGCTGTCGCCCTCATCTTTTCGTGGAGTGAGACAACTTCTTCGGACTACAAAGTTCACTCATTTATCTCCAGCAACTACTTCATCGACAGGGTCAGAATCATCCTCATGATCCTCTTCGTAATCAGTTACCCAGCCATCTTCTTCACGGTTGTTTTCAGTGAAAAATACCTTGTTCGCTCGTTCTGTTTTTTGACAGTCACTGGCTTTGTGCCCATATTCTCCGCACTTATTACACCTACCTCCAAAAGTGGTAACTGGGGTTTTATTTGGTGTTGACGAAGAATTAGGTTTACTAGCAGTACTAGGTGTTGAAGTACTACGGTTACTTGCTGGAGATGCTGCCACATTGATACCCCAATTTATGCTTCTACGCCCTACTTGTTTCTCTATATGCCTTGCTCTATGATGTGCATCCGAAATAGAGCAGCAATCAAACATATTGAGTGTATCCTGATATTGTGGAGGGAGACCACCTATATAGCGAGCGACTTTTTGCTCATCTGACTCTGACAAGTCGTTAAGAGAAATGAGTCGGTAAAAATCCTTGGTGTAGTCGTCTATAGAACGTACTCCTTTGCGTAGGTTTTGCAGCTGCTGGTACATCAATCCAATGTAGTTATGTGGTAAAAACTCCGTTCTCATGTGTTTCTTCAACTTCTCCCATGATACTAACTTCTGTTTTCCTTTGCGACTGCGTAGTAGCTTGTGTTGTTGCCACCACGAATTAGCCCTCCCACGAAACATAGTTGCTACCAACGAAACTCGTTTGTTATCTGGTACTTCTTTGAATTCCAATACTTCCTCAACCGTATTCAACCAGGAGAGAAACTCTTCCGGTTCCAAACCACCATAAAATTCTGGGATCTCTACTTTTATTCCTGCCTTCCAGCGATCAAAATCCTCTCGTTGATTTATTCTACCTTCGCGATGCCCTCTAGCAAAAGGGTTAGCGTTATCATCTTCTTCTTCATTATGAAGGTTAAACCGACCCAGCAAACCTTGGACATCTTCAATGAATTCTTCTCTAGATCTCCATGGAATAAAACCTTCTGGACCTCCTCCTCGACCTCGACCTCGACCCTGACCGATTGCTACTCTTGGTGGCATCTTATCAACCCTAGAATCGACTTTGCTCTGATACCAACTGATGCAGATCGGAAGCTAAATAAAAGAAAGAAAAGAGAGGTTTTGTTCAGACTTCAAATATTCCTAGGAATATCGACTATGAACAACGATAATTATTTAGACTTCGGTTTCCCGACTATAAACAATAATCGATTAAACTTGAACAAGTTTAAGAAATTAATTATTATTAATCAAATTCAACTGTCCAAAAATAATACATAGAGGACTCTATTTATAGACTTGGGGAAAAACCCTAACTTGCTGGTCAAGAAAGGATGAAAAAACCCCTAAACCGACTCAAACCCTAATTTGCTATTTTTGGCAAATTTTGGTCGACCTAAAATACTGAAAGTACTCATAAAATAAAACTATTTGCCGCAAACGGCGACCCAAACGGATTCCTAACGAAGTAGTTATTAAGAAAACAAAAACTTTCCTAAAATAGCAAAAACGCCTGTTTGAAGCCCTAAACGATGGAATTTGGCTAAAATCTGAAGACCATGAGAGGACAAAGTCCTCTTATGTCACGATCGTTGGCCCGTTTCCAATCAAATTGGACCCTTTTTGACCTAAATTACGACACTCGGGTCTATAGCCTCCATATAGGCTATAGCCTGTTCATTTGCATCAATACTAAACCTAGATTGATTAAATGGATCCTTTGTTACAAGAATTCTCGCTAGAAATTAGAGACAAAAAGGATGCAGAAAATGTAGTAGCAGACCACTTGTCTACACTTTTTTTGGATTCCCCTGATGATTCTCCTTCTGTGAGGGATAGCTTTCCTGATGAACAACTATTTGTTGTTTCCCAATCACCTTGGTTTGCGAATATAGTGAATTATCTTGTTACTGGTCGAATGCCTCAACACTGGGGTAAACAAGATCGTTCTAGGTTTTTATATGAGGTGAAGAATTTCTTTTAGGACGATCCTTACTTGTTTAAGTATTTACCAGACCAGATTATTAGGAGATGTATACCTGAGAGTGACCAGTCTAGTATTATTTCCTTTTGTCATGATCATGCTTGTGGGGGTCACTTTAGTGCTAAGAAGACTACTGCTAAGATATTGCAGTATAGATTCTACTGGTCGTCGTTATTTAAAGACTCCCAAAGTTACTGTGTTGCTTGTGAGCGATGACAGAAGTTAGGAACCATTTCTCGTAGAAATATGATGCCTTTGAAACCTATTTTAGTTATTGAGGTCTTTGATGTGTGGGGCATTGATTTTATGGGTCATTTTCCTAATTCTTTTGGTTATTTTTACATCCTTGTCGTCGTAGACTATGTGTCTAAGTGGGTAGAGGAGGTTGCGTGTTAAACAAATGAGCACAAGGTTGTGGTCCAGTTTTTGAATGATAACATATTTGCACGTTTTGGTACACCGCGAGCTATAACTAGTGATGGAGGGTCACACTTTTGTAATCAACCGTTTAAGCTTTTAATGAAGAAATATGGTATTACCCACAAAGTAGCTACCCCATATCACCCAGTGACTAGTGGTCAAGTAGAGGTTTCCAATAGGGAGATAAAACGTATCCTAGAGAAAACAGTTAATCCTAATAGGAAAGACTGGTCTTTGAGGCTTATTGATGCCTTATGGGCTTACCGTACCACATTTAAGACCCCCGTTGGAATGTCACCCTATCGTCTAGTTTTTGGCAAGGCATGTCACCTACCCGTCGAGTTAGAACATAAAGCATATTGGGCTGTAAAGCAGTTTAATTTTTTACTTGACAAAGCAGGAGCTCACAGGAAGCTCCAGCTCAATGAGTTGGAAGAGATTCGGAAAGATGCATATGATAGTGCTAGGGAGTATAAGAACAAAATGAAACTTGTGCATGATAGAAATATTTTAAGAAAGTCATTTTCTCCAGGTCAAAAAGTTCTTTTGTATGATACTCGTTTGCATCTATTCCCCGGGAAGTTACGCTCTCGGTGGACCGGTCCTTTTGTTATTCGCACTATCTTTCCTCATGGTGCTATTGAGATTGAGACTCAAGATGGTAGCAATCCTTTCAAGGTTAACGGTCAGAGATTGAAACCATTTTTAGATCCTTTTCCTACAGGTGATGTTGAGGAGGTTCCTCTGGAGGACCCTGCTTACTCTGATTGACCATCAGGGTTGTTTTTGTATATTAATATATTTTTATAGGTTTTTAGGTTTTTATATTTTTATTTTATTCTCCATAGAAGGATTGCTACGCTTCACTCAGGTACTATCTTTCTGACTTACCTCTTTGTTTCTCTTTTTACTTATCTATTGGTACTGCTCTTTATTTTGAAACATTGAGGACACTGTTTGATATAAGTTTGGGGGTAAGGGAGAAACTTTTTAGTGCAATAATAAAAAATCCAAAGTTTAAAAGCTTGTGAACAATTCAGGATGACACTAACCGTTCTAGGTAGATGGAAACTTAGCTCTTTTTCTATAGGAATTGGTGTGCCCAGTGAAATGGTATATTCATAAAAGGACAGAGTTCAAGTTTTAGAAATAACATGATAGTTGTCACCATATCTCGGAGTCTATCTCAACCATATCATTTTCTGTTTTTATTTTTACAATTTGTGTTTCTCTAAGTGATTTGGTGGGGCCTAGTATCGAATTGTTATCGCTGCCAGGATGAAATAGAGTGTTGAGATCAAGCCCCATTTTTAGTTCTATTCAAAAAAAAAAAAAAAGTATTGACACTTTGATAGCAATATGTGTGTGTTCTCCCTGTCTCCATCGCCTAAGCAAGCGTGGAACGCAGGATCCATGGGAACTATCATGTAAGATGCTGATAAGGACCATGCGCTTGGATTCAATTCGATCCAATCATGTTGTCAGTACATTCTGGAACCGTTGTATATACCAGTTGAATCGATATTAGTATAATGATTCAGATCAGTAGGAGTGTATCTCAATCCATTAGGATTCATCCTGGCACTGACCTTCAGACGGATATGGGAAACACCGTTCACCTTAGTCAACACTCGCAAACTTCATTTTGTCTATTTCCATCTTCTAAATCTATTCATGTGATTGAACTTTGATAGATTCTGAGTATTGTGGTTGAACAACTATCTAAGTAGAGCTTTGTTTTCTTATATATGAATTTTAGTATGCTTGATTAAAAACTCGTGTACAACCAATTGGACTCATAGACATAGCCGAAGAATTTAGTATGCCAACTAAATAGCTTGTTTAGTGTCTATCCTCAATCGTTCACAAGTAGCTAAAATTTGGAGTAAAGGTTTTTTGGATATACCTCTTGTAAACCCTCACGAGACAAAACTCGTCCACTAGGGACACCTAGGGGTTTAACGGCTTTCACACGTAATTAGAGGATGATTTGAACGTGTTTTATGATTCCTTATCAACTTAGAAGACTTCATAGGGTCTAATAACCATATATATATCAAAGAGTAGGGAGGAAATCGGATAGAGGAGCTGCCAGAAAAGAGAAAAACAAACAGGAAAATTGTTGCTACAAAGAAGGAGAAGACGCTGAAGAACATAAGAATGTCGCTGAACTGTCATTCTTTCTGTCGTTGTTTCAGTCGTATCTTCAGATGCTAAGGCAGTCTTATTTCTACTGCGGTATCGGTCCGTTCTTCTTTCCTGTTTCCTTTTATTTCTTTTGTAGCACTGAGATCACTTCACTGTAACGGTTATATACATCTCAAAACTTCTGTGTTACTCCTTTTTCACCATTGTAAGCACCTTTTGAACAATGAAAGTTTATTTTGAGTGTGTTTCCATTACAATGAGCTAATCACCATCACTGGGGCGATGGAGGAAGTCGTTCATCCAATAATTGTGGTAACTTCTATTTTAATTATATTTATTCTATAATTCTTTTATTATTAATTGTTTGAATTAAAATTGAAAAAATGGTTTTTCTCAAATAATTGTGTTTTCTTCTGATGGGTCATACTTGGTTTTTAAACTCTTGATGTCTCATTCTCTTGATTAACAATTATTCTTTCAAAAAACCTATCTTCGGCATATTTAGATTAAATTGAATATAAGAATTGTTAGATATTATCACTCAAGTATTGGTTAATGGTGGAATCTTAAGCCCTAGTTTTTCTTCATCCATATTAAAATCAAATTGTTTTAATTCTCTTTATTTTTTGTTATTAAAAATTAGGTCTAGAAATTAAATCTTCACAAGTCCGAGAATCGAACCTATTTTACCACTATTAAAAACTACATCAGGCTGAAGCAATAACTTGAAAGTAAGTTGAAGTCGAAGCCGGTGTTGGCGTCGAGTGTCTGAGATGTCAAGAATCATAATATGGATGCCCGCTTTGTACTTCATGGATGGTTGAGCACTGAATTGTTTGTTGATGAGATAAGAGATTGTTTTGTTTGGTTTGATTTTTGGGAGTAGATGATATGCAAATGGATTATGAAAATTTTTAACTAGTGGTTTTTGAATTAAAATTGAGATTCTGACTGTCGAATGCGTATGTATACTGCATACATTTTGGAGAAAAGGAAATTACAAGAAATTAGGGAAATAATTAGACGTGGTTAGTAAGATAACTAGACGTCAAAGGCTTTGGGACACTTGACATGTATCATCACTCCTACTGGATCGTTACCCATAACGACTAGCTTGTAGTGTCCACCAAATGTAATCTTAGTAATCATATAAATCCCTTTCCAGTTATAAGAGAGATCTGATGTGGGCGACTGGTTGAGTCTGGTTGCCTTCACTATGAGATCTCCAATTTAAAAAACATCGAGATTTGCCATCTCAGTCTGGCACATCTTTTTCTTGCAAAACTCTTCTTTTCTCTCTGGAGTATCATCTTCAGTGTTATTCATAAGGATATATACTAGTTGAGTTACGGACGTATTATGTGTATTTATTTTTCATCCAAAGATAATTAATGTCCATTTGATAAAACGCTCAAAAGGAACATCTTCCAATTCATATCTTCTAGTTACAGCAGAATTGACTTTACCAGTAATGTCAAGTTCCCAAGTGTGATGGGAGTGAGGTGTATTCAGAGGTAAATAAATATTCTGAGTGTGACCCACTTGATCATGGCATTTCTCAATATATGAATTCATGCCTTCTTCAGGCTCTTTTTCGCTGTCATCAAATCTTGAAATTCTTCTGAGTACAAGAGAGGGTTATCCACTACAACTTCCTTGTGAAGTATACAGTTATCTACAGGAAGCAAGTATGTTAATGAGGATGTCTGGTGAGATGCCATCTTATTGATGTTTAGCCACGGGCGTCTCATTATCATGTCGTAACCTGGATCTTCCTTGATTATGCAAAATTCGGTTGCGGTGTAAGCATAATCCATCTTTATTTCAAGAGTGGTGTAACCATAAGCATTTATGGATTTTCCTTCAAGATATTTGATTATTTTTGGAGCATAGACAGCCTCACCACGAGTGATTCCCATGGTTCTGATTGTCTTGATAGGCATGATGTTAACAACAATGACTGCATCAATTAGTGTCTCACCAAATTATATATATTTGAGATGAGTAGTTGTGAGCACTCCCTAGTCATATTTTTATTTGCCTTCAGGATGTACTTCATTTTTGTCAGGAAAAGATAATCATTTGCCAAACACAACATGGTTTAGAGCGGTGAAGACATCTATGCGTTGTGTCTTTGAGAGGTAGAGAAGCTCACACATGTGCTCTATCAGGGATTGAACCGTTTGATTGAAAGGTTATTCAGACATGGTAAAACTCCTAATAGGGAGGGGGTTTCTGTGTACTCCTTCAGTCCCCAAGTGCAACTCTCCTGAATCAATCTTTTATTTGAATATTCTTTTCAGGCCATTGCAGTCACTTTTGGAGTGACTAACAAATCTATGGAAGCGAGAATATTTGGGGTCTGATATTTCTTGTTCGTTGGATATTAAATAGGAGATGAATTGATGGAACCATCTTGTATCCACATTTTTAAGAGTTCAACCACCTCCTTCATAGTAAATAAGGAATCAGGAAAGGCCAGAGCTTTCATTGGCTCTTGTTGATGTTGAGATGGTGCTGGAGATATTGCTGTGACCGCTTGTATTTGGTGGTTCCGTCGATATGATTTTCCTTCTTGTGGTGCTGGAGTTGGAATTGGTGCTGGTCTCGTACGTTTGGGTTGTTGTACTTTTGGAGGTAAGGATTTCCTTTTGTTTCCTTCAGCAACAACACCTATAGACGGTTGAATATTGTACTGCTTATTGGTGAATCACCTCTTACTACGATTCTCAAAGGATTCTTCATTCCTAGCAGGTCTGGCTCTGTCCAGCAAAATAGGTGCAAGTTTAACCGATCGCTTGGCATCTTCATGAGGTTCAGAGAATGTTTGAAAACATAAGTTTTCTAGTAGTGCACGATATACAAGTATCATGTCGTTAATTCATATTTCCACTAACTTGAATTCGGTTACGTTCGGATCATGATAATCAAGGGCTTTAATTCTGAACCGCTTCATATAGTCATTAGGATGCCCGTTTCTTCTCTGGAACATACTCTTCAAGTATGATAAGGTGACTTGATCAGACAATAAGAAATATTTTCAGTAGAAAACATTGACCATCTTGCACCAACTAGTGATGTTGTTTGGTGCAATATTTTTGTACCATGTATATGCTCTTCCTGTAAGAGATTTCGAAAATTCTTTGAGGCGGAGTACGTAGTTGTACTCATGTTCCCCTAATGACTTCAGGAAACGTGATATATGCTTACGAGCATTTCTATTTTTATCATAGAGTGAAAATAGAGAAGAGGAGTATCCCCTGGAAAGAGGAATCCTTTGTAATTTAGGAGGGTAAGAAGGATGGTGTTGATGAATGTCAGTCGAGCCTTCCTTTCCTCGTTTTTAGAGAAGCCGTTCCAAATCTTCACGGGTGATGAAATTAAGTTGTTGACTCCTCACACAACTAAATGGAAGGCTTATTTTTTTCGATGCAATAAGGTTTCAACAAGATCGTCATTCGATCAGTCTCTCAAAGTGGTATACAGGCTTTTATAAATGATTCAGTCCCATGGTTCTTATTCAGAGATGGATTGCAGTGAGATTTCATTATCCTTCCTTGCGTTTTGAACATGCATGTCAGGGAGAACGCAAACTTCGTCATCGTCTTTATTGTGGCCCTTTGAAATGTTGGTGTCAGCAGTCGCCTTTGAAGCATTTCTAGCTTGCTCTAGTGATAACTTCTCTGTAAGGGTCTTGAGGAAGGTAAGAACCTCAGTTGTAGATATATTCACATGAGTTTGGGCAAGAGTATCTTGTGTCTGTATCAAATGAGTTATGCTAGGCGGAGCTTAAGGGTTCCTGACTTCTTCAGCAGTCTGTCCATAAGGAGGAGTGTTGGTAGCATCGATGTTGGTAACCAGAGGAGTATTGCCAGGAGTAATAGTGCTAGTTTTAGCAGATTGGCGTGGGAGATTAGTTACTGAGCCCGACCTAAGATAAAAAATGCTCAAAATTGAGAAAAATTGAGAAATTGAGAATTGATAAGTTGATTTTGTAACCGAAAGATTGATCTCCCATTGTGGCAGCCAAAATGTTTGTGTGTGAAAGCGAATTCCGGGGTAAAGAAGTAAAAGTGGGGGTAAGATATGAGGAATATGTCTAAACCTTAAAACATTTGTATTGTGCAAATACTTTTTAGATTCGAGACATAAAAATCACATAAAAGGCCTAATCCAATCTTGTTTCAGTCACAAAGGAAGAAGAAATGTTGGTCTTAGGGAAGGAAGCAGAGGAAGTGTTGAGGTCAGAGTACCAGACTCCGTCGTGTATGATAGGTGTTTATTGTTATAAAGGATTCTCTGTGTATGACTAAGAGAAGGATTTTATGAAAATCAGATAGTCGAATCGTATGTTATGTCTGTTCTGATTTCGGTAGATTGAAGAATCTATTTATAATAGATGTAAATAATCGTTCACCTTGACCTCGTAGAAAGTGATGATTGTGAAATAATGGTGAAGTGGAAATGGTGGAGAGTGTGTCAAAAACTGTCCTCACTTGTTTGAGAAGATTGCATGGTTACACACCCATCACTCCTCTATTTAACCAACCATAAGAACATTCCAGACATTTTCCTAGTCAATATTCCTCCATTTGTGACATCTTTGATGTCTCGTGTAATTTTAGTATAATTAAATATTACTACTGTGAAGTCGAATGAGACTTGCTTAGTTAGTCAGTTGACTAGTGTCTTACTATGCCTGACTAGTCTGATGAGTCTCAATAAGTTTGACAAGACCAGTGGGACGAGAATATGCAAACTAAAATAAAACACATATTTATTTTATACTATTTTTAAGTCCTGAAAGATAGTGAAAGTTCAAATGTGTCAACAATTATTGACATGCTGAACTGGATAGGGGATGCCAGATGCAGGCATTGAGTAGGTCGAACATTGCCTTTTACATCATCAGCTAGAGGTGATAGATAGTTATGAAAGAGCGAGGAAGGAAATATTTAAGTATTGAAGTGGTCAAGCATATGTAACAGGACATATGTGTAAAGCCATATAAAATAATATATTTCTGGCCAGACACTATGTTGAGCCACCCATGGTCAGTCGTATGTTAATTGTATATATATGGTATGTCATGTATAATAAATTTAATTTTATGAATATATGGCTTACTGTAACCGTTAAACATTATAAATCATATGTGGTCAGTAAAAGTAAGTGTATGACATACTTGGTAAGTCGAATTTGGAGGCTATATGAGTTAAAAACGTATGAAGTATGTTGTACGTGCCATTACTACATTCAAAAGGAGTCATATATGCTTAGAAATAAATTACAACACATAATGCAACACTTAAAAGTATTGGCCACTCCAAGCTCGCACGTTGCAACAGTTTTGGCAACTTTTATATGTGTGGCAAACATTACAATGTAAGACTATAATGTTAATCGTAACGCTTAAAAGTGTTGTCCACTGCAAGCTCCCATGTTGTAACATTTTTTGCAACGTTTATAAGTGTGGGCGACATTACAAGGAGAGAATGCAATGTTTATAATAAGTGTTGCAGATTCTTGAGGTGCAAAATGTATGGTTTATGGACGACACTCCACATGTGTCGTTCATGCGTTTTTGAGGGATTTAGGCCGACCAATTTTGGTCGGCCATTAGTTGCTTGCCAGACCAACTTGGCTGGCCAAAGTTGGGAGGTCAAGCCTCATAAAACACTGTTTGGGTCAGTGCTTTATGACCAAAATTAGGGTTTCTTTATTTTTTTTATCCATTGTTGGGATTTTGGTGTGACCAACCATTGGAGATAATTAACTTAAGCCCAGCTAGGGTAGTGTGTAGCCAATTAGAGCTTCAATTTTGTGTCTGGCACAAAATTATGGCTGGCATTAAATTGTGACTGGCATGAAAGATGACTACATTTTGTGATTGACACAAAACCGACTTGATATGTAAGCATAACCGTGATACCTAATCAATTATACTCGTGTGCAGCTTACTATGTGCTTTCATATAGGCTTGTATGGGCATTTTGGTACATAAATATTATTCAATTAGAGTACAATTTTAATATTGATATAAAGTGATTCTAGGAATTCAGCATAGAATATAACATTAGAGAAGACTCAAGTTTCTATATACTAGTGTGCAATCCATCTAGGAGCTTAAGATTTGTTCTAAACAAGACTCAAGTTGCTTTATACTAGTGCGCAATCCATGTAGGAGCTTGAGATTTATTATGTTGAAATTATAGAATATCTTATAATATTGCTACAAACACCATCGTTATTCTAAGAATTTCATATATAAATGGATATTGAGTCATACAATATTCATGATTGTATATATATATATATAAAGAGAGAGAGAGAGAGACATGGATGGACACATAATATAACTTAGAATATTCCTAAGATTTTTTGCAGAATAAAAATAAACTAAGTTTCATTATATTCTAACAGCCGAGTCAGAAACATATTTTTTATGATTGTATCCTTGCCAAAAACCCACCATCTACACTAGCCTAAACCAAGAAATGGTCGTTCAATCCTTGATTCGGTCACAAAAGAGAAGAAGGGTTTATCTTATGAAGAGAAGCAAAGAAAGATAAGATCATAGCTTGATGAATTCTAGTTGAAGAATTTAGCTCTCTGTAGTTGAGCTCAAGTGGAGAAGAAGGAATTGATTATGATAGTCTGATGAACTTCGATAAACTTCTGATTGTTTGGAAATACGTGAAGTGATCTATTTATAGTGTAGAACTTTGATTTCATAAGAAGCGAATGAGGTGGAAAACATGGTTAAAACATGCCCATTATTGCAGGGAGGATTCTAGAAATCGTAACATTCATTAACTCTTCTTCTAGTAATATTCCACTTAATTATTTCTCATCGTGGGTGTTAGTTACACCTCACAGGATATAAACATCCAGACCAATACCCTGATGAGTGTCCCTCTATGACATATTTGATGTCTCTTAGATTCGATGGATGGTCACGTGAATGACTCTTTTGATTGAGTAAACCAAACACTAGTGTTAAATCTAGTAAGGTTAGTAAGTATATCAGTGGCTCATAAGATCGGACGGACTAAACTATTCAACATTGTCTACGCATCGCACCCTAATAATGTTAGCCATGAGCAAGATGATGTCGTTGTTAGTAATTTATGCTAGGTGTTAGCCATCTCGCAATATGCTCGATTACTAGTTGCCATTAACTTGGTGCATTGGAGCATCCAATAGCCAACGGCTTCAAGTGGCGCATCAAAAATACTTAAGAATCCACTTATGAGTATTAAGGTTAGCATTGTGAAGACTACAACGATTGGGCGCTAGCCTTGGACTGGCGCCAGAAAATAATCGGGCGCTAGGATTATCCCATCGTCGTGCTAATGTTTCTCTGGAATGCGCAAGCTTGGAAATGCACAAGCTTGGAAGTGCACAAGCAATGCACTAGCTTGGAAATGTTCGAAGTCAAGATTATACAAAAGTTTTCAAGGATAGTGCAAAGGATTGCTCGAGAAATGCTCAAGGATCAGCTATGCAATGGGGTGTTCGAGGATCGGATAGCAGAGGAGTGACGCAAAGTTGGTCTGGTGCTAGGACTAGCCCAGCTCCATGCTCTTGAAGACGTGAGATAAGGCTAGCACTGGGCCTAGCTCAGCATCGTGATCACGCAAGATGTGGCTGGCGCTGAGACTAGCTCAGCGCCCGTGTTCTTGAGGATGTAATAGAGAAGCTGGCGCTGAAACTAGCCCAACGCCGTGCACTCTTTTTTTTTTTTTGTAGATTCTGGATTTTGACCAAGTTACAGCTATTGATACTTGAAACCAAGGAATTCAACCAGGGAATTATTGCACTTGGCATAATTTCACATTGCATATATACGTAGAGTCTCGAAAGTTCAATCGGACGAAGCTCTGATATCGTCCGTATGTATATATTTATAAAAAGGCTACTAGATTAGTGTAGAGTGCCTAATAGAATTTGTACTCTCAAATATCTTACCGAATATGAGATAGAAATCCAGGCTCTATATTTCTGATACTGAACTAGAAACAAATTTATAAATTTGATATTTCTGATATGAGATATTGAGTTATTTTGTTTTAACACCCCATTTGAATGTCATATTATGAAAAGGCACCCAAAAACAAGTTAATTGCCAAAGCCACCTCATCCGTCTATTTGGCTGTTAACTCTGCCATGTGGGCCCACTTGACTACCTAAAAGTACAAATATACCCTTTATCTTTCTTTACCAAATAAACTTTCTTAATATATCCTCTTGACTCCGACCACATCATTATCAATTTATTATCTATCAACCTCCCGATAGATTATCAATCTATCATTTACCACTTTCGTGTTCACCAGTTGTAACAGATTGCTTCACTTTGCCCATAAGCCATATATCAGTGACTCAATTTAATTACCTATACCAGTTTGTTTTTTTTTAATTAGTTGGCCACGAAATTCAACTCTATATCTTCATCAGACGTCACTCCGACAATACCCATAACACTATTGGGACCGAGATCAGGGATTAAAGTGGTTTGATGTTGTTGTAGATTGCAAAGGTTAGCTAACCTTGTAAGGATATAATCAAGAGTCATCAAAAGGTTAGCTAAACACTCTTGATTGCAGATGGGTGTTTATGATGTCATATAAGGATATAATCAAGCGATATCAAAATTATAAGAAATTGAAAAATGGAAAGTAAATTATACCCATTTGATATGATTCTTTTAACACTTGTCCGAGAGACTCTTTTACCCGAACCTTACATAGAGGAGAAAGGGCATTTACGGCAGTGTCTATTAAGCATGTGACGCACATGATGGTTTTAACGACCAGTCACATGATGGTTTTAACGACCAAAGTGACTGGTTGAAGTGGCAGTAGAAATTAATTTATATTTGTGGGGACTTTGGTATTGTAACTAACGGGGTTCACAACAAAAAAGTGAAAAATAAGTTTATAATTTTCTATTTTATAAAAAATTCACCGTCCGCAATTGGATAACGATTTTTATAATATAATTTTAAATCTTTTTCATTTTGATATATATTGAGTAAACTAAACCAGTTTTAAAAAGACAAATGGTATAATATTCCATCCGTTTTAACGAAGTGTTACTATCACTTTTTCAGTTTGGTCTATTTTTAGGTTAAAATGAAAAAATGATAATAATACTTTTGTTGAAACGGAGAGAGTATTATTTATTTCTCATGCCCATGTTAAATATTTTTCTTACTAATATTGAATAAATAGATAAGCTGTAATTTTTTAAAAGAAAACACATTTTACTAATATAAATAAAATATCTATTTTATAACCTTAGTATTACGAAATAACTTCATTAATACCACTATATGTGCATATAAGGATAAAGTTGTATATTAAGCATATCTATACATGTTTATAAAAATATCATTGTTCTCCAAACTAAAAAAAAATAATTATACCTTCATATATTTTAAAATACCAATCGTATTTTTATAAAATTTATATATTTGAAAAGCTCTTTAAATTATCTATGCAATGAGTACAAATAAAAATATTAAATTTTTATTTTTGAAAAGATCTCATTATTTTCAAATTTTGTGTTTTTGAAGAAGTCTAGTACAAATATGTACATCGTACATGTGGTCCTCGCTAGTAGTAGTAAAATAATGTAATATTTTATCTGATGATTGTGTAGATTGAATGATGTAAAAGTGATGCTGGAGATATTTCTCACTATCTTATGTACTGCCTCTATGCTGCTTCGGTCTGGATTCAGATGTTTGGTGAAAACCATAATATCTTTCAGGATTTCTTATGCTTCCATGATTGCTCAATTATTGGTTCTCTTCTGACAATGCTTCAAATTCTTTGACTGCTGTTTATGTTACTATTGTTTGGTTTATCTGGAAAGCCAGATGTGAGTTGGTCTTCAGAAATATCTCTTTGTAAATAGTGAGGTTTGACAAGGGATAGAATTGTAAAATCATTCTTTGCCTAGCAGCAGGAACATAGAAATATATGCACATATTTCTGGCTTTATATCAAAGCATGAAATATTGTATCTCTACTTATATTCCGCAGGCGACTTAAGAATACAATTTTTACAAATAACTACATGCATTCTAAATTGATCATGTAGTTTCTCTAAAATTCACCATATTTATATCATACCGAACCAGTCTCAGGTCGAATAGATTCCACAGCTGAACTCCTTGGACTTGTATCGAATGCGCATTTATCAAATCTGGGGTTAGCTAATGCCTTATCTTTAAAGACGCATTTCAGTTTAATGCCTTGTTCGTAAAAAAAAACACACATCACAATTCAACGTTTTGTCCTTAGAAAATATGCCACTTTAGCATTTTACTTAAGGACGCGTCACAAATTATGCGTCATTCCTCTCGAACGCGCTACCATCAAAGAGCATTGCCCAGAGACGCTCTGTAAAATGGCACAGGCTAGCTCGAGCGAGACGCGTCGCCAGGGAGGCGCCACAAGTCAATGGCGCTGGCTACATCCAGCCTCTACAGAGACGCGTCCCTGGGACGCATCACAACAATTGGTGCTAGCCAAGGCCAGCGCCATCCTCCACAAGAGACGCGTCCTAAGGGACACTTCACTAACCTTTTAGGCGTTGACACTAGGCCAGCGCCAGCCTACTCCTAAGGACGCGCCACTACTTTTGTGCTGACTTAATGTCAGCGCTAACCCTATATGGTTATTCGACAAGCCTTTGCACATTTTTTGAAAATGTGTCGCAACTGGTCTTTTGGAACTTTCGCATAATCTTGGCTTCGATCAATCCCATTTTATGCCATGTCACTTCTGAGTTGATATTTGACCATTAAAAATACGCAATGTTACTCCTAATATAGTATATGACCACTAGACTTACCAGACTCGACACTAATCAGTATGGTTACCAATCTAGCGAGTTGCGCAACTTACCTGATAGACTTAGCAAGCTACTGACTTAACCTAAAACAAAGTGGTAGTCCACGACTCCACTATTTGTACGAGATTTCAATTATAACATATGGGGGGATTTTCATTGGGTATTGGTTTGGAGGTCTACGACATCGTGCCTTGTGGCAACACATCCACGAAAAAGAAGTTAATAAGTAGTAGGACAGTTTCAGAGCAGTTGAGAGCACGAAAAGTAGTGGTCATACAAGTCCTCCCTATTTTTCGGATATGATTCCACTACAATCTCCACAATCTTTACTCTTACACTTCTTCTGTAACTTCCACCATTTACGAGAAATCGGTATGTTTCCTATCAAACTATAAATGGATGGATTCATCTACTCGACAAGGAAGGGATAAAAATACTAAATAGAGATTTACCCAAGTTACTAATCAGGATACTAGGGAAAGATTAATGAATCAGCATATACAATAATTTGGTTTAACTATTAGTATTTTTTTCTGGATAATGCTGACATTAAGAAAGCAATACATATACCCAAAACTCCACTTGGACTAACTTTTCTCTTTTTGCTCTGTCTTTCTCAGGAAACTTCACTGGTGCTAGAACATATTCTATCCATGGATGTGACAAAAATGGAGCAAGAACTGGGCCAAAGAGTTACATACAACAAACATTGATTTCACTTTTGAAGAAGATTCAACTCTGGAGGCTATAAAGGATAGTTACAAAAGGGAAGTGCAAGCAGTGGCAGAGCCAACTGCAAGCAAGGGTGTGCACTTGCTACCCCTGTTCATTGGGCTTCCAAGCCTAAATTTTTAAATAATTTGGGCATACTTTGGGATTTTAATCCTAATCTTACTTTCTTGCTACCCCTAATAAACTTTGCTTCCCCTTAGTCTAGTTTCTTCCGCCGTTGAGTGCAAGAAAGGTTTAATTTGGATTATCGTCAAATACTATAGGAAACTTTAAAGACATATCTTTTGTGCCGGGCAATCTCAAAAAAGTTCGACATAATGAAAACTCTTTCGCTTAAGTTAGTTAGTCTGATCACCAAAAATAACATTAAGGAAAATTTATCTTGGGATAGTACTGAGTTGCTGAATTTAATCCGGTCCCCTCTTTTAAATAACCTCATATATACTAGTATTAGTGTAACTGATGACATCATGGCTTTGTATGAGGCTATATTTAGTTATGCAAGTAGAAACATCGTTATCTGAGCTTTGCCTTTACATCTCTCTTTCTTATAGGAAAAAGAATGGTGTGTATCGGAAATGTTGAAGATGTACGTCGTAATCTATTAAACTCAAACTATGATTGATCTATTGAGCAATTATGAAGTTAAACACACACAGAGATAATGAGAAAATTATGCACAGTCATAAACCGTACGACTCCTTCTCTCTCATCTAGAGATATGTTAGTTACATCATACTTATGCAGAGACATCAGAATCATCAAGAGGTATGTTAGATTTTGTAAAATGGTTCCCCTCGACTCGTTAGATATATCCACAGCTGATGCATAATTCGATTAGACGTCTATAAATGGTTAGACTCCAGCGGACTCTGATGGGAATTTTTGACCTCTGGTTCATCCAACCACTAAAACCATTACTCACTTAGCAAAAACAACATTAAAAGTCTAAAACCATTGCTCCAATCAGTTATGTACAATCCCTATTATGAAATTTGACCACATTGTACTCCCAAAATTATCCCTACAATATGGCTTTAGCTTGTTTAGATAAGCTATACAAAGATAGGGAAAATTGGAGTTGGGAGAATATTTCTTACTGATCATAATAATACAAGAGAAAACTAAGCCAATTTGGACCTTATAATGTCCCTTAACCTGGTCGTAAAAATATAATTGTGATTCTTCGTACAGGTAGTCGTAGGGGGGACAAAATACCAACTCTAACCTTTTTTTATTAAAGGTCTCTTGGTCATCTACTTTAATGTGATTTTGACAACATAATTTTAGAAAGTACGTGAGCCACATTTAAGTATAACTATCCTATTTTCCTAATAAAGTGCCGGGGACACCTAATTCAACCGTACCATTTGTACCTCGCTTGGACTAACCCCTTTAACCAACTCTTGCCAAACAAGACTACTATTGGGATGTCGGTCGATATTTTCTTCCTCATTTTTGAATTTTGGGGGAGGCTTGTTGATATTAAAGACAGTTGACCCATCATGTATTATGTGTTAGAGAAAATGGGTTTAAACTATTTTAATGTTTTGTTCTTGGTCTTGGGTAAAATGAGTTTAGGACCAAGGGGTCACTTAGGAAAAACTATCACATTTTTACTATTTGTGAATGAATTTTTAGTCCCACATTGGAGAAACTAAAGATGTTTCTTCTCCATATTACTTAGAAATTTGTATCTAAGGGAGGCCCCTTAGGGGTTTGGATTTTTTTGTGGTTGGGGGAGGACTAAGGCTATGGGCTAGTTGGTACAACCATACATTTCAACACTTTTAACACAATATACTTCTTCTGTAACAATGGATAAAAATGATGTTGACAGACAAGAAAAATTCAGTGGCGAAGATTTCAAAAGATGGCAATCAAAGATGTTGTTCTTTCTGAGTTTTCAGACGTTAGATGAATTAGTTATGAAATCTTTTGATGAGAGTTTGAATGATGCTGGAAATGAAAGGGAGTTGGAAAGTTGGGTTAGATAGAATTATATGGCAAAAAATCATATTCTGAATTGTCTAGAAGATGCACTGTATGATTTTTACAATGCAAAAGACAACTTTTCTGCTTTTGATTTATGGGCTGCTTTAAAAGAAAAATACCAAGATGAAACTGTTGGAAGTAAAAAAATTCTTGGTAGATAGGTTCTTGGAATACAAAATTTCAGATGACAAATCTGTGGTTGATCAATTCCTTGAACTTCAACGTATTATCAATGAAATTCTTGCTGAAGGTATGGTAATAAATGAAACGTTTCAAGTGTATGCTGTGATTGAGAAATTACCGTCTTACTGGTCTGAATGCAACCGCAGATTGAGACATGAAACTGGTGAAGTCAGTATGGTTGATTTGGGTAAGAAGATTCAAGTGGAAGAATTACTGTGCTCCAAAGATAAGAACGTATACTCTGCAAGGGACATGTCCAACAAGGCTCATGTAATTGAACACAAGTCTTCCAATACTGAAAAGGGCGACAACAACAAACGTAAGACTAAGCCTGGTCATCACAAGAAAGGTACATTTCAGAAACCCATATCTTGCATTGGTAAAATTAAAGGTGCATGTTATGTTTGTAGAATTCCTGGCCATATGGCAATGCACTGTAGAAAACGTAAGGACCTTAATAATAAGAAAAACAATGCTAATTTTGTTGAAAACAACAAAACCGAGTTTTCTGGCACGGTGTCTGAAGTCAATTTGGTAACCAATGTGGGAGGATGGTGGGTAGACTCCGATGCTACCAAGCATGTCTGTGGAAACAAAGATATGTTCACCTCCTATCAGAAGGTAGGGGAAGGGGAAAAACTCTACATGGGTAACTCATCTGCAGGAAAAGGCAAAGTAGGCTAAAGCTCACTTCTGGCAAGACTCTCACATTAAATGAAGTTCTTCATGTTCCGGACATCTGCAAAAATATTGTATCTTGTGGTGTTTTAGATGATAAGGGTTTTAAACTTGTTTTTGAATCTGGGAAAGTTATTGTGTAAGGATTATGTAGGAAAGGGTTATAAGACTGAGGGTCTCTACAAACTTAATGTAACCTATGATGAAATGAATAAAATTGATTCTTCTACTTATGTTTGTGTGTCATTGAATGTTTGGCATGGTAGACTTGGACATGTAAACTATAAGTCAATGCATAAACTGGCTAGCATATGCTGCATACCCAAATTCAGTTTGGATAATGAACATAAATGTGAAGTATGTGTAGAATCAAAATATGCTAAAAAAAAACCTTTTAGAAAAAATATTCAGAGAAATTCTAAACCCTTAGAATTAATTCATTCATACCTAATTGACATGAAATCAGTTCAAACTAGAGGTGGTAAGAAATGGTTTGTCACTTTTATAGATGATTGTACGAGGTACTGTCTTATATATTTACTTAAAGGTAAGGATTATGGGCTTAGAAGCCTTTAAGATGTATAAACTAGCAGTTGAAAACCAAATGAGTGCTACCATTAAAACTGCTAGGTCTGTCCGTGGTGGTGAGTATGTAATTCATATAGGAGATTTTTGCATAGAACACGGCATTATACACGAAGTAACCCCTCTTTATTCACCATAATCTAATGGTGTGGCTGAACGGAAGAACCGAACCCTTAAGGAGATGATGAATGTCATGTTAATTAGTTCAGGATTACCCGCAAACTTGTGGGGGGAGGCCGTCCTCTCAGCTTGCTATGTATTGAACAGAGTACCCTTTAAAGGATCAGACAAAACTCCATATGAGTTATGGAAAGGTAGACAACCTTCTTATGCATACTTTAAAGGGTGGGGGTGTTTGGCTAAGGTTTCAATTCCTCCACCTAAGAGAACCAAGTTAGGACCCAAAACTGTTGATTGTGTCTTCATAGGGTATCCTGAACATACTACTGCATAGAGATTTATGGTTGTAAGTTCTAAAATTTCTGAAATTGGTGTGAATATAATTATGGAATCTAGGGATGTTGTGTTCTTTGAAAAAAAAATCCATTGAAATATGATTCTCGCATGATATGTGTTGATCCCCTATATGTCCCTTCGACTAGTCATACATTACCTTTAGAGGAAGATGAATTTGAATTTGAGACTAGAAGAGGTAATAGACTTAGAACTGAAAAATCTTTTGGGTCAGACTTCATAACATGCTTAGCTGAGACTGATCCATGGACTTATAGAGAAGCCGTGACTTCTTTTGAAGCTCCATGGTGGAAAGAATCCGCCATTAGTGAAATGGATTCTACTATACAGAATGGTACTTGGGAGATTGTAGATTTACCTCTAGGGTGTAAACCCATAGGTTATAAATGGATCTTCAAAAGGAAACGTAAGGTAGATGGAACTGTGGAAAAATACAAAGCTAGATTAGTAGCTAAAGGCTATAAACAGAAAAAAGGTGTAGATTTCTTTGATACTTATTCACATGTTACGAGAATTACTTCCATTAGGATGTTAATTGTTACTGCTTCCATTCATAAATTAGAAATACATCGAATGGATGTAAAAACAGCTTTTCTAAATGGTGAATTAGATGAAGAAATTTATATGGACCAACCTGAGGGATTTTTAATGAAAGGTTGTCAAAACAAAGTCTGTAAACTGAAAAAAATCTTTGTATGGTTTGAAACAAGCACCTAAACAGTAGCATGAAAAATTTGATCATGTAATGATTTCTAATGGTTTTAAAATTAATGAATCTGACAAGTGTGTTTATACTAAACTTGTGAATGATACCTGTGTGATTGTATGCTTGTATGTTGATGATATGCTTATACTTGGTACAAACATGGATGTAATTAATTATACAAAGAACATGCTAAATAAGAACTTTGACATGAAAGACTTAAGCCCCGCTGATGTGATCTTAGGGATGAAGATTAGCAGAAATTCTAATGGATATAGTCTTAGTCAATCTCATTATGTTGAATCTGTGCTTAAAAAATATAATCAGTTTGATTGTGAACCTGCTTGTACTCCGTATGATCCTTGTTGTAGACTCAAAAAGAATAATGGTAATGGAGTTTCACAACTTGAATACTCACGTGTTATAGGAAGTCTGATGTATTTGATGAATTGTACGAGACCGGACATTTCTTATGATGTGAGTAGGTTGAGTAGGTATACATGTAATCCATGGAAGAAGCATTGGGATGCACTTATTATAGTGTTAAGATACTTGAAGTACACTTTGAACTTTTGTTTAAATTATGAGACATACCCTGCCGTTCTTGAAGGATTTTGTGATGCAAACTGGATATCAGACTCAGAGGAGTCTAAGTCTACGAGTGGATATGTGTTCACTCTAGCATGTGGGTCTGTATCTTGGAAAAGTTCCAAACAGACATGTATAGCTCGATCCACTATGGAATCAGACTTTATTGCTTTAGATAGAGCAGGAGAGGAAGCCGCTTGGCTAGGATGCTTTTTAGAAGACATTCCTCTTTGGCATAGGCCTGCGCCAGCTATATCTATATATTGTGATATCAGGCTGCAATAGCTAATGCTAAAAACAACAACTATAATGGGAAGTTTAAACACATTCGTAGAAGACATAACTCCATAAAACAATTAATCTCAACTGGCGTTATTTCTGTTGACTTTGTGAGGTCTAAGAAGAATATCGCGGACGCCTTGACGAAAGGTTTGTCCAATGAGATAGTTAGTAATGCATCGAGGGGGATGGGGCTTAAGCTCATTAAATAAACTTGCCATGAAGGATACTCAACCTTGCTGACTGGAGATCCCAAGATCAAGGTTTTGAATGAGACAACTAATTTGTGGTGGGTTAAAGGAAACACTATCAGAGAATTTCATTCTCTGTCCCTTCCCTATGGTGTAGACGTGATAGTGTGACTACATGTGAAGGATGACTTTTTATTAAGTCTTAATGAGTTTTATAGTTTCAATTTAAGATTGAAATGGAGTGTAGCAGTAAACACTCTTGATATAACTCACCTATATGAATGTGGAAGTGGGACGCTTCCTATGAGAATTGAATTGATTCTCTACAGCATTCTGAGAAACGGGATACGTGCAGAGCCAAAATGGACACAACGGTACGAACTTGACAGCACCTAGAGTGATATCACGCGTGGAAGTTATTGATGAACTATTCCAAACGATGGCAGTTCAAGACATCACGTTCACTGTCCATCAAGTAGTTCCGGTAATTTCTCACTAAGAAAAGGTTCAATACCTTATGGACACCGATTGCCTATAGTGGTATTTTTCGCTTTCTGATTTCTGATTTTCATCGGGTTTTCATTCATGTGGGGGATTGTTAGAGAAATGGGCTTAAACTATTTTAATGTTTTGTTCTTGGTCTTGGGTAAAATGGGCTTAGGACCAAGGGGTCACTTAGGAAAAACTAGCACATTTTCACTATTTGTGAATGAACCTTTAGTCCCACATCGGATAAACTAAAGATGTTTCCTCTCCATATTACTTAGAAATTTGCATCTAAGGGAGGCCCCTTAGGGGTTTAGACTCTTTTGTGACTGGGAGAGGACTAAGGATATGGGCTAGTTGGTGCAACCATACATTTCTCACACACGCGGTGCTTCGCACCGAAGCACGCACGCTGCCGCCGTCCGTCGGGTCGGGCTCGGGCTCGGGTTCGGGTTCGGTTGCGGGTGCGACTGTGGTTGCGGCTACGGGTCAACCAAGACTTATCATTTTGGACAAAATATTTTAAATCATTTCCTTAAAGAATTTAAAACTAATTAAATTTTGATTTAATGTATGGGGGGG
>JAJJMC010011023.1:8450588-8485837 GCA_023531435.1 Papaver californicum | reverse complement strand
AAAATGGATCAAGGCACCCACACTTTGGATTGGGGCACCCTTGGATCGGGATGGGCTGGATCGGACCAACTCAGCGGGTCAACTCGGCCCAGTCAACTCGGTCAAAGTCAGTTGACCGAGTCAAACCCAGTTGACCAGGTCAAAGCTTCATCGGCAAACAGGACTCAAATCAAATCGCAAATTTGATGGGATTTCAGCAAATTGATAAGTACCCAATCTAATTGAAGGTTCGTATAATCGATTAGAAGCTCTAGAAGCCGAAGATAAGGGCTGGAGAATCATGAATTTGGACGGGAACAGGAACATGTTTCGGTTTTGGATAACTATCGATTTCTCGTCAAATCACCGAGTTATAATGGGATTAGAACATCCTAGAAGACTCACAGGGCCTATATAAAGAGTTTACAATCTTCAGAATTAAGGTACGAAGCTCCAGAACCACTTTTGCTATTTTCCGTTCAAGTTCCGACATCGGCAGGTCACTGCTGCTGCTCCCGGTGATCGGTGTTCTTCACCATCGCCGCTGAAGAAGAAGACAGTGCAACAGTTTTAACTGTTGCTGTTTCAAATCTGTCTGTTACCATTTCTTCTCTCTTTTGTTGCTTGAAACCGTGCTGTAACAGTTGAACCCTGTTCCTGTGACGTTTATACCCGTTGCTGTTTGGCTGTTGCACTATTATTTCACCTTGTAATCAATATTTTGAGCAATGAAATCAACTTTTGAGCAATCTTTTTCCACCATGAGCTAAGTCTATTTACTGGGATGATGGATAAGGTAATTTTCTCAATTTTATGTGATTTAATTATTTTCTAATAATTATTTATAATTCTTTTATCATTAAAATTGCATAGTTTTGAATAGTAAAAACGGTTTTCTTTCAACAGTTGTGCTTTTGCTTGATGGATTATGCTTAGTTAATTAATTTTGATAATCCATGCTTGTGATTTACCTCTGTTTGTTAGCATAACAAAACCAATTTTGGCAATTATTTGGGCTTCAATTAATTTAAAAAGAATTATCTGATTAATCACATAGGTTGTTAGAATTACCTGATTCCTGATTCCTGGTATTTTTAAAATTATTCAAAAATCATCTTTAGGTTATTTAGTCTTTTTCTTACTCCTGGAATTTTCTAGAGTTAGTTTAAATCATTATTTTCTAAAATCATCACCTTCACAAGTTCGAGAATCGAATCTTTATTTACCACTTTTAAAATTACATCAGGGATACCACTGGGATTGGGAAAGTATCAATTGGTTCATTTATGATGTCAGGAACATGCGAATCCTTTGGGTATTTGGATGCAAAGTAATCCAACAAAACTTTAGAAGCACACAATTTTAACCCTAAATTAGGTAACTTTTGGAAGTCTAGGGGTCTAGAAATAATCTCTAAGTCGGGTGAATGATCTTGTGAGATAGATTCATATATGAAATTAGGCAAATCATCCACACTATCATCCACAGGGTCATCCATATATTTTGTCTGGAACAGAGAGTCACTATAGAATTGATAATCATCACCATATAACCTCTGGCATTCAAGAACTCTCAATCTTTGATCCAATCTAGAGGATCTCTGGTTATAATACTCCTCATATATCGTTTGATGTGATTGTTGACTTACCATATTCTAAAAATCTACCTCATGGTATTGGGGTTGATACCCATCTGAATAACCACCCATATCGCAGTGACGTGGATGCCAAATTCCACACGTGAGACGATTATAAGCATATATTTTCTTATATCATGGCCCATACATGTCATCTCAGATGACGTCTCCTGAGAAGGAGTCATCCTCCTCAAAAAGGTACCTGAGAAAAAAATTCTAAAACACAAAACAAGTCAAATAGAACTAAAAATCCTAAAAATAAAATAAAAATATTGTACAAAATGAAAAATAAATTAAATAAAAACCTAAACTACGATTTAAAAATTAAAAATACTAATTACAATATTCCACAACCGCTCCCCTGCAGTGGCGCCAAAAATTGATAGGATGTTAGAATACATGTTTATAATAACCGTAATCGCACGACGTTTACAATGTAGACAAGGCAAGTACGGATCGAACCCACAGAGAGCAGGGACAATAATGCAACCAATATCGTTAATAAACTAACCAGAAATAATATTTCTGGATTTTAGAATTGAAAATAAAATAATTAAATTAAATTAAACTAATAAAGTAAATTCGCAAAGAGAGTCGGTAACCAGGGTTTTATAGTATCCACCACTATATCTATTTAGTTATTGAAGTGAAACATAACTCCTAAATTTTTATCTATTCTCCGTTCTATTGGCATCACCTATTATATGAATAAATCACAAATATCACCGGGACACCCTAAGTATGGCACATCAAAAGACTAAACCCAAGCATGCACCATCAAATTGCATTAGTGAGAAAATTGTAAGAAACTAAATATATGTTCACAAGTAATACCTGCCTATTTTAAGCGTACCTCGCCAAAGAATTTAACCCAAACATGGAATATCAAATAAATGGACAAATATATTTGTGAAATTAATCATTATGCAGAAATGCTACTGTATCGTACAGAACAGGTGAAGCAACAACTAATTTCATCATTAAATAAATAAATAAAATCATGGAATTAATCAAATCAATTCATAATAGCCTTTGTGCTAAATATGCTAAAAGTGGAAAGAGGAAAGACTCACATTTCTTTTGAAAAAACAAAATCTAAATTGGGATTCTGTTAGGAGTCGGGACTGAAAGTTGAGTTCTGGATTTTTCCAAAACTTTTTCAGTTTGCACATCAGTCTCTCCTGAGGCCATAACTGTCAGACCGTTTATCGAAATACTGAACTCTTCTAACACATTATAAAAAGGATGTAGGCAAATAACTCTCATCAAGGATGTTTTGCCTAATTCTTTATTAATAGTTTTCGAGGTTAATATATTGTTGCATCAGAATTCAGAAATTTTGGTTTCGAACATTGAAGACAATATGAAGTTTAAGTGTGTGAGAGTATTTAGCATACATATTTTTTTAGTTTTAAGCTAGTGTTTACTTTAATATGTAAAATTTAAATTTTTTTCAAATTTTTTTGTAAATATTTGCATGAACCTCCAACCTTTAGAGATTTTAGAGTCACATAGTATACGTTTAGCTAGGACTGCACAAGAAAACCATATAACCGTCACTGAAACCATAAAACCATCACAAAAGAACCAAACCGGTAGCAACAATCTAAGGTAACGGTTTCGGAAAAGCATAACCGTAGAACTTCGGTATAGGTAATAGGTTTTACGTGGAAAACCGACCGAACCATACTGAAATACCGAGTTATAGTAGCTATTGATAAGTATATTATGAAACTCAATCCTAGTCATCCAACTATAAGATTTATAACCTAATTCCTAACCCTAACCCCATATATTTTCTTTTCATCTTCTTTTTTCCTTCTCCACTCAATCCCTCTCTAGTACATCCATCACTATTTACCGTCTCCATCCCAACTCTTCCATCAATCTCATCCATAACCAAACCACACCCTATACTTCTTATTATACCCCTAATCCCCTCAAGCAATCCGCCCCTCATTCCCAATTCGAAAGCCTAAAACCCCAAAAAAAAAACTATGATTTTTGCAGAAGGAACCAATGGACTAAACTCAGATGAGAAAGAAAATAACAACAATGGGAAAGAAGATAAAAACGCATTCTCCAATTTCAATTCAAAAGTTTTTTTAGACTCAAATCCAGAGATACCCTTGTTGTTGTTTTGAAGTATTCTTTTATTGTTGCTCTTCTGATTTTCATTCTTATTACTCTTTTATGAATGTAGTAGTATCCATCTCATATATATATATTTTGATTAGTTCCTTCAAAGTTTTATTGATGTTGTTGTTGTACATGCAAATCTTATTTGTTAGTTTATACAAATTCATAAACATTGAATGTCTTTTCGTGTTAAGGATTTGGGGGAAAACTTTATCAGGGCTGAAAACTTGATGCATTGGAAATTGGTTCTGTGTATGTAAAAAAACCGATGAAATGTAATCGAACCGGACCGGCTCGGACTGGTTTAAAAGAAAACTGAGATCTAGTCGGCTCGGTTACGGTTTTATTTTTAAAAATCTAGACCTGCTCGGCTCGGTGGATGATGCGTCGGAAAACCGACTTAGTTTTACCGCAAACGCACAGTGTTGAAAGATGTAGACAAGAGCAAATACGGTTCGTTTCCACGAGGAGTGTGAATTACTTATACTAATTAATTCAAGTAACTTTCAGGTCCTAAGATGTCTTTCCGATTTATATAAAGAATTAAACTAATAAGATAATTAAAACTATTTAACGAAGATTGAAATCAATAAGAGAAAAGCGTTAAGGTTTCGGGAATCCGTTGTAGATTAGGGTTTACTTGCGTTCATCACAAAGGGCATCGATTTTTTTACTCGTGCAAAATAGAAAATCTAGTTACTAATACACGAAAGATATTTCGTTTAAGAATCGAAGAAAATAATTTTCAAAAAGAATTGTTTGTTCTCAACCTAAGGTAGAATTTCGAAGTACTAAGTACACGTGGCATAAATAGTCAAAGAATATTCATAAATCGATTTAAAACAAGGTTTCAGTGAGTTCTTATACTAATCAAACAATGAACTATACATGGCATAGAACATGAAAAATCATCGAGAAAGATAAAACATTGAAAGAGAGACAAAACATTAACATTAAGATTTAATAGTTGAAAACTCTAGTTTTGAAACACAAGAAAATCTATCTCTACAAGTTCATCCTTTCACCCTAACAAAAAGATTTAGCTAGACATGGCTTTCTCAAAAGCCATTAAAAATATTAAAGAAAATAGAAGCTAAACCTAGGTATTCACTGTTCCTAGGCGTGAAAAAGTTGTGGCTCAAATTTGTATCTAGGCCAGGCTCCCCTTTATATAGGCTTTGGTAACCTCCTCTTGATCATTATCCAACTAGGAAACCTAATCTCGTTAAACTATTCCACCTCCTTTTGATCCTTATCTAATTAGGAGACTTAACCTCCTCAAAACCAACAAAACCCCTAATTTTCACGTCAAAGGCGAGCCCAAAACGCTTCTCTTATTTCTCTTCCCGCGCAGGCCCAATAAGGCCCAACAGATAACAAATCCAAGTGGGTTTCACGGTTTTGCTCATAACTTCTTCATACGAACTCGGAATGACCTCATTATTTTTGCGTTGGCTTCTCCTTTCAATCCTATACAAGATGGTGTGAAGAACTCCTGGATTTAAAGGAGTTTCAATTTTTCTTTAACTTTCTTCACTTGTAGCACTTCACTTCTTTAGCACTTTTAAAGTCATTTCCACTTCTTTCAGAAATGTAACCTAATAAAACACATAAACTATAAAAGTAATAATAACACACAGTAATTCACATAAACCTAGAAAATAAGTATAAGGAGATGATACTTAAAATATGTAAATTATGCACTTATCAAATCCCCACACTTGCCTTTTGTTAGTCCTCGAGTAAACTACAAATCTAAACTAACTACAACAACTCCCTTTCGTTGAAGATACGGTTACACTTAGCATGTGCAACAGGCCTTTAAACCCCTAGGTGCCCCTAGTGGACGAGTTATAGTCTCATGAGGGTTTACTAGAGATATACCCACAAAACCTAAGTTCCAACTTTCAAATATTTCAGAGCACCTGCATCCAAAGAGCTAAGAGGATATAAGGTTTCTGTACAGTAATAATAAGAATTTAGATGTATCAAATAACATTATTCTCATACTTAACTCTTGAGTTAGGAGAAAGCCACCATATGAGAGAATTCAGGATCGAGAGCGACCAAATGTTTTTGTCTCACCAATAGGGTTTTATGAATTTGACACTCAAAAGACGCACTTTATGATTCTCATGTGTGCAGGAAGGAATGAAGATAGAAATCCTGCACACGTTGAAGGGTAGGAAGGAAAAGGAACCTTCCGAATTATATGAAGATGTTATCCCATAGAGATGTGGGACGAAAAAGAACTTTTTTTTTCTAATGACCTCTAAGAAAGGAAATCAACCACTATGTAAGGATGGGAACGCTCACTTACCTTCTCATCCAATCTACAATCAACGCCACTCTCACAGCGTCCCATAGAAACGTTTTCGGCTTCAATTGTAGATGATGAACTCTTGAACTTCGTAGAACTCTAACAATTTCTAACTTTTTTCCTCAAATTCTTGTTGCTTAAAACTTCTTTATATATTTCTTCTTCCCCACGTCCTTAGTGAATAAATACAAAATAAAAATAAAAAATTCTTCCTTTTTCTTTTCTTTTTTATATTTTTTTTTCCTTTTAAGACAAGAAATATGAAATACAAACTAAAAGAATAACAATGAAACTAATATGTTCGTGGGATAAGGACTTTACCACTTGATTCTTCACAACTTGTATTGTATCAATATCATGAACTTCATAAAAATCCACTTCTTTTGATTTTTTTTCGCTCTTGTACTTAGTCTTCAACTAGGATATATACTTTTTCTCATTGTAATATTGCTTATAAACCTTGAACGTCTTCAACTTTCTTAAAATTTGTAATCATCCGCTTGTTGATGATGATATGTTTTCATGGACCTGTTCTTGTCGAGAGAATAATAGAGTGGTGCCAATTGCAAATCAAACTACAAGGTAAGATTTTTTTCGCAATTCTGATGTCATCCTCATGATTGATACAATTAGCACTCAAGAGATCAAAAAGTAGTGCTGAAATGGTGCGAGGTTGAGTAGCTCATCATTCTACCCGGAATTTCGCAGATGAAACACTCTAAACGGAAAGTTGAAGGTTTGGTGCCTCACTCAGGGTATTGAATGATCGACAACTCTAATAGTGAAGTCGCCACCGGCGGTTTAAGTCCCTTTTTGTCAGCTCTAGCCTCTCAACAACTAAGCACCCCGAATATAGTTCTCTAATATTTCTAAGTTCAGTTATTTCGGTGAGAACTTTGTATGTAAACGTAGCTAGAAGTATACTAAGTGACTCTAGAATATCTAAAAGTTGGAGGTTTCATGCAAATAATTACGAAAAAGTTGAAAATTTTCTTCATAAAAAGTGAACACTTAAGAATCCTATATGCTTAACACCCCCCCACACTTAAACTTTACATTGTCATCAATGTAAATTGAATCATCCAATGTAAAAATCAAGATGAGAAATTGTTAAAATGATATAAAACAATCAATAAAAACCTAAAAATATAAGGTGAAGAAAATAAATCTGATGGGTTGACTCCCATGAAGTGAATGATACTTTTTTCACTGCTTACACCGCACTTAATCTCAAACAAAATAATAATGGTACCAAAAAGTCAGCTGCCAAGCATAAATATAAAGTCTGAAAAGTTGGGGATCATCCCAATATATGAGGATTGCTACAAATATGAACCTGCAAACACTAGATTGATTCATACCAATGAATCTAAATAAAGTGAATTCAACCTTAAGGTTTAAAAGAGCAAACTTCCGACTTTTACATTTATTCATAGTAACACAAAAATCAGACTCACGGATTACAAGTAAAGATTGTTGAAATGTTTCAACACTTGTTGTGTACCCTAAATTAGGTTCTAAGTCCGTAGAAATAACTTTCATGGTTGTGTTACCTTCATCAACCATTTGAGGACGCAATGCGTTGACAATGTCAAAGCATCAGACCATCAGAATCTGCAAATTGAGCTAAACATACATCTAGTGGTTCAATTTCAACAAAATTAATAGTTTGGCCAGTATCAATCTCCTCATCATTTATACAAGCTTTTATAAAAAAAACACTAAATGGATCAATGCAACATCAGTTTCATGAGTAATTGGATCATTATCATCTTCTTCTAGGTAACCGGTAGGAATC
Organism: Papaver californicum; assembly: GCA_023531435.1. NCBI lineage: Eukaryota > Viridiplantae > Streptophyta > Magnoliopsida > Ranunculales > Papaveraceae > Papaver > Papaver californicum. The sequence goes on along the minus strand of JAJJMC010011023.1, from coordinate 8,477,965 downwards.
TCATAATTTACGTGATTAGAAGGTATATCAATCTGCACATCTACTTCCTATGAGTCCTTAAACTCCACAATAGATCTCCTGTATAAACAGGTTCTTCTAAATCATCATCATCTGAATAATTAGTCGAATAATCATCAGTATAATCTAGAGTGGAACAAGATATACCGAATTCAGATGTCATAACATTATCTCTATTCCTATAATCACAAGTGTCAAGTTCATCATCATTCTCAAAGCACAAAGGTTTATCGTTCCTAACCGTTTCATTATTAATATCATGAGAATCATAATAATCAAAACTCGAAGCATTATAAAGAGGACAATCATCTACTTGCTGCAAAAGTTCAGAAAGTATTTGAGCAGATCGTTCAGTTGATTTGACAATATTGTGACAACACTGTTCAATTGATTTGCCCATGTCGTGACTCCATTGTTCCATCTTAGATGAGAGCGATGCAGATGGTTTATAGTATGATTGATCATCTCTCTCATACTGTGAATTATAGTGTGTGAATAATAATTGGAATTAGTATAATGTGACTCATAACCTGGGTAAGGTTGGTAATAATCATAAACTTCACAAGGTCCGGAATGATCATACCCATGAGAATAATCCAATCATTATTTACACACTCTTCTCTCCTGATAATAAAAAGGTGTATACGCATATTCCCCAAGTGAACTATTATATGACTCCTCTTTCTCGTCTCTTTTGGAACGATTCCAAAATGCAATAAAAGAAGCCAAATCATCGGGATCCATAATACAAGGAAAAAATTAAACAATAACTCACCTTGCAAAAGCTTTCTGAGAATATCAAATATTACTTACTTTTCACCCGTGAATGATTCCAATAGCGCTCTTCAAACTAAGAATGGTACCATACAGAAAACTTGGAAGGAAACTCTACACAATCACAAGCAAGGATGACTCAACCAAATCAAACCTATTGAATCTAGCAAACAAAAAGCATGATGACTCCACTTAGATTGTTTCTAGGCCAGCTTCTATCCTTTCGAAAGACAACTAGCTATAGTTTTAGCAAACCTCTTAGAACGATCCGAATTAGATTAAGTCGAATAGAAACAAGATAAGTTCTAAGGAGCTTTGATAACCCTGTCTCTTTGGCAAGTTTCCTTGGGTTACAAGGCGGCTCGAATTTTCTTGAAATAATCTTCCTGAACTTTGTGTTAGGCTAACAGAGTAACCAATTCAGTACTTTTGAATGACTTTCCTATAAGCGCGTTACCCTATCGGTCTCTTTCTAATCAAAATTTTAAGCTTAGGTTCGCGTTTGGTAACGTGTTCCTAAAACGGGCGAGAATTAAACGGTGATGAAATCCGAGTCCTTATCTTGTATGGCCAGTTCTCGCCCTTTACTAGAAAACTAATTCCGTATTCAGTTCCTCAACATATATACATACGAAGGAATACAATAAACCCACTGACAGGGGATTCGTGAGTGGTTAGAGTCTTACCTCCCGTACCAGAATCGATTTCATAACTCAAAAATTGCTTACAATGAGAATAGAAATGCTCACATTCAATTAGATACGTTCACAAGTGTTGCTGTGAACACTCCTAACTGTTACAGAAGGTGTTTTAAAGAGAGTGAAAAAAATCGGTTTTTTGGTGTGGCTGAAAAAGAACGGACTGTTGTTCTAATGAACGACAGTTCTTCTCTATAATATGTTCTTTTTCTTCGTTGGTGTAGCAGCAGAAACTTCTTCTCTCTGTTCACTTTTTTTCACGATGTTCTTGGTTGTTCTAAGCTTCACAAACTTTTTCTCCCTCCCCCAAACTCTCTAGTATCCTCTATTTTTACTACCCATCACCCAAAACTTCCTTTAATCCTCTCAAATCTTTCCTTTGATCCTTGGCAGACCACCGAAAATCTTTTCCAAAAAACAAAATTCTTTACTTCCTGATTTCTTCGTTTCTGGATGCTAATAAGAGAAGAAATCGATATCATTCCCTTTTAATTTTTTCCCACACAATTCTAGTTTCCTAAGTAAAGGGATTTCCAAACTCCAAGCTTGTTTCCAAATTTTTTTTGAGTTTCCTGTTTCACGCTGTACGTGAAGAATAGAAATTCTTCTTCCGGCCACTTTCTATCATTTGAATTCTGGGTGTGGGTGCCCTTAACCAAAGAGTGGGTTCCTTAATCCAAGTTGAGGGTGCCGTTATCATTTCTCCAAAAACACCTACAAAGAAATAAAAATAATAAATACAAAATCGAGTACCAACTATATAATATTAAGATCAAATCAGACACAAAAATGTGTCTATCAAATACCCCCAAACTTATTATTTGCTAGTCCTCGAGCAAATGTAATCTAAAAATAAAATAAAGTCCTAACTCACTTTCGCAGGAATCGCGACTATATTTAGCATATGTAATAAGCCGTTAAACCCCTAGGTGTCCCTAGTGGACGAGTTTTGTCTCGTGAGGGTTTACAAGAGGTATACCCACAAAACCTTTACTCCAGATTTTAGCGACTCGTGAACAATTAAGAATAAACACTAAACAAGCTATTTAGTTGGCTTACTCAATTCTTCGGCTATGGGAATCATTACCCTATATGAGTCCAATTGATGTATACGAGTGTTTACTCAAGTATACTAAAATTCATATCTAAGACAACAGAGCTCTACTCAGATAATCGTTTAACCACAAGTCTCAGAATCTATCACAGTTCAATCACATGAAAAGATTTAGAAGATGAGCATAGAAAATATGAAGGTTGCAAGTGTTGACTAAGGTGAACGGCGTTTCCCATATCTGTCTGAAGGTCATTACCAGGATGAAACCTAATGAATTCGAGATACACACCCACTGTTCTTAAATCTAACAATAATATCAATTCAACTGGTCTATTCTCGGGTTCCCATGGATCCTGCATTCCACGCTTGCTTAGGCGACGGAGACAGGGAGAACCCAAACACAGAGTCAATAATACCCTCTTTTTTTTTCAATAATATATATATATTTATTTATTTATTTTCTCTTTTTTTTTTTTTTTCATAGAACTAAAATATAATAATGGGGCTTGATCTCAAAACATTATTTCATCCCGACGCCGATAACAATTTGATACTGGGCCCCACCAAATCACTTAGAGAAACACAAATTTGCAAAAGTAAAACAGAAAGTGATATGGAAGTGGTAGACTCCGAGATGTGGTGACAACTATCATGTTATTTCTAACACCTGAACTCTGTCCTTTTATGAATATAGACCATTTCACTGGGTACACCAATTCCTATAGAAAAAGGGCTAAGTTTCCATCTACCTAGAATGGTTAGTGTCACCCTGAAGTGCTCATAAGCTTCTAAATTCTGGAGCTTTATTATTTCACTAAAAAATTTCTCCCTTACCCCCAAACTTAAATCAAACAGTGTCCTCAATGTTTCTAAAGATGAATGATTAAGAGCATGAACAAGGATAAACTATTACCAATCGAAGAGATAGGGAAAGATATTACCGTGTTTCATGAGCATGGGTTACCTCCCAAGAAGTACTAAGTTTAAAGTCTTCAGCCAGACTAAGAAAGAATTAGTCACCTCAAAAATCATATAGAAATAATCGGAACAATTCTAAATTAAATAGGGTTATCCAAAATGCCAAGAAAATGAACAAACCGAGCACACCCTTATCTAGATTTCTGTTTAAGACAACTACTTCTAGCTGTGGTTCAGGTTCCATAGAAGGGTCTAGATAAAATATTTTCTTAGGCTGGATTTCTTCATAGGAAGAATCTACAGGTTGTGAAGTCTGGAATAACTTAGCTAAGAACTTAAAAGCACATAATAATAACCTGAATAATTTTGGATCCTCAAAGTCAATCGGAGTTGACTCACATAATTGACTACTATTGAAGGTGGTCATTCTTAAACAAATGTGTCGATTCTAATCTCCTAAGATAATTAAGTTTAGTCTCAAAACTTAATAACTGACACATTTGAAATTCTAACGTTCCCACATATGGACGAAAATATTTTGGTGGGAAAACAAAGTCAATCTTGGTATTACTGCCTAAGTAAACCACATCGACCAGAGGATGGGTTTCTAGCAACTGAACTTCTTTCTAGACATCAACAGGTTCAGGGAATCTAGCTCGAAGATGATCTTGTAAAATGGTAGAGGTGCATATGTCAAGTCCCAAGTTAGGGACCTTTCTAAGATATAAAGCACATGGAGAATGATAGTCACCCCCAAACTTAAAGTTTTTAGTGTCTCTCGATAGACTCATCACACTTTCCCTATTTTCTAGATCGTACGGTTCCCGAAAATTATCAATTTCTTCTTCTAAATGATGATCAACTAGACATTCCTCTAATGTATATTCTAATAAGGTATTTGGTAATGACTCCTGAACTAATGTTTCTATCATGTTTACCTCCTCCATGCACGTGTCACCTAACTCAGAAGGTTGCTTATTAATATGGAAAATATTTAGTTCAATAGTCATATTACCAAAAGACAAATTTATAATACCAGTTCGACAGTTAATGATCGCATTAGATGTAGCTAAAAACGGGTGACCTAATATCACAGGTATCTGATTCTCTGGGTCACGGACATGTTGAGTATCAAGGACAATAAAATCTACTGGATAAATAAACTTATCTACCTCAATAAGAACATCCTCTATGATACCACGAGGAATTTTCACAGACCTATCAGCTAATTGCAGTGTTAACTGAGTAGGTTTCAACTCACCAAATCCTAGCTGAAGGTACACATGGTACGGAAGTAAGTTCAAACTGGCTCCTAAGTCAAGTAACGCTTTCTCAACACGGTAGTTACCTATTTTGCAAGAAATGGTTGGGGACCCTGGGTCTTTGTACTTAGGAGTCGTAGTATTCTGGAGAATTGAACTCACATGACTAGCTAAAAACACTTTCTTTGGTACACTAAGATTTCGCTTTCGCGTACAAATATCCTTAAGAAACTTGGAATAAGCAGGAGCTGCCTAATTGCATCTAATAGCGGAAGGTTTATCGTGACTTGCCTAAAAACCTTCAGTATATCATTAAAGTTGGATTCCTCCCTAGTTGGTATTAGAAGTTGTGGGAATGGGGCTTTGGGAACAAAATCGAGTTCAGCCGGAACCGCATTGGACTCTAGAGACTTTATCAGTCTCTTCAACTATAGGCTCGGAAGGGTGAACTACAACATGTTCACTATTGGGCGAGGTTACCTCATTGTCTACTACTCTACCACTCCTAAGGATTTTAATTGAATTCACATGGTTAGTAGATAACGCATGAACTCCTCTAGGGTTGGGTTGTGGTTGACTAGGGAACTTGCCTTTTTCTCTTAAAAACTCATTCAACTGACTAAACTGGTTTCTTAAATCATGGATAGCCTGTGAGTTATCTTGCACTATCTTCTTATTGTCTGCTAAATCTTGGTTGATTTTTTTCTGAAACTCAGCAGAGTTACATGTTAGGAAAGCGAGAAACTCTTCTAAACACATGATCCTTTTGTCTAAAGAGTTCTGAAATTGTGCCGGTCTAAAAGAATTCTTAATATAACCAAAACCTGGTGGACCCTGAGGGTTACTAGACTGACCTTGATTCTGGTCCTTAGACCAAGAAAAATTTGGATGGTTTCTCCAACCAGGGTTATAGATTTTTGAATATGGATCAACTTCTGACTGTTATCATATCTAGTGTTATTATAAAGAGCATGGGATTGATCTTCAACAGTCTGTCCTTCCCAAAATGGCTTGGACTCTATTCCTCGACTAGATTGACTTAATTCTAAGGCTTCTAACCTTTTCACTATAAAGGCATATTTGGCATCTGATTCAAGACTTTCATCTACCCTATTGACATTACCTCTACTCAGAAGAGTTTTTCTAGGGGGTTCCTTAGTATATTCCCATTGATGGGTCTTATCAGCAATCTCATGCAAAAATTTCATCGCCTCAGTAACATCTTTACTATCAAAACTTCCTGTAACAATGACTCAACTATGATGGTTGTTGGATAATCTAGCCCTTCATAAAGGATTTGGACCAGTCTTTGGTCTTCTAAACCATGTTGGGGACATTTTGTTATTAATTCATTGAACCTTTCCACATAGGTGTACAAAGACTCTCCTTCGTGTTGCCCAAATGTGGAAATATCTTGCCTAAGTTTTGATATCTTGTGCCTAGGGAAAAATTTAGCTAAAAAGGCAGCAGTAAGTTGTTCATATGTCTCGATGGATTCAGATGGCAAACTGTATAACCAATATTTGGCCTTGTCTCTCAGGGAAAAGGGAAATAACCTAAGTTTCAAAGCTTCATCAGACATGTTGTGAATTTTTAGGGTACTACATATTTCTTCAAAATCCCTAATGTGAAAGTAAGGGTTTTCATTTTCTTTCCATAAGAAGAGTGGGAGCATCTGTATGGTCCCAGGTTTCAACTCATAGTTGGCTTGAGTTTCAGCCAACTTGATACATGATGGACGAGCAGTCCTAGTAGGATTCAACAAAGATTTCAAGGTTGTCATTTCTGACACAACTGAAAAATTAGGAATAACTTCCTCACTAAGAGACAAATTCTCAAAACTAAAGTTTCCAAAGATAGGGCTCTCAAAAGAAGGGTTTCCTAAATTCTCACTTTCAGCGACAAAGTTTCTATTCTCGTCGCTGATCAAACGACCAATAGAATCTCTTCTCCAGGCACGCTCAATGGGCATGCAATAACTCCTAATCAAAAGGGAATTCTAAACAAACACAAAGCAAGGTCGACTCAACCAAATCAAACCCATTGATTCTAGCAAACAAAAAGCATGATGCCTCCACTTAGATTGTTTTCTAGACCAGCTTCTATTCTTTCGAAAGGCAACTAGTTACAATTTTAGCAAACCTCTTAGGACGATCCGAATTAGATTAAGTCGAAGAGAAACAAGATAAGCTTTAAGGAGCTTTGATAACCCTGCCTCTTTGGCAACGTTTCCCTGGGTTACAAGGCGGCGCTAATCAACTTAAAATAATCTTTTCGAACTTCGAGTTAGGCTAACAAAGCAACCAATACAATCCTTTTGAATGATTTTCCAATAAGCTCGATACCCTATCGGTCTTCTTTCTAGTCAAATTTTAAGGATTATGTTCGCGTTAGGTAACGTGTTCCTAAGGCGGGCAAGAAGGAAACGGTGATGAGATCCGAGTCCTTATCTTGTATGGCCAGTTCTTTCCCTTTACTAGAAAAGTAAGTCCGTTTTCAGTTCCTCAGCATATATGCATACGAAGGAATACAGTAAACCCACTTGCAGGGGATTCGTGGGTTGATCGAGTCTTACCTCCCGTACCAGACGGGCGATGAATCGGTTGAAGTCGACTCGGGCCACCAACTCCTGTGTCAGTGTGCGAACCCGAGGGGCCGAGACAATATAGTAATTGTCGTCCTTCCCTGTGCAATTTATATTTAATACTACCCTTCCGTAGGGTTAAAAATAATAATAAAGTCCAAAACGTCCAAAGTCCAAAGAGAAGTGTCCAAAAAGAAAAACAAATACAGAAACAATTAAAATCCTAATACAGTTTTCTAAAAATAAAATAAAATAAAATCTAACTTAAATCTAACTAAAAAAAAAAATCTTCGTCTTCTTTTTCGTTCTTTTAAGCTTTAGCTTTTAACTCCAAGTCTTTAGCTTTAATTCCAAATCTTTAAATTTAATTCCAAAACTTTGGCTCACTTTCCTTTCGATCCAAAATCCAAAACCTGCAACAAAAAGAGAAATACCAAAAGAAACGTAAAATAGAACAAAGTAAAAATAAAAAAAATCTAACTAAACTAATTAACCTAAAAAAAAATCTAAATTTTTTTCTAAAAACAAGTCCGCGTCCGCGGTTCCATAAATTGATGTAATTTAAAAGTGGTAAATAAAGATTCGTTACTCAGACTTGTGAAGATTGATTTTAAATTTAATTTCTAAAACTAAAAGTATGAAAACTCAAATATTTTTTATAAAGTTGGGAGAAAACTGAGGCTAGGATTCCACTACTTTCCAATTTCAAAGTGATTAAGTTTAATCATGCAATTCTAACATTTTAATTTGATTCTAAATCATTGCAAAAATAGATTTTCAAAACAACAACTGTATAATAAAAGCATGGAGCATCTAGGACCTAAGCCGAGGCGTGCACCATCTAACGGAATCACAATTGCTTAACAAAAATCTTTTAAATCAATTTTTAACCAAGGTAATTAATCATAAATAAATTGCATAAATTAATTAAATAATTACCACATAATTGTTGGAATAGTAGCTTCCTCCGTAGCCTCATAGATGAAGTTTAGCTCCTTTAATAATGCAATTCTAACTTTTTAATTTGATTCTAAATCATTGCAAAAATAGATTTTCAAACCAACAACTGTATAACAAAAGCATGGAGCATCTAGGACCTAAGCCGAGGCATGCACCATCTAACGGAATCACAATTGCTTAACAAAAATCTTTTAAATCAATTTTTAACCAAGGCAATTAATCATAAATAAATTGCATAAATTAATTAAATAATTACCACATAATTGTTGGAAAAGTAGCTTCCTCCGTAGCCTCAGAGATGAAGTTTATCTCCTCATGTAATCGCAAATCCCTCAAAAATCAATTTCATAACTCAAAAATTGCTTACAATGAGAATAGAAATGCTCACAGTCAATTAGATACGTTTTTAAGTGTTGTTGTGAACACTTCAGGCTGTTACAGAAGGTATTAAAATGAATACGCAACAGGAAATAGATTTCCGTTGCTGTTTGAAATGAATGACAGATTGCTGTGTAACATGCTTCGTGTTCTTGATGTTCTTCTTTAATGGCAGCAACAGAAGTTGTTTGTTCCTGTTAGCTTTCTTCTCGAGTTCTGAGCTAATTCTCCCTCTCTCCGACCCCCCAAAACTTCTCCAAACACCTCTATTTATACTATTAGTCACCAAAGCAACTCAAATCTCCTAAAATCTTCTCCAAATTTACGTCAATTCTTTCCCGATAAGACAAATTTTTTTCTTCCTGTTTCTTCCTGTTTCTTTCGATTCTTTCTTTGTTTTTGGGTTCCATTCTCTTTTTAACTCTTTCCCAAACTCGTTTAGTTCCCTAATTTAGGAGATTTCCAAAGAAATCGAAAGTTTCCAAATTTCATTTGCGGTTTCCTGATTTGCTGTTACGTGAAGAAAATTAATTTTTCTTCCCGCCCAAAACGTGCATTCAAAATGTTGGGTGTCTTTAACTTCGGTGCCTTTATAAATTGATCGGTGCCTTAATCCAAAGAGTGGGTGCCTTTATGATTTCTCCAAAAGCACCTACAAAGAAATAAAAAAAAACATAATAAATACAAAATCGAGTACCAACAAAATATATAATTGAGGTTAAATCAGACACAAAAATATGTCTATCAGGTTCTTCTTCAATGGTTAGAGAAACCGATGCAAGAAGTTGTGCGCTCTTATTGACTTTTAGGACCGTGTCCCCAATTAGAAAAGGTCTAGATTTTAGCATATCATCTGTAAATCATTCTTTTGGAACTTCCAAGGGTTGCTGGTGACGTCTCTTCTCCTTAGAGGTTGCTTGACCCATAAGCGATTTACAAGTCTTCCCATTCTCAGTAACAACAATTTTCAACCACTTTGTAAAATATTAAAACGAATCAGTTTCCTATTTACATCTTCTGGTAGTGACATGGTTGATATCTAGGCAGAGTCCCCGAGTTTTGATAGGACAAGGGCTGACTAATTGCAAAGGAGTTTGAGAAGAGGGACTTACTTGGTTGAGTTTTAAAGTCCGAAATGAATCCCCAAGCTTTGACGATGATAAGGATACTTCTCCCTTGTTGTGAATTCATGGCCATCCTAGGATTATGTCGTAATTCGGGAATTCCTTGATGATGTGGAACTTCGTGTTTTTTTCAGCATCTCCTATCATTATCTTTGAGGCAACGTATCCACAAGTATTTTTGAGCTCTTTGTCTAGGTTTTAATCAGGGTTTGAGAGTGGATAGTTTCCTACCAAAAATCCCTGCGACTTTGAGAGTGCTAACCATGATAACATTAGTATCGATGTTGGTATCAAACAATGTTTTTTTTAAACTGCGTGCCTCAAAGGTGGGCAGTTGTAAGGAGTCCCCAATCACATTCATTATCGTTTATGTCGACCATGTCTTCCAAGGTAGGATTGACTCGAGCATGAGTATCCTATGTAAAGAGTAGGCGTCTGCCAATCATAACGTGATTCAGGGAAACAAAGATATCCTCGTGTGTTTCGAGAGGTAAAGAAGCTCGAACATGTGGTTCATCAAAGTTTGAGCTGTCTGATTGGTCGACTTCTCGGAGATAGTGAAGTTTCTAACAGGAAGGGGATTCTTGTGGACTCCTTCAGCTTCTAATTGTAATTCTTCTGATTTCATCTTCCCTTTGAAGATACGCTTCAAATTATAGCATTCACCGGTTGTTGTTTTGTAACTGTAAATGATTAGTGGAAAAAATATTGCAAATGACCACTACTTGATACGGGTATAATTCATACATATTTACCGCTTAATTTGTATTTACTAGTACTTGATTTTGTATTAATTTGATTGTTTTTGTGCTTTTATAGGTGAGACATTTAAAACCTGAAATTACAAGCAAAATATGGCTCAATGGATGCCCACAACAGAAATGGAGATTTATTGCTCCAATGACTTTGATTTGGTGGAAGTGGCACAAATAAGAAGTTTGGTGGCGTTTGACTTCTGATGGACTAACTAGATGACGTTGGCAAGAGCTGCATGTTAGTGGCTTGTGAAATTGAAGACTAGATGAGAAAGGACAAAGAGAATCACATGGAAAAGACAAGGAATTAGTGTGGGACGTACTTTCTTGGGTCAATTGGTTTTGTGTTTGCTTTATAAAAGAGACGTGAGAGCACGTGATGGGTTAAGACGGACAAAAAAGAGGCAGAGTATTGGGTGTCAGGTATTGTTTTAGTGAAAAAAAAAAGAAGTCAGGCAGATAGAGTAGGTGTTGGCTAATGAAAAGAAGAAAAAATGAGAGAAAAAATGGGCATCCTTTGTTAGCTGAGGTGTTCTGCTTTTGGGAGATGAGAATATTGAGAAGTATGTGGTGACGTGGCAGCTCAAGAGAGAAGGAAAGAAGACTAGCACGTGCAAAAGAGTGAGAGAAATAAATGAAGGTGGGGTTTCGCTTCTGATAGGTTATAAAAGAAAAGAAGTTTATTGATAGAGGGGAGGCGAAAGCTAGGGAGTAGGTTGTCAGGTTTATACGGAGAGAATGGAGAGAGGAAGGAGGGATGCAGACGAGGGAGAGGAGGGTGAGAGAAAAAGAAAAAGAAGAGAGAAGAACTGAATTGATTGATTGGCGGCGGAAAGTGGACATAGGTGATAGACACATTTTAGTGTCTAAATTGCACCTTAATTTCTAGTGAGTTAGTATTCGATTTTGTGTCTATTACGTGTTTTTATGCTTTTGTAGGTACATTAGAAGAATAAAGATTTGTGGAAAAATAAGCTCAAAAAGTGTTCGAAGCACCCGGGAAAATGGATCAAGGCACCCACACTTTGGATTGGGGCACCCTTGGATCGGGCTGAGCTGGATCGGGTCAACCCAGCGGGTCAACCAGGCGAGTCAACCCAGCGAGCCAGCGAGTCGACTCGGCCGATCCAACTCAGCGGGAATCGCCGGAGTTTCAACTGTGTACGATTGTTCAAGAAATTTTTGGATTGTTTTGCTTCCAGATTGTTCCACACGCTAGAAGATATCCCATACAAGTCAGAACCATCGAGAAACAGCAGAGAAATCCCGTAAAATCAGTTGAAAAATCATGTATATGGCCGGAATTGGGTTTCGATTCGGATTGGGATTTGTGGGCTATTCTAGAGAGTTCTATTAGGTTTAGAACTCTCTCTAGGGTTTCTACTATCTATAAATACCAAGAGAAGCCAAGAGAATCGACGACAAAAGCCTAGAGAAGAAAATAGAGAATTCCGACAACTATTCCGTCACCGTCCGGTCACTGTTACTGCACCGGCCGGCTGTTCTTCATCCATCACTGCCGGAGAAGAAGACTCAGTAACATTTATAAGTGTTGCTGATTTGAATTTTTCTGTTGTCTATTGCTTCAAACCCTTTGTTGCTCAAACTCTTCTGTAACAGCTGAACCCTCTCCTGTAACGCATATAAGCGTATCAAATCAGCTGTTACAGCGTTATTCAACCTTGTAATCAATATTTTGAGCAATGAAATCAACTTTTGAGCAAGTTTTCTTCACAATGGGCTAAGTCTAATTACTGGGATGATGGATAAGGTAATTTTCTCAATTTTATGTGATTTAATTATTTTCTAATAATTATTTATAATTCTTTTATTATTAGAATTGCATAGTTTTGAATAGTAAAAACGGTTTTCTTTCAACAGTTGTGCTTTTGCTTGATGGATTATGGTTAGTTAATTAATTTTGATAGTCCATGCTTGTGATTTACCTCTGTTTGTTAGCATAACAAAACCAACTTTGGCAATTATTTGTGCTTTAATTAATTTAAAAAGAATTATCTGATTAATCACATAGGTTGTTAGATTTACCTGATTCCTGATTCCTGGTACGTTTAAAATTATTTAAAAATCATATTTAGGTCATTTAGTCTTTTTCTTACTCCTGGAATTTTCTAGAATTAGTTTAAATCATTATTTTCTAAAATCATTACCTTCACAAGTTCGAGAATCGAACCTCTTTTTACCACTATATAAAATCACATCAATAGGTGATAAGTGCATAATTCGTACATTTTAAGTATTATTTCCTTATACTTATTTGCTAGATTTTGTGTGAATTATTGTGTATTATTATTACTTTCGAAGTTTATTTGTTTTATTAGGTTACATCCCGGAAACAAGTGAAATGAACTTTATAAGAGAGGAATTACAAAATACCCAGTGTAACTTAGTCTATTCCAGGATTTCTACTTTCTATAATGTAGATAATTGAATTACGAAGCCAACGGCGAAAGAACGAGGTCATTCCGACTTCGTATGAGAAAGTTATGTGCAGGAATTAAGCTTGTCGGATTCACGGAACTGACACTACAAGAAAAACGGGTTTAAGCGTCTAAAATCTTAGCAAGAGCTCGGAAATTTAGTCGCTTAAATAGTTTAAGCGTCTAAAATTGCAACTGGCAAAAATTTTGGCGACAATAAACATGTGTCCACTATTATTTAGCAACGAAAAAAATACACTTAATCGCTAGATCCTTTGTTCAAGTAATTTATAACAACTAAAATAATGAACATGTAGCTATTCACTTTGAGGCACCGACTCGTAGCAACAACAAAATAAATTGGTTGCTCAAACCTCTCTCAGCAACTAAGTTTGAGCCACAACCAAATATGTTTAATTGCTAGATCTGTTTTTCAAGTAACTTATAACAGCTAAAAAAGTGATCATGTAGCTATTCACTTTGAGGCACAGACTCGTAGCAACATAAAATGAATTAGTTGCTCAAACCTCTCTCAGCAACTAAGTTTAAGCCACAACCAAATATGTTTAATTGCTAGATCTGTTTTTCAAGTAACTTATAGCAGCTAAAAGTTGATCATGTAGCTATTCACTTTGAGGCACCGACTCGTAGCAACAACAAAATAAATTGGTTGCTCAAACCTCTCTCAGCAACTAAGTTTGAGCCACGACCAAATATGTTCAATTGCTAGATCCGTTTTTCAAGTAACTTATGGCATCTAAAAAAGTGATCATGTAGATATTCACTTAGAGGCACAGACTCGTAGCAACAGAAAATGAATTGGTTGCTCAAACCTCTCTGAGCAACTAAGTTTAAGCCACCACCACATGTTAAAAAATGAATTACTTGGTAAAATCTCGCTCAGCAACCAAGTTTAAGCCGCTACGATCATTTCAAAAAAAGATCAGTTTTTAAAGTACATTTGAGAACTTAATTAATATTTATCTAACAATCTTATTAGGATTTGTTTAATAGAAACATGAAAACTTGTTCAAATCATTGTTTTCATTCACTATGAGCAAATGTTTGGATGCACAAATTGAAAAAGAAAATATACATGAGTCGACTAAATTGACTATAATTTGGTTATCTTTTTTTGTTTCAGTGTGTTTATCAGTTTTATATATTTTATCTTTTAATATAATTTTTTTCGAGGTTTTGTTCCCTTGACTTAATCCATGAATGACTTATATAAATTGAACAACGATGGCTCTTGTATGGATGGTTATGCAGGAATTGGAGAAGGTCATTCGTGAATCATGGTCTTAATTCCAACTGTTCTTGTATGGAGCATAAGCATAATTTGCTCCCCCTGCTGTTCATTGACTTGTTTATGCAATCACTTGAAATGGAGGATTTCAAAATGCTCGAAAACAAGATCAAGCATGACAAATACAGAGCTCTTTGAAACTTGTACGACCTAAAAGCTGGATTGTAGTAAAGTTTACATGAAAAATCCTCAATTCGGCTGGGTTTACACAACTCAAACTGCTCACTATGAGGTGGTGAATTTTTCAAGTGAATTAAAGGATGAAATTTTCATGTCTAGCCTACTATTGTTGTCCGCCAGATGAGAGTTGAGGTAGACAGGGAGATTAAGCAAATCCGACCCACAAATAGAGAGTTGGTGACAAGAGCTAAGTGTTCATTTGTTTTGGGACTTCGATTAGTTTCTTATGATTGCTGAATCAGAGCTTTTTTTAAGTTCGGGATGAAGAATCTTGATGATTTAACTCTAGATGACACCTAAAAAACCAAAAAGTACAGGAAACTGAGACAATCAAGGAACAAACAAACTTTGATTTTTCATTTACGGAGACCCCGTTTTCTGATTGATAAAAGAACGAAAATAAAAGACAAATGTACATAAAATTCTAATCTCTGTGTCGTTTCGCCAAACACAACACTTCCCAGTATATTTTTTTGGGGTACAAAAAATAGAAAACAACAATCAGATTTAGCAAAACAAAAGCAACACATCATTTACATAATGTTCAAGTTGCTTCAAGGAAAAACTATGTCTACATTAGAACTGTACGTATCCGATGTAGGACCTAAACTCTTCAGGAGAAACAACCTGCGCCAAGGATGTGCCTGGCTTTCTTGTTTATGTTTCAAAGTGTTCCTCTTCACTACAGTAGATCCTTCATCCAACAAACTAGGAACTTCCGGTATGGCGATATCTATAGAATATCAACAATGGTTACTATGTAGATTATATACAAAACAACCACGAATTATGAAAACAGACACCAAGGTGGTTAGATGTAATCACAACATACATTATATATGTCAAAACTATTAAATAAAAAACTTAAAACTTTCATCTATTTAGTTTCAATGGTTGTTCCCCATGAGTTTCCAGTTACTCCATCTCCAAACAGATAGGACATATAAATACCTCCTTAAATATGGTTTTAGTGCACAGGATGAACATAAATAGGTCGAGTGTGAACAACTACAACAATCACCAACTAATAAAATCCTCTCATTAAGATATACAGATTTCCAAATTGGACATAGTGGAACTGATTAGAAATCAAATTCTTTCCTGAGTAATATGTTTTTAATATGAGTATTTTTGTGCTTTTAAAATGGGAACTCTTAAAAAAAATTGTGAGCAATCCAGGTACACTACATGAGAAACATCCTATCACGTATACCTGGTGAAGAGTATACATATCTAAGTGCTGATTCAATTAGACCAGAATCTAGGGAATACCACTCTGGTGTTGTTTTATATGACAATGAATTTATTAACAAGCATGAATGTTCAGGAAATGGACAGCCACAAACTAAGTTTGAAAGTTGGAGCACCAATCTTCTACTACGAAATCTAAGCCAGGCAGATGGACTATGCAATGAAACAAGATTAATTATGACTCAACTGAGAAAAAAGGTAATAGAAGCAGAGATACTAACAACAATTTTCATGTAAACTTTAATCATTTTAGCTAATAAAATCAAAATTATTAACAACAGTATTGTATTTTGAGCTTATAAAATCAAAATTATTAAAGAACCCAAAATGAGAAAAATATGAAAAATTATAGGAAATGAAAATTTTAGTACCTTAGGGTTTACGATGGTTGCATTCTGACGAGGACTGTGTAAATGTTGAAAGCCAAAGCTTCTTGACAAGGACCTCCAGCCAATGATAATAGTTCTTCAGACACCTGACCGGTCTCTTTGTGCAGTTGGGTAATCTGTTCATTACAATAACAAAAACAGAAACAGAAAGAAAAGTTAATCCAGACGGTTCGCAACCAGGAGTATGTAATGTGTCGAACGAAACGTTAAAAACAAGTGATAAGCAACACTCGCTTTAAAATCATGGGCTATATAAAAAAAATTGAAGCATCATAAGTAATATAAGTATAGCAAATGAAACGTTAAAAAAAAATATATTTTCTTTTTAAGTTTGCTCTTTTGTAACCCATTCCAGTCTTCTACAATTCGATATAATAAAAAGGAGTGCAAATATTGACACTTGCCTCCTGCTGGAGGCACACCTCACCTTCAAAAAGCCTAAACTTTTAACCTAACCCAGCAACCAAATTAGTGAAAACCCACAAATTATAACTCAACGATGTCAATAGTCGACTACTGATAAACTAGATACTTACCAAAACCCCAAATTACTCTAAAGCCAAGCAAAAATCCTAGACTTAGAAAACAATTTAATATTTCTTTCCTCCTAGCAATTTTAGTATGTCGAAATAACTTACATGCTTGAAACCCTAACCAAAACTCAATACGATCCTAATCGACTATGGTCCTTCATACAAACTACTCAACTGCCATCTATTTCTTAGCTGAACATAGGATACACCAAACTATTTGAAAGATGTGCATCTGCAGATAGAGGTTAGATTAAGAAAGTAAATTATTGTTATTCATTACTGTATGGAAACTGACACCGTTTTGAATCAAAGACTCTAGATTTCACCTTTTTAGTGGTAAAGATATTCCAGTGCTTTAGGTTGAACATTACTATTAGATACTTTACTATAAAATTCACAAAAATTGAAAAGCAATCGCACCTTGATAACAGCATCCTATGGTATTCACTTAGTGGGATATGGTCAAGCTCGTCTGTTCCAAGATATACTAGCAGTCATCAAACTTGGAACTGCAACCTTGGCAACTTCAGCATTATTTCTTTTAGGCGTCTTGACTTCTCCTGTACAACAGATAGTGCCAAGATTATCTCCTACATACAATTCCTAAGCTCTCAATAAAAATAATGAAACAAGGAATATAGTGGAATAGTAGAGGTCTAGCGGGAAAGGAAAAAAAATACGGATACAGAACGATGAAGTTACACTTGATAAAATCAGCAAATACACAGATCACTAACTCAAAATACTTGATTCTAACCTTGCAATCTGAATAACATAACAAAGACAAAATGTAAACCTAATTCAGCTATTTTCTTCAGAAGAAAAAAATGTAACTATACCAGCGAATAGGATTGTATGAAAAAAAAAAACCAAAGCCATCTCCAGCTCTACTCAAAACCTGGCAGTGAACAAACAAGAAAAACACTGGGTCTGCACTGTGTCGAGCTTTTCTGAGTTGTTAATAGAGCGTGAATCCTCGAGCAAGCATGACTTGATAATGTTGACATACGGTTCAACCACCTTCCTTGGCCATGCCTCATCAAAGTCACCTGTACATGTATTAAATTCCAGTTCAAGGTAAAAACGCCTGATGCATAAAAGAGGGAAAATAAAAACCTGCACTATTTTAGGGATATAATACACACCAAGGAAAGCTTCAGTTGCATCTACATAATGCAGGTCCCATCCAAAAAATGTTTGCAACCTGTTAAGCCTCATTTTCTATCAAAGGAAGAAGGGTGTCAAATATAAGTTTAAACACAGAACAAGTAAGACGGATTTAGAATTATAGTTATAGAAAGCCAACAAGAGTTAATCTGTAACTGAATATGTAATCTTCTAGTGTCTATTGAGCAGAGTTTTAACTGTAACGAGCAAGTAACAGATAAACTTTGGAAAACCTCACTTTTCTATAATCATTCGGATGGATCCTGTTGGCAGCATCTAGATCAAGCTCTTTAAGAAGATTGTAGTTATTTGTTGGCCCATCATCTCCCAGCTCATACTTATAATCATTCGGATGGATCATGTTTTCAGTATGCAACCACAAAGTTATATTGTCAAAAGATTCAGAACAAGAAATCTCATGTTAGTAGAGCAATAAAAGAAATGAGTATTTGGTAAGTAAAAACTCTGCTTCTTTAAGTTATTTTTTCCGGTCTATAATACAATCCACTTCCCACATAGTATATTACCCTTCTCTATTTTCAAAACCCACATCAAAAGAACTCAAATTTCCCCAATTACATCAACACCCGAATGGAAAGCTCAACCCTAATTACAATGAAGAGAAAACGCAATTTGTAAAAATGAATTGTGTTCTTGTAATTCAACAGAAATTTGGTAGATGTGTACGAGAACCTAAAGGAATACAACAAATCATCGAGAATTTCCCAATTTCAAATCTCAGAAAAATTTTATTTTCCCTATTAACAGTGATTTGAAACCAAAACCAAGTATCAAAATTAAATCGTTTCAACAAACTCATAAAGAAACAGTAGGTTTGAGATTAATTACCTTTCCCTTTATCATTGATTTCAGATATGGGTTTGGTTCAGTGTTGATAAATAAGGGGTGAGAGATAGGTGATGGATCAGAGTTTTTTAGAAGAACTGAAACTGAGAAAGAAAGAGAAAGAGGCTGGATCAAATATCATGAAGAATTCTCTTGCAGTCTGGATTTCTATTTTCCCACCCCCTTCGATGATTATGTTTATAATGATGGGTATTGATGATCTAGAATTAATTTTGCCTGAAGCTTTGTTTTTGGAATGGGAGAGAGTCTCAGACAACACCATTTTTAACCCTATGTTGCTCTTTAGGTCGTTTTCTCCCAAATTTACTTCGATTAGAATAATATCATGTTAACTCGAGTGAGATAGAAGTGGTGAAAAGCGAGATATAACATGAATTTTAGATTTCACTCACAAAAAAAAAGCGCCAACGTTCCCGCCAATTCATTCTCCCTAAGATGTTTTTGGCGCCAACATTCCCGCCTATAGAGATTGTAATCTTACCTCTTTTGATTTTATATAAGAATGATAATCCATATGAGTTTTTGTGTTTGTATTTATATCCGTTCGATTAAAGATCTGGATTTTTGTTGGTCGAATAAACACAATACAAATTATTTATATTTGTTCGGTTAATTTTTTGGACCAGGGATAAAATGGTCATTTTATACATCAATAGCAGAATAGTTATTTTCATCAACTTTCACACTAGGAGTAAAATAGTTATTTTACCAGGACTTATGACATAGACCGATGTATGAGGAGAGATTGATTCAATCTGAGCAGCGAAAATGAACATTCTGTTAAAATGATGGATAACTAGAGAAACCGATGAAATTCAAGAGAAATTGAGTGAGGTCGACAAATATTTGATTATAAGATTGACGGATAACAAATAAAATTAAGTGAAGTTGATGGAAATTCGGTTTGAATTGATAGGTAACCATATAAACCCATGAAATGTAGGATAAATCTAGTGAGGTAGAGCGATACTAGATAAGATTGAGAGGTCACATGTAAAATTAAGTGAACTCAAGTTAGATCGAAGAATATTAAGTGAATATGAGTTAGATCGATGAAAAATAAGTAAATTTGAGTGAGACTGATGAAAAAATGAATGAGTTTGATTGAGATTGAATAAAATTTAATGAATCCGAGTAAAATCGAGTGAGATTTCCATATAATATTCATCATAATTGAGTAAACTCAATATTTATTGACCTCGTCCAATTCCATATAATATTCATCTTATTTAATATCCTTCAATCTAACTTTATTTTAGTCAAATGCACTAAATTTCGCTTAATGTGTTCATTTGTCTCACTCAATTTCACTTCAAATTAGTCAAACTCGTTCAATTTTGCTCTTTATTTTTCAATATTACTCAATTTCACTCAAATTGTTTTGATCTCATTTGGTTTTATCACTTGTGTATTAATATGTTTAGATTTTGGGTAAATCGTCTTTAATGCTTTGAGGGGCCCACAAAGAATCCAAATTGGGTTAATCAAAGTTGAATTGTGACGCAATTAAAGGAATTTATGTTCAATTTGAATGTAGGATTAAGAAAATACACCAAAATTGAACTAGTTTGAGTGAAAGTGGGGAAATTGAAAATTCAATCTCGTTGAATTGAGGCGATAAATTGATCAGGTGAACCCTAAAATTTCCTGCGCAACAAACAAAATTGTGGCATACATATCGAGGGATAATATATGAGGCCAAATGGAAATATGTAAGATTGATTCTAAAAATTGATTTCATCGGTTTCCATCAGAGGTATTTGACGAGAAATTGAGTGAGCTAACCAATATTGGATTGTAAGATTGACGGATAACAAAAAAAATTAAGTGAAGCTGATGGAAATTCGGGTAACCTTATTAAACCATGAAATATAAGAGAAATCTAGTAAGGTCTAGCGGTATTGGATAAGATTGATAGGTTATGGGTAAAATTGTCTAAAATCGATGGACATTCAGTTAAAACAATGGATAACTGGAGAAATTGATGAAATCCGATAGAAATTGAGTGAGGCCGACCAATATTGGATTGTAAGATTGACGGATAACAAACGAAATTAAGTGAAGCTGATGGAAATTCGGTTTGAATTGATAGGTAACCATATAAACCCATGAGGAATCTAGTGAGGTCGAGCGGTATTGGATAAGATTGATAAGTTACGGGTAAAATTGATTAAAATCGATGGACATTCGGTTAAAATAATGGATAACTAAAATCCATGGACATTTGATAATAAAATTGAATGCACTAGTTCGTTTTAACACAAGGAGAATCGCACATGCTTCTCACACACTTATCTCAATCAGTATGAGAATCCAAAATCGAATTTGTACCATCCAAAAATTTCCATGATCCGTGTGACTATCCTTATCCACCGTCTAAAACTTCTATTCAAAACCCTAAAAAAATCCCTTCATTTTTTTTATCTTTCTTTCTCGGTTCATCCCACTAATTCTCCTCTGCTACCCAAACCCTAAAAGTCAAATGAAAGAGAAGAACTAACCAAACATCTCTCTCACTAAATTAATGAATGAGAATGTTGTTCCTTTATGGTTTGGGATCAGATTATTTTAGGTTTTTATTTATGCATCGAGATCTTAGTTGAATAAGCTTCATTTAGTTGTACAAATCATCAATAATCAGTCGTACTAACTACAATCTAGTGATATTGAGTATGATCTGGTGATTTTGATGAAACTAAATAAAATTAGATTTAATTGGATTGACTTTTCAGATAATTAATCAAAGTAAGTGTGATATAGTGATATTAAGGTTGAATTTATGGACAATTAATCAAAGTAAGCATAATCTTGTAACGTTGAATGTAATTTAAAAATCTACCGTCCGTTTTTGTAAGGTGAACTTTATGATCTCACACTTACCTTGATCCGTATGAAAAGCCAACAAATATCTATCGTCCAAAATTTTCTCCATCCGTATGACTTAACTTTAAACTAAAATCTACCGCACGATCTCCTTATCGAATCCCTAAAATGTTTTCACTCACTCACTTCACTTACTCTCTCGTATCTCTTCTCTAGATCTCTTCCGCCTCTCTGCAGCGGCGCAAGATTTCTCTAACTTTCCACTTTCTTCTGCTCGATTCTAAGAATTAGTCTTCTTTTTCCTTTTTGTTCTTCTTCGTCATATCTCTTTCCCCTCTGTAGATTATTGAATCGATTTGTTCTACACCATGATTTGGTAAGTATTCGTTTCTCTATCATGGGTCTTTTTCGAATTTTAATTTCATAGGGTTTTTCTCCTCGGGTCTTGTTATTCTGTACGATTAAAAAAGGTAAATAAAAGATGAATTGGGTCTAAATTCTGAGTTTTCAGAGATATTTTTACATGTTTCCTGGACAAATTTTACAATCTTTTGAGTAAATTTCTTTAAATCAAGGTGTTTTTTGGGTGAGTTATGCTGTTTAATTTGCTTTTGTTGTACTCTTTGTTGCAGAAAGGGCCTAGATTAATGTATAATTATTTGTTAACAATTTCTCGGCTGGAATTCGAAGGTGTTGTTGATTAAAAAAAGAGTTTCTGTAATTTTTATTTAGCCATTAAAAAGGAAACTGCTTGAAGATCTGAGAAGAGGTATGGTTTGATTCTGATTTTTTTCTTTCTTGTATTTCTTGTTGGTTCTGTGATATCGTTGTCTGAAATAATGTCTCAGACTCTTATGTGTAGGAATCATGAAGAGTCAGAATGAAATTTCAGCAATAAGGAGCGTATAATCTTGCTGAGCTTATGCCAAGGTATTATCCCTTAATTTTAATTCTCACAGATTCTTAATTTATATTTTTTCTTTGTGGGTTTGTTCCGTTTGAGTTTTCTGTGGTCAAGTATTTCCTGCATTTTTTTGTGAGGTTTCGAATCTGTCAGTTATATGGTTGGGTTTAAATGAGATTATTCTCTTTAAATATATGATGTTTGGGACCTAGGTTACTTAATTGGTGATTGAATTTTGTTCATTTGTTTGTTTCTTATTGACCAGTTATTATTGATGTGATTAATTTGACTTCTTATAGGGTATTTTACATCTGCAAAGAAGGGTCAGTGTTGTGTATAATTGTCTTAAGAATGAATAGGCACATTGTAGCCTAATTCTGATTGATACATTATAGCCTAATTCTGATTGATATAGTTCATTGGATAGGCACAGTCAGGCTTACTAGGTTCATTCTAGACTGTAAATCATGGAAAAACTGATTCATTTTCTTTATTTACATTTCACAACATTATTGGAGTTTTTCTTAATTTTTTTTGTAATTTGGTAATGCAGGTATTTCACTTCTCGAAATGGGGATTCCAACCGCGTTGTTTGTTTGTGTATGTACAATGCACTGTTAGCATGAGCAAGAGTGATGAAGTTGATCTTAAAGACTGAATCTCGCCTTGATAAAATCATATGGTTGTCTTGGATGAGGCTAGGTTCCATCAGGTATTATCCATGATAGGGGTTAATTGGCTTGGTTGTAGATATCCAACTGCAAAGACAAATACCTGGATCTGAAAGCTATGGTTTTGACATCCAAGTGAGGCTCATTTGTCATAGTTACTCTGATGAGGCAAGTCAGTTATATAACGTGTTCTGGTGTTTCTGTGTACTGGTGATAAAGCAAATTCTCACACTTGTTTCCTTTAAAAATATGATAAGTCAAAAGTCTCTTCCGGCAGCTTCACCCTATACGAAAGAAATGAAGCCCAATTCACTGCTCTAAAAAACAGTCGGTCTTGGAGAAGAAGAAAAGGATTAAGTTGAAACGGAGAGAGCGTGATCTAAGAGAGTATATGAATGAGGTTTTGAAGAAGATGGGAATTCAACCTATGCCAGATTATTTGGAAGATGATTCAGTAGATGGGCATGAAGATGAGGCAGATGGAGGTGCTGATGATGATCATGATGTGCAGGCAGATGGAGGTGCTGATGAAAATCAAGAGAATGATTTGTATGCGGAGGATGCTGATGACAATCAAGAGAAGGATTATGCTGATGACAATCAAGACAAGGATTTGTATGTGGAGGATGACTCTGACTAACGTAGCTTGAAGTCCCTTTTATTTTGATGGACAATGGATGTGCGCAGTTTTTTTTGAAGCAACTAACCAGGTATAATGCTGACTTTTTTAACTTGCACAATTTGATTTACAATGTATGTGCAGTCAACAAACAGGTATATTGCTGACTATTTTTTGGTGTACATGTGGTGTACAAAGTATGTGCAGTCAACAAGACTTATGCTGCTGACTTTTTTTGGTGTACAATGTATGTGCAGTATATGTTTTTTGTTCTTTTGGGAAGTGAAACTAGACATTATGATGATACAACAACCATCAACTTTGTATGTATTTTGGTTCTTGTTGGTTATGTGTATGAAACAATATTGGGTTATGCTTTTTGGTGGGATACTCAAATGAAATATATATATTTGTAATTATCTAATCTTCTTAATTAGATGTTTTCATTTTAATTATATAATCTTAGTTATAACTTTTTTTAATTATAATTAGATTTTTGGATTATTTAAATCAAATGAGCAAAAAAAGTGAGTAGCTATTGGGGCCCTTCCTTCACCACCCCCATGGGGATGGTCTACAGGGTTCATAACTACCCCTCTTACTACAGGACGCTTACCTAGCCAACGCTTAGATCCGGCTCTACCCAAACTTTTCTGGTTCACCCCAACATTACCCACTTGTCCGACTGTTGCTGAGCAGTTTTTGGATATCAAACGGACCTCCCCAGACGGTAATTTTAATGTGGCCGATTTACCCTCTTTTGCAATCAGTTTCGCTAGTGCAGCAACCAACTTTAAGCCAATTAAAATCTGAATTCTAAAATAATTTGGAAGCTTAAAAATTTAAACAATCAACTTGAGTAAAAATACCTTAAAAATTTAAGCAACCAACTTCAGGACAATCAAAACCAAAAATCGCTTGTAGCAAGCAAAATCATTTGATCGCTTAAAATTTTAACCAAGTAACATCAGGTTAAGTTGTTCCATGTATCTTCCAACTAGGTAGTTTAATAACTCCTAAGTCACAAGTTGCTTCTAGAGAGTAAAAAATTTTGTACCTCAAAAGCTTGAGCAACCAACTTCAGGCCAATCAAAATCAGAAATCACTTTTGGCAAGCAAAATTATTTGATCGCTTAAAACTTTAACCAAGCAATTTCAGAAAGAGTTGCTCCATGTATCTATCAACTAAGTAGTTTACTTGCTTTAGAATGATTGATATATCTGAAGCGATTGATATTTTACTTGCTATATTGGTTGGTCTAGATGTTAAGCGATCACAATTTTACTTGCTCCATGTTAGTTGGTCTAAATGTTAAGCAATGCGAAAAGTACTCGCTTTAGGTTAGTTGGTTTATTACTAGAGCGATTGCATGGTCGCTCAAGGCTTTGGCATACATGGCTTTGGGCAACCAACGGAGCGAGTGCCACTTTTAGTCGCTATAACGGTTATAGCGACTTAAAAGGGTTTTAAGCGACTTAAAACGAGTAGTCGCTTAAACCCATTTTTTTTTGTAGTGTGACAGTCAAACGGGTTTTGAATTGGAAACTTTTAAAGGCACCGGACCATTGGATAAGGGCAGCCAAAGTTTAAATATTGCTAAACACACCCAGCAGTTTGATTAATGCACCACCAACTTACCCCTTACCCACGTGACCAACATTTGTTCAGTTTTGTAACCAGTTTTCCTGGTTCAGTTGTGATGCTGTTAGGAGTATTAATGGCAGCGAAAGAAAATCCTGGCAGTTGGAAGAAGCAAGAAGAAGAGATTGCTGCTGGCTATGGTGCGATGATTGTTGGAGGTGAACTAGTTGGTTGTGTTCACAGTGTTGTAATGAGTTACTGCAACTCTGTGATGGCCGATGATTGGCTGTGGAGTTGATGAATCGATCATGGTTAGATGGCTTGAAAGACATGATGTGCTAATTGCTGCTGGCTATGGTGTGATTGATTGTTGGCAGTTGGAGTTTAACTTGAAGAGGATTATAAAAGAAAGAATGATCAAGGAAGAAGTGAGAACGTGAGAAAACAGGGTGATCATGGTGATGATGCTTCGATGCTGTGGATCGAGTTGTTGAATAATGGGTAAGAGTTGAGCTGTTGGCTGTGAATATGTAGCTCGAGCTGATGAGATGGTGCTGAGGAGTTTGATGCTTTCATGGCAGAGAAGTAGAAGTTTTTGCTGTTGGTAGTAGAGAAGCTGGTGTTAATGGGAGCTAGTGGACTCAAGTTTTGCTGGTGGTAAGAGCTCGAGCATTTGGAAGAAGACACTGAAGTAGAGCTCGAGTTAGTAGAGAAGAGTTTGGTGATGCTGTTTGTCGATGATGATTGTGATCTAAGCACCAGGTTCTTGGAAAGAAAGAAGAGACGTGAATGATGGCTGTTTGCTGCCGGAAAAATAGGAAAGAATTTAGTTGTTGCCGTATATATGGTGATGAACGGCTAAAGACTGATGTCGAATTATCAGGGAAAGAATTGCTTCCATTGAAAACGAATGGTTGAGATGTGTGTTGAGTCTGAACAAGATTAGGAAAGATTTTCCGTATGATACAAGGAAATATCGTTTATGCATATTTCCTAATTCAATTAGGATTCCAAAAGTTGGTCGACTCAAGCTCTATAAATAGAGCAGGCATCCACTCACGTAAAAGAGGAGACTACAGAGATATTCTCACGTAGCTATACCCTCACATCATAGCTATACTTCAGGTAGAATTCCTCACACCACAGACGATCCGGAGGCTACAGAAGAAATCCGGACGTAGATAATACTTCACAGAAAATTCTCACGTAGCCAATCTACATTGACAAATCTTCACGTAGCAATATCCTCACGTAGCAAGTCCTTCAGGAGATAATCTTTTAGCTATATCCACACTACACAGAGACCTGAAGAAAAAGAATTCAAGGGTACAGGAAGTTCACGTACAGAAAGACGCTGGATACCTTCGCAGAAGCACTTCGGAGCAGCGATCATTCGTCGCAACTTTTCCAGGTTTGATTTAATTTACTTTCTTAATTATTTTTCATGGGTTTTGAGAAATCCATGATGAACTAAACCTCTCTTGTTGGTTAGGTATGTAGTCCTAAGTCGGAAAACATGTTTATTAATTGAATGGCTCATTCTCGTATGTTCATAATATTTTTAATATCGTTCATGTTCTACCGTTTATAACGCCATGTATGATTGATTGCCTGTTTGTTTGAGTCGCGAATTAAATAAGCATGCATTGATATCTTTATCTAAACTGGGGTTTTCGATCCGGAATAGTCGAAAGACCCTTGTTACAAGTAGTATAACATAGTTGTTAACGACGGGATGTTGCCATGCGATTATGTGTAGAAGCGTGACCTAGGTTAAATCCGAGTGGCACTTTGCGCCGGATTGCTTAGAATAACCTCAACTCACAAAGAACATTTCTTTTATTGGGTTAAACTTGAGTGGCGCTTGCGCCAAGTTATCCGGTGAAAAGGATTCAAAGAGTGGCGCTTTGCGCTTTTTGATGATAATAGGAGTTTTGCCAGAGTAAACCTGCGTTAGGATGCTTTAGGGTTATTGATATTGAGAATGCATGAATGTTGAGTATGATTTGATTGATAACATGTTGGAAGATGGAAGATGAACTCACTAACCAATATTCTTTACCTTTGATATTCGTTTTAATTAATTTGCTTTAGTATAATTTAGTTATAATCACCACCG
>JAJJMC010011023.1:8422384-8450488 GCA_023531435.1 Papaver californicum | reverse complement strand
TATCTCCACCTGCCTCTCTGTGGGAACGAACTTGTTCTTATTGTTATACTCTAATCTATTTTAGTGAAGTAAGAACCTGAATTATTTTGGTTGATTAACGACACGACTAATAGGAGACAGAGGAGAGATGCTGGTGGAGATACCGAGTAAGGGATTGGCTGGGTTATGTTGGCGATACTCCTAAGTCTGAAGTTGATGTGTTGGCGGAACAGAGAAGGTTTTTTTTGGAGAAGACGCATATTTAAATTGGATTTGATCTTTTCTTCTCTTATAATTATTTTTATGGGTTTTAAGAAACCCATAGCTATGTCTTGCTGATTCTTGTAGCTAGGGTTTTAGGTAGAAACCAACTTTGTTTACGGAAAACTCATAAATAAATGATTTATATGTTGTTTAGTAATTTATCTTAATTGTTTGCTTGATTAATCATTGCATAAATAGTGGAATTGATCATATATGCTTTCCGTATGATATATCGTGCTGGGATTAGATTCTTTGACGGTGTATACTCACAAATTGATATTTGATTCTTTGAAACTATATATTAGTTAGATAACTCTACTGATTGTTTATGCTTTAAAATTGACATGCCATGCTTAGTAATATTTGATGGGATATACTTTTTGATTGATAAGCAATTCTTTAGAAATGTCAACTTGGAAGCGAAGAAAATTACAGTGTTGAAACGATAATTTTGGAGATTAGATGGGAGTTCTATATATCAAATTGGTGAAAACTGAAAAACCCTAGTGTCCTATCTACTTGATCACATTGTATATTCTTAGCTAGTTTATTTCATTCTTTTCTCGTTCATTAGCCAATTTTTTTTTCTAAAAGATATTGTTTCTGTTTAGTTTATTAAGAATATTGATTGCAGTATTATCCCCGCTCCCTGTGGGTTCGACTTGTACTTGTCGTTGTCTGCATTGTAGATACCGTGCGATTGCGATTATTTATAAATATGGTATTCTAAAATCCTACCACTACTCCTCTTACTCTCAACTATCTTATAACTATCCCATTACTGGTTACCTTCTTGTTCGTGGATGTGTTTCCACAACGCACGATTACCGTAGACCGCCAGACCAATACCCCAATGAGAATCTCCCCATGTGTTGAATTCGACATCTCGTAAAATAGTGGATCCGTGGACTACTACTGTTTTAATTTAAGTCAAGTCAATGACTTGTTAAGTCAGTGAGGCAAGTTGCATAGTTTACTGAATTGATAATTAGACTGATTAATGTCAAGTTTCGTAAACTTAGTGGTCATATACTAGCCTAAGAACAGCATGCCGTAATTTTAATGCCCAGATGTTAGCTTAAAAGTGACTTGGTATAAATCTGGAAGATGTTCAAAGCCAAAATTATGTAAAGGTTCTTAAGGACCAGTCGTAGCGCGTTAAGAACGAGGCTTGATAGATAGTCATATAGGGCCAAGCGCTGGCCTAATGCCAGCGCTTGAAAAGAAGTGTGGCGCGTCCCTCTTGGGGACGTAGTCTAGATGAGGCTAACGCTTTTGAGCTAGCATAAAATGTGGTGCGTCCCGCAATCTAAAAGTTAGCACTTTTAAGCAAAGTGCTAAGTGTGGGGCGTCCCTTGGGGATGTGGCCTAGATTATTCTAGCGTTGGCCCTTGAGACAGCACAAAAAGTGATACGTCCCTTGGGGACATGGCCTAAAATAAGGCTAGCGTTGGCTTTAACCATCGCAAAGTGTAGCACGTCATTGGGGACGCAACCTAAATAAGGCTCGCGCAGGCCCTTGAGCCAGCGCAAAGTGTAGTATATCCTTGGGGACGCGGCCTAAATAAGGCTGGCACTGGCTTTTGCCTGACCAAATTGTAGCACTTCCTTGGGGACGCAGCCTGAATAAGGTTAGCGCTGTCCCTTGAGCCAGCGCAAAGTCTAGTGTGTCCTTCGGGACGCGACCTAAATAAGGCTGGCGCTTCGAGTTTGCGCAGAGTGTGGCGCGCCCTTTAGGGACGCATCCTAAGTTTGGCTAGCGCTAGTCTTGGCGTAGTCAGTGCTAGCCTGTACTTGCATGGAGAAGCTAGGGATAGCCTAGCGCTAAGGCACATTGTGCTCCTTTATATTATTGCTATTTGATTGTGGCATATCCAGGAGGAACGAAGCGTAATCTATGACACGTCCTTAAATAAAATGATAAAATGACATATTTTTGTAAAGTCAGGACGACAGATTGTGATGTGCTCTTTTCGAGCGAGATATTAAGCTAGAATGTGTTCTCGAAGATCAGGCATTAACAGTTCTTTTTTCCCAGAATTGATAGATGTTATTTGGAACATCGATGCGCATTCGAGACAGATTCAAGGAATTCAGCTGCGGAATTTATGCGACTTGGAACTAGTTTGATATGAAATATTTTTTTTGAATATTAGAGAGGCTACATGATCATCTTAGAATATCTGTAGCTACCTGTAGAGACTGTATTCTTAATTCACCTGCGGAATATATGTAGAGATACAATATTTCATGTTTTGATATAAAACTAGAAGTATGCGCATAAGTATAAGTATATACTTTTCTATGTTCATGATGCTATACATAGGACGATTTTACAGTTCTATCCCTCGTCAAAAACTTACCATTTGCAACAAGACATATGGATGTGTAATTGCCGACGAGTACACAAGCCATATGCATGTGTAACTGACGAATATAAAAGTATATTGATGTATACCTGCTGAGTAAACTTACTATATGAATATTTATCTGTTGAGTACAAAATCCACATATGGTGGTGGTGGTGCTGGTGCTGGCGATGGTGACCCTTACACATAGGATCCTGTCGACTACTGATAGACACATTTTTGTGTCCGACTTGATCTCAATTTTATCTATTGTTAGTATTCGATTTTGTACTTATTATGGTTTTTTATTGGTTTTTAGGTATTTTTGGAGAAATGTTAAAGGCACCCTCAACTTGGATTAAGGCACCCACACTTTGGTTAAAGGCAACCACACCCCAAATTTCAAATGAAAAAAGTTGGCGGGAATAATTCTCACGTAAACAGGAAATAGCTTGAATATGGAAACAAGCTTTAATTTTGGAAATCTTCTCAAAGTTGTTTTAGGAAATCAAGTTATTTGGGTAATAAGAAGAAAAGAAGAAAGATCTAAATATTCTTCTAATCATAGAATCACTAAACGGAGCAAGAAAAACAAATCAGGAAAGAAAATTGTTTTTCACGGGAAGGAATGGCGAGAATTAGAAGAAGTTTTGGAGGGGATTTTTGGGTTGTTTTTGGTGGTGATTAGTATAAATTGGAAGCTTAGAGGTGTCCAGAGGGTTAGAGAAGAATTGGTGAAGCGAGAATCGAAGGGTTGAAGCTCGGAATTGAAGCCAACAACGTGAAAGAAGTAGACAGACAAACAAGAGAATTCTGCCGCTGCACGAAGCATGTTACACCCAGAAACTGTCATTTATTAAACAGTCTTTCGTACTTTATTCCAAACCGCAACAAAAATCTAGTTTTCTATGCGTATTCATTCAAAGTACTTTCTGTTACGGGATGAAGTGTTCACAGCAACACTTATAATTGTATCTAACCGAATGTGAGCACTTCTATTCTCATTGTAAGAAATTTTTGAGCTATAAAATCGATTTTTGAGGGTTTTGCCATTACAATGAGGAGCTAAACTTCATCTTTGAGGCTATGGAGGAAGCTACTTTTCCAACAATTATGTGGTAAGTATTTAATTAATTTATACAATTTATTTATGATTAATTGCTTTGATTAAAAATTGATCTAAAAGATTTTTCTTAAGCAATTGTGATTCCGTTAGATGGTGCATGCCTCGGCATAGTCCCTAGATGCTCCATGCTTTTGTTATACAGTTTTTGTTTTGAAAATCTATTTTTGCAATGATTTAGAATCAAATTAAAAAGTTTTAATTGCATGATTAAAATTCCTATCACTTTGAAATTGGAAAATAGTGGAATCCTAGCCTCAGTTTTCTCTCAACCTTATAAAAAATATTTGAGTTTTCTTATTTTTAATTTTATAAATTAGATTTAAAATCAATCTTCACATGTCTGAGTAACGAATCTTTATTTACCACTTTAAAATTACATCAATATTTGACGCCGCTGCCGGGGACTTGTTTTTAGATATTTTTTTTAGATTTTTTTTAAGTTAATTAGTTTAGTTAGATTATTTATTTTTATTTTTACTTTTTTTACTTTGTTCTATTTTACGTTTCTTTTGGTATTTCTCTTTTTGCTACAGGTTTTGGATTTTAGATCGAAAGGAAAGTGAGCCAAAGTTTTGGAATTGAAGTCAAAGATTTGGAATTAAAGCTAAAGACTTGGAGCTAAAAGCTAAAGCTTAAAAGAACGAAAAAGAAGACGAAGATTTTTCTTAATTAGATTTTAATTATATTATATTTTATTTTATTTTTTAGAGAATTGTATTAGGATTTTAATTGTTTCTGTATTTTTTATTTCGGACACTTCTCTTCGGACTTTGAACTTTTTGGACTTTATTATTATTTTTAACCCTACGAAAGGGTTGTATTAAATATAAATTGCACAGGGAAGGACGACAATTACGATATTTTCTCGTCCCCTCGGGTTCACACACTGACACAGGAGTTGGTGGTCCGAGTCGACTTCAACCGATTCATTGCCCGTCTGGTACGGGAGGTAAGACTCGATCAACCCACGAATCCCCTGCAAGTGGGTTTACTGTATTCCTTCGTATGCATATATGCTGAGGAACTGAAAACGGACTTACTTTTTAGTAAAGGGCAAGAACTGGCCATACAAGATAAGGACTCGGATTTCATCACCGTTTCCTTCTTGCCCGCCTTAGGAACACGTTACCTAACGCGAACCTAATCCTTAAAATTTGACTAGAAAGAAGACCGATAGGGTATCGAGCTTATTGGAAAATCATTCAAAAGGATTGTATTGGTTGCTTTGTTAGCCTAACTCGAAGTTCTAAAAGATTATTTTAAGTTGATTAGCGCCGCCTTGTAACCCAGGGAAACGTTGCCAAAGAGGCAGGGTTATCAAAGCTCCTTAGAGATTATCCTGTTTCTCTTCGACTTAATCTAATTCGGATCGTCCTAAGAGGTTTGCTAAAACTGTAACTAGTTGCCTTTCGAAAGAATAGAAGCTGGTCTAGAAACAATCTAAGTGGAACCATCATGCTTTTTGTTTGATAGATTCAATAGGTTTGATTTGGTTGAGTCGGCCTTGTTTGTGTATGTTTAGAACCCCTTCTTGTTAGGATTTATTTTCTTAGATTTTTGTAAATTTATTAGGAAATTTTTGTTAGAAAATGTCGAACTGGTATTATGAGGACCAATACAATGAATATCAGACTGAATTTCAAAATAGACATTATCAGTACTATCAACATGGTGCAGATATTAATCGGGACCATCATCAACCTTCTAGAGGTTATTACTCATACCAGGGTGATCCCAATTACTATTCATTCATACACCCGTCTTATGAACATGAAAATGAGCAAAATTCGAGATATTTGTCTTGGAGAGATACCTTAGAGAAAATGCAACCTAGTACTCATCATGAACCTATTACACCTCTACAAAAAGCCCTCAAGCAGCTAGATGAAAGTACAAAGCAATTCGATAAGGATCACAAGAAGAGGAGAGAAAAGTATAAGATAATCCGATTAAAATCGAAAGAAATGGCTGCAAAGAACTATATTGATCCAAATAATCTTATATCCCAATATAGTGCTACCCCTGATAGTTATTCACCTGGCCAAGAGGACGAGGATAGAATTGGTAACACTACTTATTTAGGCGAGGTTCAAACATCTTCATATTATTATGATGATGAGGATAGTATTGGTGAAGAACTTGAAATATACGGGCAGAGTGATCAAGAAATTGTCACTCCAGTTGTGTTTCACGATGAGAGTGTTATTTATAGTTCAAATTCAAATAATTTTAATGATTATTCACTTATTCAAAAGGAAGAGGATTTGACTAGAGATACCACTGTTCTAGACAATGTAGAAATTTCTTGTTTTGAAATCAATAATGGTTTAGAGGAACGGGTTTATCCTAAGACTAGTGATTTGGAGTCTGACGACTCGAAGACAATAGTCTCTGATGAAGATGATAGACTCGTAGAGATTTTAAATATGAGTGAGGATGCACCAACGGATTATAACCTAGAAGAAGAAATTGACCATTTTCGGGAATCTGACGATCTAGAAATTAGGGAAATTGTGATTGGTCTATCTAGAGACACCAAAAACTTTAAGTTTGGGGGTGACTATCATTCTCCATGTGCTTTACCTTTATCTCTTAGAAAGGTCCCTAACTTGGAACTTGACATATGTACCTCTACCGTTTTACAAGATAATCTTCAAACTAGATTCCCTGAGCCTGTTGATGTCCAGAAAGAAGTTCAGTTGATAGAAACCCATCCTCTGGTCGATGTGGTTTACCTACGCAGTAGTACCAAGATTGACTTTGTTTTCCCACCAAAATATTTTTGTCCATATGTGGGAACGTTGGAATTTCAAATGTCTCAGTTTTTAAGTTTTAAGACTAAACCTAAGTACTTTAGGAAATTAGAATCGACACATTTTTTTATGAATGACCACCTTCATAGTAGTCAACTGTGTGAGTCAAATTTGATTGACTTTAAGGATCCACAATTATTCAGGTTATTATTATGTGCTTCTAAGTTCTTAGTTGAGTTATTCCAGACTCTACAACCTGATTCTTTTGATCCCGTCTACGAAGAGATCCAGCCCATGAAAATATTTCATCTAGACCCTGTTATAGAGCCTGGACCTGAACCACAGCTAAAAGTAGTTGTCGTAAACGGAAAACTAAATAAGGGTGTGCTCGGTTTGTTCATTTTCTTGGCATGTTGTTGTTTCCTCTTATTTTGGATAGCCCTATTTGATTCAGATGACCCACAGTTGTTCCGACTATTGTTTTATGATTTTATGAGATGACTAATTATTTCTGAGTCTGGCTGAAGACTTTAAACTTAGCACTTCCTTGGAGGTAACCCATGTTCATGCGACACGGTAATATCTTTCCTTAGCTCTTTTCCTTCGATTGGTAACAATTTCTCCTTGTTCATGCTCTTAATCATTCATATTTAGAAACATTGAGGACACTGTTTGATTTAAGTTTGGGGGTAAGGGAGAAACTTTTTAGTCGAATAATAAAGCTCTAGAATTTAGAAACTTGTGAACACTTCAGGGTGACACTAACCATTCTAGGTAGATGGAAACTTAGCTCTTTTTCTAAAGGAATTGGTGTGCCCAGTGAAATGGTCTATTCATAAAAGGACAGAGTTCAGGTGTTAGAAGTAACATGATAGTTGTCACCACATCTCAGAGTCTATCACTACCATATCATTTTCTGTTTTTACTTTTGCAATTTTGTGTTTCTCTAAGTGATTTGGTGGGGCCCATTATCAAATTGTTATCGGCGGCGGGATGAAATAGAGTGTTTTCAGATCAAGCCCCACTATTATTAAAAAAAAAAATGAGAAAAAGAAAAGAAAAGAAAAAAAAGAGTGAAAAGAAAAAAAATAAACAAAATATTATTGTTAGAAATTTATGGGTTCTCCCTGTCTCCGTTGCCTAAGCAAGCGTGGAATGCATGATCCATGGGAACTCGAGTATAGACCAGTTGAATTGATATTAGTATTAGAGTTAAGAACAGTGGGTGCGGATATAGAATTCATTAGGTTTCATCCTAGCAATGACCTTCAGACAGATATGGGAAACACCGTTCACCTTAGTCAACACGTACAACCTTCATATTTTCCATGCTCATCTTCTAAATATTTTCATGTGGTCGAACTGTGATTGATTCTGAGACTTGTGGTTGACCAATTATCTGAGTAGAGCTCTGTTGTCTTATATATGAATTTTAGTATGCTCGAGTAAACACTCGTGTACAGCAATTGGACTCATATAGGGTAATGATTCCCATAGCCGAAGAATTGAGTAAGCCAACTAAATAGCTTGTTTAGTGTCTACCCTTAATTTTTCACGAGTCGCTAAAATATGGAGTAAAGGTTTTGTGGGTATACCTCTTGTAAACCCTCAAGAGACAAAACTCATCCACTAGGACACCTAGGGGTTTAACGGCTTATTACATATGCTAAATGTAGTCGCGATTCCTGCGAAAGTGAGTTAGGATTTTATTTTCTAAATTAGATTTGCTCGAGGACTAGAAAATAATAAGTTTGGGGGTATTTTTGTGTCCGACTTGATCTCAATTTTATATATTGTTAGTATTCGATTTTGTACTTATTATGGTTTTTTATTGGTTTTAATTTATTTTTGGAGAAATGTTAAAGGCACCCTCAACTTGGATTAAGGCACCCACACTTTGGTTAAAGGCAACCACACCCCAAATTTCAAATGAAAAAAGTTGGCGGGAACAATTCTCACGTAAACAGGAAATAGCTTGAATATGGAAACAAGCTTTAATTTTGGAAATCTTCTCAAAGTTGTTTTAGGAAATCAAGTTATTTGGGTAATAAGAAGAAAAGAAGAAAGATCTAAATATTCTTCTAATCATAGAATCACTAAACGGAGCAAGAAAAACAAATCAGGAAAGAAAATTATTTTTCACGGGAAGGACTGGCGAGAATTAGAAGAAGTTTTGGAGGGGATTTTTGGGTTTTTTTTGTTGGTCATTAGTATAAATTGGAAGCTTAGAGGTGTCCAGAGGGTTAGAGAAGAATTGGTGAAGCGAGAATCGAAGGGTTGAAGCTCGGAATTGAAGCCAACAGCGTGAAAGAAGTAGACAGACAAACAAGAGAATTCTGCTGCTGCACGAAGCATGTTACACCCATAAACTGTCATTTATTAAACAGTCTTTCGTACTTTATTCCAAACCGCAACAGAAATCTAGTTTTTTGTGCGTATTCATTCAAAGTACTTTCTGTTACGGGATGAAGTGTTCACAGCAACACTTATAATTGTATCTAACCGACTGTGAGCACTTCTATTCTCATTGTAAGAAATTTTTGAGCTATAAAATCGATTTTTGAGGGTTTTGCCATTACAATGAGGAGCTAAACTTCATCTTTGAGGCTATGGAGGAAGCTACTTTTCCAACAATTATGTGGTAAGTATTTAATTAATTTATGCAATTTATTTATGATTAATTGCCTTGATTAAAAATTGATCTAAAAGATTTTTCTTAAGCAATTGTGATTCCGTTAGATGGTGCATGCCTCGGCATAGTCCCTAGATGCTCCATGCTTTTTTTATACAGTTTTTGTTTTGAAAATCTATTTATGCAATGATTTAGAATCAAATTAAAATGTTTTTAATTGCATGATTAAAATTTCTATCACTTTGAAATTGGAAAATAGTGGAATCCTAGCCTCAGTTTTCTCTCAACCTTATAAAATATATTTGAGTTTTCTTATTTTTAATTTTAGAAATTAGATTTAAAATCAATCTTCACAAGTCTGAGTAACGAATCTTTATTTACCACTTCAAAATTACATCAACTACACAACCAACATGCGTGTGTACCGCAGCGACGACGCCGATGTTGGTGGTGGAGGCACGAAAAAGGTGGTGATGGTAGTGGTGGAGGAGGTGGTGGTGGTGGTGGTGGTGGCGGGAGTAACAGTTGTGGCGGAGATGATATTGGAGTTGGTGGCAGCGCTGGTGGCAGGGGTGGTGTAGGCGGCGGTGATAGTGGCATCTTACTATATTTTAGTAATTTGGGATCTACATTTAAATTTTTTTAAATTAGGGGTTTAACAATATTTTTAAGTACATATATATTATTTTATAATTCAGAGACTATATTTAATTTTTTTTAATTAGGGATTTATCAAACACAGATAATCTAGGGTAAGGATTTTATCTTACTTCTTAGAGTAAGGATTTTGTCTCATTTCCCTTATAGAATATATGATGGTAAGGTTGCATATGTACATTTCGGTATGATTATTGGGTTAACCAGAACCGAAACTGATAATCTTGGTTTTAAAGTTTTAAAAACCGAGCATTACCATCATCACATTCGGTTTGATGCATAATCGAGTCAAGTTGGTTCGGCTCATAACCGATCGG
This sequence comes from Papaver californicum, assembly GCA_023531435.1. Taxonomy (NCBI): domain Eukaryota; kingdom Viridiplantae; phylum Streptophyta; class Magnoliopsida; order Ranunculales; family Papaveraceae; genus Papaver; species Papaver californicum. The sequence continues at coordinate 8,440,412 of JAJJMC010011023.1, read as the reverse complement.
TTACAGTAAACCGGAGGTATAAAAAACATATAAAAAATTTGTAAGCTTCTTCGAGCTCATAATCAATATTTTTTTTTCCTCATTCTTCTCAGCTTCTTCAAACTCAACCATTTCGACTCAGATCAATTACAACTATTTTAACATTCAGTAATCAATCACAACAAATCTAGAAGGAAAAAATTTACAGAGATTCCGAATACAAAGAAATATATAAGTATAGATAAAAAATACATAAAAAATTAAAATAAAAATAAATCAATTTATTAATCAATAATATTCTTCTCCTTTTTCTTCTAAGCTTCTTTAAGCTTAACAATTTCTACTTTATTCAATCACCCCTTTTTTAATATTTAATAATCAATCATAACAAAACTAGAAAGAAACTTTTCGCAGAGAATTCAGAACACAAGATTGAAACAACCTTTTGAGTTATATAGATTCAAAGAAAGAAAAGGTTACAAGATTTAATAAAGAAAAACCAAAACTTTGTGAAGAACAAAGGTATACCACATAACAAATCAAACCACTATCTCCAGTGATTGAAACTCTTAGCTTCTCTGTTGGCCAGTACAATCTCCCCAACCGAACATCAGATCGTTATCTGCTATGAGAAATGGTAGAGAAATATTGAAGAGTTTTAGCAGAAATTAGAGGATTCAAATAAATAAATAACCCATCAAAAATTTTAATGATTTGTTTACCTTCATTAGCAATCCGCATCTCATAGAGCTAGACCAATAGATGTTATGATGACTATTTACCTTCATCAAAGTATGCAAACCACATCTCAAAATTAAATAGACAAAGAGATATTATTAAGAGAGTTCCTCATACAATCCCCGTTCTTGTTTATCACCATCAATGAAAAAGAAAGGTGACTCTTTTAGATGTCTCTTTTAAGTAATCCAAAAATAAAACTAGCAAGAGATCGTGACAAGTAAATCTTCTAAACTAAAATAGAGAGAATGAGAAAATCTCTGTTTATCCATTTGGATGGGCGTGAAACATTAAAATAAACGAAGGAGAGAAATTTTGCTTAGGCTAATCCCATAAACGAAAGAGGGGAAAAAACTGGAACTCTTTAAGCCTCTAAGGTTTATGGAACTCCTTAGGTTAGATTACGTTAGAGCGTCCACAATGGCTGGATCAAACGACGGACCAAACCCATTTATGGTCTTTGGTCCGTCAAAACTATACCACAGCGGAAGACTTTTTGGTTCAGATTTTTCACTGTTCACGACCATTTTCGGTATTTTTTCTGGACCAAACGAAGTATAGTCAGGAGGACGTGTAGGTAATTGTCTGAGGCTAGGCGTATATGTAGGTAACCGTCTGGTGGCAAGCGTGCGTCTAGGATAACGCTTGAAAACACGAGCGTTATCCAAAACTCCGCCTGATGAAGCGTACAACCAAGATTACGCCTGATGAAGCGGGATTCTAGGATCACGCCCACTAACAGGCGGTAACCAAATGACCGTCCCATTGAAGCGGTATGCTAGACCTCCGCCAGAGTTTGGGAGGAATCCTAAACGTCCGCCTATGATTCACCTCTTATAAGCAGCATCCTAAACGTCTGCAAGAACTTAATCTAAAGTTAGTATTAATGAAGTTAAACAGACTAAAGTTAAACAATAGACTAAACAAACTACAAACTAAAGTTAAACAATAGATTAAACATCAAATGTGGAAATAATCTATAGTTAAACAATAGATTAATCGAAAGTTATGATTCACCTCTGTTTAACAAACAGATTAAACAGAATAAAGATTATCACCTCTGGTTAACAAGCAAATTAAAAAATAGAGATAGCAAAATGCATATTATTTTGGGCGGCATCTTAGACGTCCTCCTGGTGAAACGGGCGGTTAACCAGACGTCCGCATGACAAACCAGGCGTAGTGCTAAGCGTCTGCCCGGCTCACCATTCACACGTACTAGCTGCACGTGTGAGATATTTTCCGTACAGTAGACTGTGAGTCTGCCCCATAAGGCGTTCATCCAGTACAACGCCCGTCTCTGGGGTGTGCGCTTAGATGTCCGTCTATCATCAGGCTTTTGTTCTGCGTTACGCCTGCCATCAAGCGTTGCTTTATTGGTCCGCCCCGCTCAAGCGTAATCCTAGACTACGCCCGTGTCAACATACGGTACACTAAACAACCGCCCAACAACATGCGCTACTTTAGCCGTCTGCCCGATCATTTATAGTCCTGTACCAGTTGTTTTTGGGCCGGACCAAAGAGTAAAATTTTTACTCTTTGGTCTTTGGTAATGCTCTTACCATTGTGGATGCCCTTAGATGTCTACAATTTATATAAGATTATATTTTAATTTAATAATTAAAAATTACGTGTATCTTTCACTTTCTCATTCTCTGATGACTCATATATTTGTTAAACCGATAAAATTCGGTTCGATTTTATCTTAATTTTTTATAATCTAGAACCGGTGATTACCCTTTTATTAATGGTTCAGTTTGCTTTTAGAAAAATTCGGTTTGGTTTAATCTGATTTTCCAGGTCTGTCTCGGTTTTATGTTGCCCTACTGATAATATCCGAATTCCCGATAGGTCCTGAGTATTATCTAATGCTTAACATATAAAAAATAACATTTATTCTATTTTATATATAAATCTTTGCTTTGAAGTTCCCTAGCTAGGATGTGGACGGGGCACGTGGAGTAGTATAAAGACTAAAAACTATGTGTCTGTTTTAAGCTTAGACAATTCTAACTACTATCTTTAATTCTAAAATCAAACATTCATGTATGTATAAAATTCCTCTTTCTCTCATATATACTAGTGGCACATCTGTGCGTTGTAAAAGCTCAAATAAATTTATTTTAAAATTACTATCAAACATGACCTAAACTCTCCATTTGATAAATTGACTACTTTTGGTACATAAATAACATTCCACACAAATTAAATACTATAATCAGTTGATAAAATGTATCCAATTTTGTGTTATTGCCAATAAAGTAGTGCATTATTTATAAGCTTTCACAAACAAAAAAGGTAATCAGAATAATAACAAAGAATATATTAATGTAAAAGTGTTGGAGTTTGAACTTAGAAAACAAAGTTGTACAAATTACTCATCACACAAAGTGGTTAATCAGTTCTTAAGCGTGCATTTGGGTAAGCAAGTTTGGATTCCAAAGGAGTCGCTTGGCCTTTCTTCTTGGATTTATTCTCATTCTTCAGGACCAAACATCCTAACTGTCCTTTAACCTTCAGGTGCAATCCTAATTTTGTGTTCCATCCTCTCTTGAGATTTTGATTCATCATACTGCCAAAAAGGTGAACAACAAAAATATTAAAGTTAGAACCATAGAACCCTAAAACTTCAATGCAATAAACAATGAAAAAGACAAAAAAGAAGCTGGAACTGAATGTCGAATTTCTGACACTGGAATTTTTGAATCCTAACCCACCTTTTTTTTTTGGTTTACAAATATAAGAGTATTGGATCCAACCAATTAATTGTATATGATAGAGGTTAGAGAAGCATAACGGAAGATAAAATACAAAGTCTGAATAGTGCACATCCCACTTGAGTAATTTGCCATTATTCCGATAATTCCTATGAAGATAGGGAACTTGTACTTATCATTCACAAATCCATCTTTGTCTATGTTGCTCACTCTCACTTTGGTCCTACTTCTAGTTCATTTTGTAACCAAAAACGGAGGAGGCAACTTAGTGCCAAATGCATGGCAATCCTTGGTCGAGCAAATCTATGACTTCGTACTGAACCTGGTAAACGAGCAGATTGGAGGTCTGTATGGCAATATGAAACCAAAGTTTTTCCTCGCGTCTTGGTCACTTTTACTTTTTTGTTATTTCGTAATCTACATGATATGGTACCTTATAGCTCGAAAGGCGTAACGATCTGGGCACTGTCTCGGAGAGAGGCTCGGTGAAATAGACATGTCTGTGAAGATGCATACTACCTGCACCTGGACAGAAAGACCCTGTGAAGTTTTACTGTTCCCTGGGATTAGCTTTGGGATTTTCCTACGCAACTTAGGTGGAAGGCGAAGAAGGCCCCCTTCCAGGGGGCCCCAAGCCATCAGTGAGATACCACTCTGGAAGAGCTAGAATTCTAACCTTGTGTCAGGACCTACGGGTCAAGGGACAATCTCAGGTAGACAATTTCTATGGGGCGTAAGTAACAGAGGCGTGCAAAGGTTTACGGAGATGTAGCCATTTCTCAAAAAATTAGGACACAAATATGTCATGAGACCAGAGATATTTTCTAACTACTTAAATATATATACATGACAAAAATATAGACTCTCGTGGTTGTACATCACATTGATTCTTACTTAATACTTGAATAATTCAACATAATAGTTGCTAAAAACACCAAAGATTTGCATATAATATCTTAAATTATGTTTCATAATCATTAATAAAAAATTACGTAAAACACACCAAAATAGTAAAAGTTCAACACTAATAACTAAAAACCAAACTACAAAGATCCTCCACGAAGTACTACTTGTAGATCATTTCCTTTCGGTTGCTTTGAATTTGTACTAACATTATGATCTCCTGCACATACCAAGTACATATTTACGATGTCTAAGAGAGTGTAAGTGAGTCTAAGCCTCTAAGGATCCAAGGTTCCTAATTCTGTTACGGACCATCAGATGTACCATGCTCATCCTAAGTATGACCCAACCAAAGTTTGTTAGAGCTCATGGGTGCTACAGCTTACATGTGCTGATGTGTAATGAATACATGTGATGCAAGTGGTTTATGTTCGAAGAGGCACATAGAGATGGTTGCAGCTGATAAGAATTGTACGTAGAAAATATGCAAGTTTGAATCATTTAAAGAAGAGAATGCAAATGAGACCAGCAAAACTTCTAGTTTTCAATATAAACTGATACATTTTATGATGTGCATCAGAAAATAAGTCACTCAAAGAAGAAAATAACCAAAGCATAAAGGAGTATCACTATCACCTTCTGAAGATCACTATCTTTCCAATGCTCGGATATATTGTTACTTTCGTTCTTGCAGTCCGCGGTCTTCCAATATAGCTTCTCTCCATCTTTGCACCGTGTTGCATATGTGGTCCCTCTAGTCAACTTATGTATCCGAAGCATGTGAAGGACCGCATATTTCATACAGGAAGGTCGGTCGGTACCTAAGCTATCTCAAACTGAGATCATATTTGTCATTTATGTAGTATGGATCTTTCAGTTGTTGATCAACTTTCCCTACTCTTACAACATATGCATGGTACTATCAAATTGAATGAACAATCATAATGTAAACAAAAGATATGGAATAAGAATTCCAGTGCTACAATTAGGGGATATTTAGACTTCTTTATACTTGTTTGAAGAGTACCATTCCTTTTGGAGTGTCTTTAACGACTTATAAAGAAGACTACCACCAGCTAAAGCATCAAAGATTCCTGAAATTAATGGTACGATCGATTAATGTAAACATGATGATAAAATAAGATAATTTCCCTTCAATCTTAGAATAAAAAAACAACTGCAAGAATATGAAATTTAAATTAATTATGGCATGGAAGAAAATCAAACATACCTATCCCTATCAAATCTCTGTTTATGCAATATGTTAACGGAGAAGATCCAATTCACTTCTGAATTCTATATGGATCATCAATAAGAATATATGAACATATAAGACCATGATTATGCTAAAAATAATTAAAACCCATATTTACGAATTCAAAGAAGAAACATGAAGAAAAGAAAAGGGTTAGAGTTAGGTTTTACCAATTGAGCTTCATCCGAAATCGCACCTGTAAAATAAATCGAACAAACAATAATTAGAAACAAAAAATCAACAATCAGAACAATACAAAATGAAGGAAGAAGAAATAGAGATAAAAAAAGAGGGAAAGAGACAGTGAGAAGAAGAGAGGAACTGAAACGAGAAGCTAGGGTTATCAAGCATAGGTATAATCGGGGACAAAGGTACCTAATTCCCTATTGGTCAAATTTGTCTAGTAATTTTCTATTGGTCTAAAATCTTTGTCAAATGGGACATAATATTTTTTATTGTTATAAATTTTGTCCCCTAAATTTTTATTGGTCTAAATCGTCTTTAGGAAGGGCCAGAAGCTATAGAATTTGAGTTTTGTTCAGCTTTTAACCACAATAGAGGAAAAAATCCTGAAATTATATATATAATTTTATATTTTAGATTTGACCAAATTTTTATATCAAATTTTTTAAAATCAAGTTTACGATTCTTCCTCTCCTTTTTCAATTATATTTAAGAACAACAACCGATAAAAAAACTCCTAAAACCTCTTTTGATCTGCACATGATACCGATATAACAAATATAAATGCTAATTTTACATAAGAGTGTAAACATCCATTGAGTCTTCAATTCAACGAATATATATACAATTTCATTATAAAGATAATTAATCAAATATTTATTTAATATTTAGTTTTGAATCTAGAAGAATATAAGGAGATTTTTTTCAAAATAAATACTTTATGAAAACTTAAAATATTAAAGAATACCTCAAAGAGTAAAATATTTTATAGGAGGAAAAAGAAAAAAAAAAGAAAATCGGTTCTCAACTTAGGTAATTAGAGGCAATATAATAAATTATATAAAATAGTTAAAATTTGTTTTAAAAAGTATTTATATTTTTAGGCCTTGTTACACCTACATGTGGATCGGCAAACTTGACCACATACCCAAAATATGTGGCCCGTCCGTATTGTAACCGCGCCAAAGCTGTAAATCGTGTTTGACAATTTTACCTTTATATAATGTTTGTATAAGAATCAATTTTACACCTTTATATAATGTTTGTATAAGAATTATTATCAATAAAAGTGAGGGCATGTTCATAATTCAACTTTGTTTACAACATAAAAAAGGATTATGGTATATGTTACCTCATTTATAAGCAATGGACCCCAATCCTTTAACTTTGTTTACAAGCGGTGAACCCCAGTTATTATAGTGGTATTATTAAGATAAAATTTACGGACCCCGGTGCCATAGCTCTTGAATCAAACTGGAGTTCAAGATATTGTTTGAGCGTGAACCTGAACGTGAGCTTGTTGTGCTTAATGGTTGAACACACAAATATTTTACTTTTACGTTTAATTATTCGATATCAATATGAATCATTAGATATGATTTTCTGAATTAAAATCTAACGATTCACTTATTTAGACACAATCATTGAACACATCAATTCTGAACCGTCAAATTTATTTTTATGGATTAAAATTTATTGACTCATCTATTTGCATCTAATCATTAAGTGCACAGATTGAATTACGATAGTAGTAACTAGTAAGGGCTTGACTCAAACTGGCGTGTCTTAAAGTTAAAAGTTAAAGTTTTTAAATTTATACCCTTTTTCTTTTTTAAATGATAGACTTATTTGGTATAACACAAAGATTAAAAAAACCAATTATTACAATCATTTTTCACGTCTTTTATTAATTTGTCCTTCTTATATTAAATGGTTATATATATTAAATATACAAAAAAAGGAGAGATAAATGGTCCCATCATGAATAAATTAAAAAAAAATAATATATGATTTTTCTTCAATAAATATAAATCTATCTTTTTAATATACTCACTTATAAAAATCTTATCTATTTTTTAGAAACGAAAAAAATAAGCCTTAATCACAATAACAACTAACATAAAATATTCTGTTTCCTAATTATTTATTCCTCGCAATGAGAATTTCGGTTGGAGCCATGGAGGTCTGCAATGGCACGATAAAAAAAAAACAACACCATTTTCAATTGTGATTGGATAGTTCTGTCAGAGATGCTAGCACCGTTATACTGCTATGCACACGGATGAGGTGAGCACTCATTTGAAAAGTAAAGATTTTTTTTGGGTGGACTGGGCTGGTGACTTGTAGTGGAAATTTTCCACCGGAACTAGAGTTGCACAGGAACCGATCCGTCAAATCCGATAGAATCCGGTAGAATTACGGTTTATTTAACTATAATCGTCCGCTGCGGTTTGGTATATGGTTTCAAAATTACATAACAGTTGATGATGGTTCGGTTTGCGGTTTTGGTGTAAAAATCGACCGAACCGTCCATATAAACCGATTGATTATGACCATTGATTAGTCTTCATCCTAGCCCTCCATCTATTATCAATACCCAAAAACTAAATAACTCATTTCATTTCTAATTTTCATCTTCTTCTCTCGACGCTGCTCAACCACTACTGCGCCAATAGACTACTATCCCTCAGTTCTCTCATGATCTTTGTCTTCTCTAACATCTGTTATTTTTAAGGTGATTAAATGGTGAAAAAGATGTGATTTTGGACTTTTGGGGTTTCAATTGTTGGGTACTATGGGGAGACAAGAGATTTAAAAGTAATATTCAATTCATATTTCTTTACACATATATAGGTTGTAAGCATATAATGGATACTTGTCGTTGGTTCCCACGAATTAGTGCAATAATATTATAATGTAGTATCACTACTTTACGATGATATTTGGAAATTTAACGTACACAATTAGAGTTGGGCATTGATACGGTTTAAACCGTAAAAAAACGAAACCGAACAGTCCGATTTAGGTCGGTTTAAAACCGACCCACCTATGGACAGTTTGGTAGATGGTTTTGAATTTAAAAACCGTCTATAAACAATTTGGTAGATGGTTTTAGTTCAAAAACGAACCGACCGCCTGATGTGCATCCCTAACCGAAACTACTGAAGGCCTTCAAATCAGATTAGAGGAACCGCCCGAAAGGGCCTTCTGCTTTTTAAGATCAAGATTTATCCCTACGAATTGGAAATAGACATAAAACAGGCTTAGAATATACGAAGAATTGTTCGCAACAAACAAAAACATAAAAAATATACACAACAAAGTGCTCCTTATATGGACCCAAGAAGAGACATTGGGACCGAGGGAAAGGGACATATCACATCCGTAGGCGCTACGACTAAGAAAGAAGTTGTTGAATTGCCATTGGTTTGGTCTTACGATTTACACTCGTGTTTATTTTTTTACTGAAAAGCATTTGCATAAATGATTCAAAAAAGTTGTTTGGTTAATTTAACTGTTCATTCACCAACACTCTTATAACAATCCAACGTTTTAGTGGGACTTTGTTGGATCCTTTCTTCTTTCTCCTTTCTCCTTTATGTTATGCTTTCATGTCTACAACGAGAATAACTGACATAATAACATTATAATGTAGAATAACATAAAGCCAAAATCTCATGAGAGAAGCTTCAGGTGAGAGAAGCTCCATAAAGGGGGAATTTGGGGACCAACAGGACGATGGGAGAAGTTTGGGCAATTCAAGTCATGAAATCTTCTTCAGGTACGATGACATTAGCCTCATTCTCCTCTTTTTCTCCTTCCATTAGATATCAGATTTTGGGGTTTCGACTGTATATATAGGCTTTTCAATAGTTTTAGGTTTTAGGGTTGCCCTTGATTTAGCTACTGTTTGTACAAATTACTCCCTTACGGCCTTACTGAGACTCTGGGGTAGTCTCAATCTTGTCAATACCATCACTTTCTTCCCTTTAGATATCCTCTTTCTTGGCATGCCTAGAACCAGGTCATCTGCCACATCCCAGGATCCTGCAGAAGATGATGTGGGATGTTCCCATCAGGAGAGTCTGTTGCATTGCCCCTTTAGGAACTTTGATTTGGATGTAACAATAGTGTGGGAGGGAGGGTGTTGAGAAGATCAGGGTTTTATAGGCACCTCCATGACAGGCACCTTCATACAGAGGAGGGAAAAATCATGTGCAGGGATAGGATCAACTCTGACCTAGCCATATGCTATGCTTGGGAAATGGTTTTATATAGCTTACAGATGTGGTTATGCACCCAATGCATTTACATTTACTCTTGGAGAAGACCGTGCAGGATGCATGAAGGAAGCTTCATCGCTAGGACATACAATGGGTCTTCTGCTGACTTCTTAGTGCATGGCGTGGACAAGCCCCTTGCAGCTGTCACAGAGTCAAGTGTCCCATGGGAGACAGTAGCACCAGCAGGTTTGACAGTGGGCTTGCTTAATCAGGCCTTCCAGATGAATTGCACAACTGTTGCCAGCATCCCTCCTCAATGCAGGCTCAGTTTCTCCATAACCTTAAAGACCACCTTGGATAGGGTCATTGCTATCCCCATTGATCTGGATGTATGGCTAAATCTTCTCCTTCTGCCTGTTTGTACACTGAGATTATATGCACCTAAGAGCACAATAGAAGAAAGGTCAGGGACAAGAAGGAGGCTACAATCGAGCAGCATAAACCAGGCTCTCCTCAAGTGGAATGACAGTGGCTTCCTCAACATGGTGCATACCCTCCTTGATCAGATGAAGCATCCTCAAAAGGGAAAGTCCATCAAAAGGAAGTCTTGTGGTTCAAACCTTGCTGCTTGCAAGAAGAAGTTGAGATATGGCCAATACACAACAACCATCAAGGTTTGGGCCTCTAGTGGAGTTGATCCTAACTCACAAGCCACCCTCCTGGAGCTAAGCCAGAAGCACCCTAGTGCTCCCCTACCTGCCATCTCAGCTGACCCAGTGCAAGTTGAAGCCCACAGGGTGGACAAAACTGTAAATCTGAGTGCCATCAAGGGCTTCCCCAAAGGAACTTCATGTGGGAGATATGGCCTCAGGGACCAACATCTTCTTGATGCCCTTTCTGGACCAGCTTCAGCAGTTGCAGATGAGTTGCTCACCTACATAACAGTTATGGTCAATTTATGGATGGCAGAGAAGTGCCTAGCAGTGTTGGGGAGTATATTTCTAGTGCTCCCTTAACTCCTCTGCTCAAACCTGAAGGGGGGATGAGGCCAATAATAGTTGGCACCATCTGGAGGAGGCTCTGTTCAAAACTTGCTTCCTCAGCTGTCAGCAAGGAAATGGAAGCTTACCTGGGTGATTTTCAGTTTGGAGTGGGAGTCCAATTTGGGGGGGAAGCCATCCTTCATTCTGCAAACAGACTCCTAGAGCTACAAGGTAACTCACATACCAAGAGATGCTCCTTATTGATTTTAGAAATGCCTTTAATATGGTTGACAAATCTTCCATGATAAAAGAAGTCAGAGCCAAGTGACATAACATTTTTAGGTGGGTGGAGTTCTGTTATGCCAAGCTAGCCAAGCTATACTACAATGACTCCATCCTCCAGTCTGCACAAGGAGTTCAATAAGGTGACCCCCTTGGCCTTTTACTATTTGCTCTGACCCAACACCCTCTTATCATCAAAATTGCCTCAGAGTGCACCCTTGACATGCATGCTTGGTACCTTGATGATGGTACCATAGCTGGTGAAACCTTGGAGGTGGCCAGGTCCCTTAACATCACCTAGTCTGAAGGCTGCAAGAGAGGGTTGTTCCTTAACATCACCAAAACATAGTTGTTTTGGCCTAAAGTTGACCCCAGGAGCTTGGAGGAGGGGACTTTCCCTGATGACATTAGCAGGCCTATGCAGGGGGTCAAGTTCTCAGGTGGTCCGGTAAGTCTGGATATAAGTTTCTGCAGTGATTTTGTACATGGCAGGGTGGGGAAGACTCTCCAGCTCATGGAAACCCTGAAGACTTTGCAGGACCCACAATGTGAGATTTTCCTTCTGCGCAATTGTGCTGGAGTCTCCAAGTTGTACTTCACAATGAGGACAACCAAGCCTCTGGCCCTTCAGTCACCAGCAGCCCTTTATAACCAGCATCTTCATCAGTTGCTTAGGCACATTGTTCATGAGATGGAGCTGGGTTTGGCCCCCTTCAGCAGCGTCTTGCAACCCTTCCTATGAAGGATGGTGGCCTTGGTGTCTAAAAAATGGAGGACACAAGTCACTATTGTTATCTTTCCTCTTATGCTCAGACCCAACAACTGCAGAATACCATCCTCAAAACTTACCAGGAAGCAGATACACACCAATGCTTCCAGCAGGCTCTCTCCAGATTTACCCAGGTATGTGGCTTGACATCCTTTTTTGACATCAAAGCTACCGCCTCAAGCCCAATACACTCCCTGGCAGTCCACTACTTCGATGTTGTTAAGAAGAATATCTCCACCAGATTCACCATGTCTGACCGAGACAACATCATGTGGCAGTGCACCAAGCTGAACCAGGCCCAAGACTTCCTCAAAGCAGTCCCTATTACTGGGCTTAAAAAATCAATTGGGCCTCGACAATTCCGGGCTGTGATGTGTTACAGGCTTGGTATTCCTTGTTTGCAGAAAACAGTGCATGCTCTAGCTATGGTAGAGGCATGGATGTCTTTGGCGACCATGCATTACACTGCGCCAGCGAGGTGGGGCTCAAGTTCACACACGATTTCGTCCGGGACGTGTTCGCAGATATATGTTTTAGGGATGTGGTGTTGCTCAGAAGGAAGTCAAATTGTGCTTCTTATATGACGATGAGCATTCCTTACGTCCAGTGGACATCCTTGTATATAACTGGGAGAATGGTTGTGACGTTTGTTTCGATGTCACTGGGGTGTCCCTTTTCACAGGTGGTGGGAGAGTCTCTTTTTCGCTCGGTCAAGCCATCTCGAATGCCATTGCCCGGAAACGAAACAAATATCTAAACAAGTATGTGGCTCACGGATACGGCCTTGGCGTGCTGGCTTTCACCACCCTAGGTGAACTAGGAGAGGACACGATAGTTTTTGTAAAGAGGTTGTAGAACTGTATGGCTAGTTTTGATTATAACTTTAAAATCGACAACTCTCTTTTCTACAGATTAGGTATCGTTATCCAAAAAGGGGTGGGTGCCCAGCTTGTAGCTAGGCTTCCCACTCTATCTTTGTAACACGCTTTTTCTATCTAATCAAATCTTGTCTATAATAATAATAATAATAATAATAATAATAATAATTTATACTATGAAAAAAACTAAAAGCAAAATTGGTTTTGTGGAAATTAAATTAGGGAGGAACAAAGTTTTTGACAGATTAACTTGTAATCCACCTCATGTAAAAGCTCGGTTTATCTTCTAAGTTGTCGGTGCCCGACTTTGAAGCCTCGTAATTTGGGGTCCAGCCCAAGGTGATAAATTTACTTAATTAAAGTTTGTATGTTATGTTTTGAGGCCCATAAATATTTGGGTTATGGTTCTTAATTTTTTTAGTTGGTTTTGGAAATGAAAAAATTAGGTTAGTACTCATCCATGGATTATCCACGTTGCCAAATCTCTAAAAATTAATAAATTTATTCTGAATTATTAAATAATATTAATATCTTTAAACATATAATCAAACATATAATTAAAAAAATAAAATAAAATACAAGCATCAAATTGTTAAAATATAGTAAAATGATGCCCCCGCCATCACCAGTCACCTCTGCCACCACCACCGTCGATATCGTAGTCATCGCCGCCGCCATAACCCACCACCGACATCCCCCCACCACACCTCCTCTGTCACTACCACCACCGTCGCTGCTGCCACTTCTCATGTTGCTAGCATAGCCGCCACCGCCGCCAACACCACTACCTCTCCTACCGCCACCACCCCCACCGCCATCACCACCACATATGTCTTGTGCACTCAACAGGTACACATGTATGTGACTTGTGTACCCAGCAAGTAAACGTGCATATGGGCCACCACCACCGTCGCTGCCAACACCGCCACTGCCACCACTAAATATGGTTTGTGTACTCAAAAGTCACACATGCATATTTCTTGTGTATCCATCAGATACACATGCATCTAGCATTATAGTCATCAAGTACACATGCATTTGGTCCACATCCATATGCCAATATACACAACAGGTGCACATCAATGTGATTGTGTACTCGACAGTTACGCATCTATATGACTTGTATAGATAGAAGGTACATATCTACATAACTTATGTACTCAGCAGGTACACATCAATAAACATATAAATAAAAGATTAATAGAAAAGTTATCGTAAATAAATAAAGAAGTCGTATATATAATTATTGCATAAGAATTACATTAAGAAGATTCCTCTCTAAGATTGTTGAACAAAGCCAGTGAATATAACAATAAAATTCTTTATTGCTCCATCAAGGTTATGCCTAGAATAGATACCTTTAATAATATAAAAATATATAACAAACATCAATAATGTCCAAAAAAATATAGAATTACAAAAATAAATGTGTACTTAACAGGTACACAACCTTATGGTTTGTGTGCTCATCGGATACACATACATATGGCTTATGTATTCGTCAGGTACACATGCATATAACTTATGCAACAATCACCATTCATAATATAATAACATCTACGAGGACAGTGTAATACCACTAACCAGCATATACAAAAGGAATTAGTAAACCCAACCAAACCAACTAGACTTCCGTAAAGATCTAAACCATTAAACTATAGATATTCTTATAGAACCTGACAATGCTTCAAACTTGGTTCTCTTATGACCAAACAATAACAAGCGACAAATTAACATACAAAAATAGAAGCAGTCGTATCATATAAAAAAATATACAAATTACAATTTTGGAGTAGTCTCATGGTAATTTAAAAAGAATATAAGACCTTATGTTCGATCGTTGATAGCATCAGAGTGAGCAAAATACCTTACATGATAAGTAGCAAATACAGTAAAACAAACAACATGTATAAATGCGAGTAATCTCTTTAATTAATATATTTAATGCCCTTCCCTAGACGCTGATACAGGTTATGGCATATGTCTCCAACATTCAACAATACCTTTGGTGTTCTTCAAAAACACCTCGATAAATGTCAAAATGAACGTAGATTAATGTAGTACAAACTCTCTTTTACATACTCTCAAAATCTCAATGGAAAATAAAAAATTTCTGTATCTCAAACTCAATGAGATGAAGAGTTTATATATGGGTTGAAAAAGCACATTTGGAGACGATTACAGTTCCAAACTAATATAACTGTTATTAATTCACAAGATATGATTGTTCCCAATAATCACTTTATTCAAATAGTGTAACTATTGCTAACCGTCACCAATTTCAAATAGTCAAATCCTGACAGTTAGGTTTTTTTATATAGTCAAATCCTGACCGTTAGATTATACCTCTTAAATATGGATTAATTAATTAGTACAACTAGATATAGACGTTACATTTGATCTAAACTGATAATATCAGATGTCCGTACATTTGAATTCTCATTTTATAAAATTAAAGGCTCCAAATTCTTCTCGCTATGAACATACGAAGTGCAATGTGTGTTCCTTTAGAAGCATTCATTTGTGCCTTAAATGCCAATTCGTCCATACCACGCGCGGTGCGGGGGCGTTAC
This sequence comes from Papaver californicum, assembly GCA_023531435.1. NCBI lineage: Eukaryota > Viridiplantae > Streptophyta > Magnoliopsida > Ranunculales > Papaveraceae > Papaver > Papaver californicum. The sequence goes on along the minus strand of JAJJMC010011023.1, from coordinate 8,425,148 downwards.
GGTGCTTCGTTGTGAAGCACTAAGGAAAGGGTGCACCTTATCCTTGTATTCATAAGCAAATGTTACACATATATCTTATATACAAGAAAAACCTTCAAATTTTAAGCAATGTGGTACTAAAGGTTTCACTTATGTTTTAACGTGACACAATTTCCATTCAAGTGGATAAGGGCTTGAGTGGTCATCCCAAACCCAGTTTCCTACTATCCCCCACATGAATGCAATTGTCACACAAAAAAGCAAAATGCTTGACTCTAATGCAGACACTAAAGAGTTTGTGCGCGTAACATCACTACATAAGGAAATATGTCTATTAGCCTTGAATCTTCCTTAGTGAATATCTACTAGGATTACTGGTTGATTAGTGAACATGGTCTCTTGAACTATTTAAACTTCTGATGCAATAGATATCACACAACTTATTTCCTTACATATTTGGTTCTCGGTTGTCTTTTTTCCAAACCTAAGCGATACTTGAATTCTATGAGTGCTTTAGAGTAACGTAGCCTTATAATTCTCGTAGAAGCGGACCCACTTCCCAATCATATAGGTGATCTCCTATTGAAAGTATCATGCCAATAATTATTTAAACTAATCTATATGAATCATTAAAAGAAATTCTTAACCTCTAACTCTTGATAGGCAACATTATTTCATCATAGGAATGGGTAAAGAGATTATCTCTACCAGTGTCAGTAGCAAATATTTTACAACTTAGTTGTCCTTTTTGAACCTAGATATTAGGATCTCCAGTCACTAGATGGGTTATCATTGAAATTTACTCTTTTACGTAGGAAAATAATCTCATTTTCTTCGATGATGCAATTACTACATCTATAGATAACCCTTTTGTAAACGGATCCGCTAGGCTATTTGTGGACCTTATATACTCCACATTTATGATTCCACTATAAAGTAATTTCTTAATGGTTTTGTGTCTTCGGCTTACGTGTCTAAACTTACAATTGTACATTTTACTATGTGCATTTGTAATAGATGATGTATTTTCACGGTTAATGTTTATTGTAAGCACCAGTGTCGGCAATATTGGTATGTCTTCTCACAAATTTTCAAATCCATTATGTTTCCTCTGATGCTTAATTTAAAGCGAATAACTCAACTTTCATTGTTGATTTTAATATAAACATTTGTCTGGATGATTTCTATGATACCGCAGCCCTGCCCATAGTAACTACATATACACTCCTTTCTTTAGTATCATTTGAGTATGAGATCCAGTTTGCATCAACATATCCTTCCAAAACTTCCAGATATGTCGTTTAAGGCAAACCGTAATCTTTTGTTTTTCTCAAATATCTCATGACTCTTACTATGACACTCTAGTGAGTTTTAATAAGATTGCTTGTAAAACTACTTAATTTACTCACCTTCACATGCTATATCTGGTCTAGTACAACCCATTAGATACATTATAATAATAATTACTTGAGGGTATTCTAATTTTCCAACAACTTGTCTTTCATTCTTTAGAAGACGAACATTCATGTCTAAAGGTATACTTGTTATTTCGTCGTCATTCTTGTTAAACTTTTCCAAAAATTTCTCAACGCAATGTTCTTAAGATAATTTAATCCCTTGCGGACTTCTGGAATTTTTTATTCCAAGAATGACATTTGTTTTTCCTAGATCGTTCATATCAAAATATTTAGAAAATATCTTATTTCCCATAATCGGCATATCATCTACATTTAGGTATATAATTACGAAACCTAAAGGCGTTGTTTTAATGTAGACACATTTGTCACATGCATTGACTTTGAACCTAATTAATAATAATGTATTATTATCAAACTTTATATGCCACTGTTTAAGTTTTTTTCTTTAACCCGTAAAACGACTTTACCAACTTACAAAACTTTCTCTCCCTTTCCGGGTACCACAAACCCTTCAGGTTGTTTAATGTAGATTTCTTCTTCTAAATCTCCATTTAAAAAAGCTTTTTTAACATCTATTTGATGTATATCCAGATTATACAGCGCTGCAGTTGCAATAAGCAATCTTATGGATGTAAACCTTTTAACGGGAGAATAGGTGTCGAAGTAATCTAAACCTTCCTTTTTTCTAAATCCATTGACAACTAGTCTCGGTTTATACTTGTTTATCGTTCTATCAGTTTTCAATTTCCACTTGAAAACCCATTTATTACCCCGAAGGTTTACAACCTAGGGGTAGATCCAATATACCACATGTGTGTTTTTGCATGATGGAATCGATTTTATTATCCATTGGATTTTTTCCAGTACAGAGCTTTTGGTGTAGCCATAGCTTGTTTATATGTTTGAGGTTCATTATATACCATATAAGATACAAAGTATGGAGAAAAGGTTTTGGAAACCTTGACCCTGTTGCTTCTCCTAGGTTTTTCAACAATTTCTCGTTCCTGCTGTTCGGGTAATGATGAAGAATTTGTATTTTCATCTTCTCAGACACTTTTCCTCTTAAGAGGATTGCTACTTTCCGGTTTATATGGAAATACATTTTCAACGAATACTACATCCCTTAATTTTATATTTATGAACCAGAAATCTATATGCATTATTATTCTCAGCATACCTAATGAAAATACAATCTATTTTTTTTGTCCTATCTTGACCCTTTTAAGATGCGGTACTGCCACCTTTTCCAAGCACTCCCACACTTTAATGTATTTATGTGAAGGATTTCTGTATTTCCATAATTCATACGGTATTTTGTCTCTTTTCTTGTGGAGTACCTTATTCAAGATATAATTTTTTTTCGCTAC
>JAJJMC010011023.1:8385673-8410009 GCA_023531435.1 Papaver californicum | reverse complement strand
ACTTGATCCTCTTCCACGTGTCGTGCTTCTTTAATTTACTAACAATTATGTTACAGGGCATCTTTGGTGGAATAACATGTAGTGCAACTACCTTATCATTATTATCGAAAAGTTTAATGATAATTGATACCTCTAATAGGAAGTTATTCTTGTAAACATGTTGATCTCTTCGACCTTTTGCATTCGACTATTATCGTTGAAACTGCTAACATTTATAGAAGTAGTGCATTCTTTTGTTGCTTTTATCATGAAAATGTATGTTGTAAGTGTACTGCAAGTGGTATTTGTGATATTTTTTGTTGTCATAAACAATTTCTTAAATGATGTAAAGCTGTAAAACTCGCTAGATGTTCACAGGTTATATCCTTATTTGACTTATGGTTGTGATGAACTGATACAATTGCGAATACTAATGCAGTTTGTTAAAAAAAACTTGTGTGGTTGTATTCAACATATTTTCATTACAATTTTTCATTTCTATGTTGGTCTAGTTTTTCTTTGACCTGCACGAAAAACGTAACGATCTAGGCATTTTTAACTTAACATATGGTAAACTTATTTTGACTTTTGCCATAGGATTACTATAAAATATTGGAATACCTGGATCAGGATGCCTTGGAGGATACTGTTTAGTCCAATTGTAATCGTCTTGCATTGGTTTGTATCCTAAATTCCGAATAGATTTTATTAATAATCACTTGATCATGTTGTTTGAAGTCTATTTTTCCGGATTCAAAATTACGCTCTCTTTTTTTCCTGAAGCATAATGCTCATCTTGTTAATTATAGCTCTAGTGCAGACTTACATTCGTTGCTTTATCACTAAGCTTAGTGACGATCTTGTAGAAAGTTCCTTGTGGTCATGTACAAAAATGGATGTTTTGAAGGGTTTATATACATGTCAAGTATAATTTATCAAGAATGGCAATTATAATTTCACACTAGAGTGCAGTTATATTTTGTTTCTTGTTTACCTTGCAGGTTAAGTATAAAACTTGATATTATCTTTTTCAAGCTATTTATTCAAGATATTTTCCACTAATTAACTAGTAATATAGTGGTAGTAAGGATCGTTCCCATAAAGAGTTGTTTAATTGATAGATTATCTAGATTAGCAAAACTATAATAAAAGTAAATAATAAGAGAGATTGGTTTAATTAACTAAAAAGAACAATAAAATGATAATAAGAAAGAAAAAATGATTGAGGAGTCGTTCGCCGTTACCAAACGTTGACCTGAGTATTATACTTATATATCTTTCGTTAGAATCAATTATCACCGATCGCAGAATAGCAGGTACGCTTAGCTATCCTCAAAACTCCTTGTATCACCGGATAACATGTACGCTTAGTCACCAGATTCTATTCAACTGAGCCACCTTGAGGTGCGCTTACAAGGTGTAACTCGATTGGACACTTTAAGATTTTTGAATTTAGGTTTGATCCTAGTAGTTAGACTCAGTACGCTCGTTCCACTAGCTAGTGTTGTCTTCACACACGATTGCTTCACAGAACCCCTCTGCAAGGTCTCACGTTCTCTACTTGTGTAGGAGATGATCGACAATTACGGATAGCTCAATTCTCTACTAGCAATAGAATAATCAATAGATTAACCTAGCGTGCACTCCAAACAATCTAATAAATCAATCATAAACCCTAGATATAGTGAAAACAAACGATGATGATAATAACTTCAAACAAACTTGAATTAACTAATAAAGCTTCACGCTTAGAACATTGAATTCATCCTTAATCAACAAAAGAAGAAGCTTCTCATACTACAAAGAAGAATACTGGTGGTTTCCCCCTAAAGGGATAAAACCTAGGTTTTTGATGTAGAATTAAAGTATGAGATGTAGAGTAAATGAGATTACTTAAAATATATCTTCTTAATGTCTTGGAAGCTTCCTTATATAGTACTCATGATATCTTGGGTTTAGAATCCTTTCGGACCGTGTTTTCCCTATTTTAGAAGTCCAAACACGTGTCAAACAATCTCAATTACGGTTTGGGTAATAGTTGAACGAGCCTTTTAGTTCACGACTTCAGACGGGTATAGTTGGTAAACCCGGTTCGCAAACCTCTATGGCATGTGAACTAAATCTTCAATATTATCTTGTTTTGCTCATAACTTCTTCGTACAATGTCAGAATGATCTCATTCTTTTTGTGCTGGCTTCGTTTCTTCGTCCTCTTCAAGATGATATTAAGGAATCATTATTTTGGATGAGTGGATCTTGGTATTTTACCCGTCTTCACTTGTAATGCTTTACTTCTTTGCTCATTCTAGCACTTTGTAACTCCTTTTTGAATAATTCACCTAATAGACACATAAGATAGAAAAAAAGAGTCATAACAAGTAATATGCAAGAATTATAGCTAAAAAAATTATGGATTTGACACAAGAAACATGTAAATTAAGCACTTATCAAATTCCCCCACACTTACCTTTTGCTAGTCCTCGAGCAAACTACTATCTAACCTCACCTAACCTAAACTAAACTAAAATACAACAAATCCATTTCATCGAGGACACGGTTACACTTAGCATGTGTAACAAGCCTTTAAACCCATAGGTCTCCCTAGTGGATGAGTTATAGTTTCGTGAGGGTTTACAAGAGGTATACCCACAAAGAAGATTGTTTGGATGGGTTATAGTCTCGTGAGTCTCGTGAGGATTCCCTGAGCCTATTGATGTCCAGAAAGAATTTCAGTTATTCGAAACCCATCCTCTGGTCGATATGGTTTATCTAGGAAATAATACCAAGATTGATTTTGTTTTTCCACCAAAATATTTTCTTCCATATGTGGGAACATATGAATTTCAAATGTGTCAGTTATTAAGTTTTGAGACTAAGCCTAATTACTTTAGGAGAGTAGAATCGACACATTTTCTTAAGAATGACCACAACCTTCATTTTAGTCAATTGTGTATGTAAAATTTGATTTACTTTGAGGATCCATAATTATTCAGGTTAATATTATGTGCTTCTAAGTTCTTGGTTGAGTTTTTCCAGACTCTGCAACCCGATTCTTTTGATCCTTCCTATGAGGAAATCCAGCCCATGAAAATATTTTATCTAGATCCTTTTATAGAGCCTGAACCTGAACCACGGCTAAATGTAGTTGTCTTAAACAGAAAACTAGATAAGGGTGTACTCGATTTGTTTATTTTCTTGGCCTATTGCAGTTTCCTTTTATTTATGATAGCACTATTTGATTCAGATGGCCCACAGTTGTTTTGGCTCTTGCTATATGATTTTATGAGGTGACTAATTCTTTCTTAATCTGGCTGAAGACTTTAAACTTAGCACTTCTTGGGAGGTCACCCATGCTCAGGCGTTTTTTTAGGTTAGTTAGTTTAATTGAATTTTTATTTTTATTTTTATTTGTTCTATTTTACGTTTTTGGGTAATTTTATTTGTATTACAGGTTTTGGATCAAAAAGAAATTGGATCCAAAGATTATATTGATTGATTAAAGACTTGAGTCAAGGATAAATCGAAAAGAACGGAAAAAGAAGACAATTTTTTTTATTTTCTTTCGTTAATTTTAATTTTATAAAATTGTATTAGGAAATCTTTTATTATTTTTATAATTTTTCTTTGGACTTTGGACTTTATTTTTTTTAAACCCTACGGAAGGGTAATTAAACATAAACTGCACAGGGAAGGACGACAATTATGATATTATCTCTGCCACTCGGGTTCGTACACTCACATAGGAGTCGGTGGCCTGAGTCGACTTCAACGGTTCATCGCCCGTCTGGAACGGGAGGTAAGACTCTAACCACCCACGAATCCCCTGTCAGTGGGTTTTCTGGACGCCTTTGTAATGCATATATGCAGAGGACCTAAATAAGGACTTACTTTTCTAATAAAGGGAAAGGACTGGCCATATAAGATAAAGACTTGGATTTCATCACTGTTTCCTTCTTGCCAGCTTTAGGAACATGTTACCAAATGCGAACCTAAGCCTTAAAATTTGACTAGAAAGAGACCGATAGGGTAACGAGCTTATTTGAAAGTCATTCATAAGGACTGTATTGGTTACTCTGTTATCCTAACTCAAAGTTCAGGAAGATTATTTTAAGTAGATTCGAGCCGCCTTATAACCCAAGGAAACGTTGCCAAAGAGGCAGGGTTGTCAAACCTCCTTAGGGCTTATCCTGTTTCTATTCGACTTAATCTAATTCAGATCGTTCTAAGAGATTTGCTAAAACTGAAACTAATTGCCTTTTGGAAGAATATGAGATGGTATAGAAACAATCTAAGTGGAGCCATCATGCCTTCTGTTTTTAAAATTCAGTAGGTTTGATTTGGTTGAGTCGGCCTTGTTTGTGTATGTTTAGAACCCCCTTCCTATTAGGATTTATTTTTAGAGTTTATTTTTGTAAATATCTTAGGAAGTTTTTGTCAGAAAATGTCGATCTGGTATTATGAGGACCAATACAATGAATATCCGAATGAATTTCAAAATAGACATTATCTGTATTATCAATATAGTGTAGATAGTAGTTGGGACCACCACCAAACTTTTGGAGGTTATTGCTCATACCAGGGTGATCCGAATTAGTATTCATATACACACCCGTCATATGAACATGAAAATGAGCAAAATTCGAGTTATTTGTCTTGGAGGGATACCCTAAAGCATGTGCGATCTAAAACTCATCATGAACCTATTATGCCTCTAGAAGAATCACTCAAGAAGTTATCTGAGATGAAACATAGGTTTGAATTAAGTGTGAGAGGAACAAATAGTAGTCCAACTCTTTCTCTAGAAGAATCACACAGCAGTTGTGATCTAGTACTCCTTATGATCCATTTTTTTCTTTTAGAGAATCCCCTCAAGGAGTTGACTGAGTATACAAATAGGTTTGTATTAAGTGTGAATGAAAGTCTTATAAAGAATAATATTGTTCAAAATGATCTTAATTTCCAATATAGTGCTACCTTTGATAATTATTCACCTAGTCAAGAGGACGAGGATAGAATTGGTAACACTACTTATTTAGACGGGGTTCAAACATCTTCATATTATTATGATGATGAGGATAATATTGACGAAGAACCTGAAATATACAGGCAGGGTGTTCAGGAAATTGTCACTTCAATTGTGCTTCATGATGATAGTGTTATTTCTGTTTCAAATCCAAATAATTTTAATGATTATTCACCTATTCAAAAGGAAGAAGATTTGACTAGAGATACCATTATTTTAGACGATGTAGAATTTTCTTGTTTTGAAGCCGATAATGGTTTAGAGGAGTGGGTTTATCCTGAGAATATTGTTTTAGAGTCCAGCGATGTAGAAACAATAGTCTTAGATAACAAAGATAGACCCGTATAGATTTTAAATATGAGTGAGGATGTACCACCTGATTATAACCTAAAGAAGCAATTGACCATTTTCAAGAATCTGACGATCTAGAAATTAGGAAAATTGTGAATAGTCTATCTAAAGACAGTGAAAACTCTAAGTTTGGGGGTGACTATCATTCTCCCTGTGCTTTACCTTTGACTCTTAGAAAGGTCCCTAACTTGGGACTTGACATATGCACCTCTACCATTTTACAAAATCATCTTCAAACTAGATTTCCTGAGCCTGTTGATGTCCAAAAAGAAGTTCAGTTGTTAGAAACCCATCCTCTGGTCGATGTGTTTTACCTAGGGAATGATACCAAGATTGATTTTATTTTCCTACCAAAATATTTTCTTCCATATGTGGGAACGTATGAATTTCAAATGTGTCAGTTTTTAAGTTTTGAGACTAAGCTTAATTACTTTAGGAGAGTAGAATCGACATATTTTCTTAAGAATGACTACAACCTTCATTGTAGTCAACTGTGTGGGTCAAATATAATTGATTTTGAGGATCCATAATTATTCAGGTTATTATTATGTGCTTCTAAGTTCTTGGTTGAGTTTTTCCAGACTCTACAACCTGATTCTTTTGATCCTGCCTATGATGAAATCCAGCCCATGAAAATATTTTATTTAGATCATTTTATAGAGCCTGAACCTGAACCACATCTAAATGTAGTTGTCTTAAACAGAAAACTAGATAAGGGTGTGCTCGGTTTGTTTATTTTCTTGTCCTGTTGCAGTTTCTTTTTATTTGTGATAGCATTATTTTATTCAGATGACCCACAGTTGTTCCGGCTATTGTTATATGATTTTATGAGGTGACTAATTCTTTCTTAGTTTCGCTGAAGACTTTAAATTTAGCACTTCTTGGGAGGTAACCCATGCTCATGCGACACGATAATATCTTTCCCTAACTCATTTCCTTCGATTGGTAACAGTTTCTCCTTGTTCATGTATTTAATCATTCATCTTTAGAACATTAAGGACGATGTTAGATTTAAGTTTGGGGGTAAGGGAGAAACTTTTAAGTTGAAATATGAAACTCCAAAGTCTAGAAACTTGTGAACAATTCATGATGACACCAACCATTCTAGGTAGATGGAAACTTAGCTCTTTTTCTATAGGAATTGGTGTGCCCAGCTAAAATGGTCTATTCATAAAATGACAGATGTTAGAAATAATATGATACTTATCACCATATCTTGGAGTCTATCTCGACCATATCACCTTCTGTTTTTATTTTTCCAATTTTTTGTGTTTCTCTAAGTGATTTGGTGGGGCACCAATATCGAAATGTTATCACTGCCAGGATGGAGTAGAGTGTTTGATATCAAGCCTCATTATTGTATTTTATTTAGATTATTAATAAAAAAAAAATAATCGAGTATTGACACTTTGATAGCAATATGTGTGTGTCCTCCCTGTCTTTGTCGCCTAAGCAAGCGTGGAGCGCAGGATCCATGAGAACTATCATGTAAGATGCTGATAAGGAGCAATCGCTTGGATTCATTTGATCCAATCATGTTTTCAGTACATTTAATAAAATAAGATAATTATTTTATTTTCAATAAATCGATCGCTGGGACTCTTGTATATACCAGCTGAGTCGATATTAGTATAAGGAGTAAGACCAGTGGGAGTGTATCTCAATCCATTAGGATTCATCCTGGTACTGACCTTCAGACAGATATGGGAAACACCATTCACCTTAGTCAACATGCGCAAACTTCATTTTGTCTATATCCATCTTCTAAATCTTTTCATGTGATTGTACTTTGATAGTAGAGCTTTGTTTTCTTATATATGAATTTTAGTATGCTGAGTGCAAACTCGTGTACAACAATTGGACTCATATAGGGTAATGATTCTCATAGCCGAAGAACTTAGTATGACAAATAAATAGCTTGTTTAGTGTTTACCCTCAATCATTCACAGGTAACTAGGGTTTGGAGTAAAAGGTTTTGTGGGTATACCTCTTGTAACCCTCACGAGACTATAACTCGTCCACTAGGGACACCTAGGGTTTAAAGGCTTATTACATATGCTAAATCTAGTCGCGATTTCTGCGAAAGCGAGTTAGGATTTTTATTTTAATTTTAAATTAGATTTGCTCGATTACTAGCAAATAATAAGTTTGGGGGTATTTGATAGACACATTTTTATGTCTGAATTATCCGTAATTATTTATTTTGTTAATACTCAATTTGGTACTTATTATGGTATTTTACGTGTTTGTAGGTATTTCTGGGAAATAAACTTTTATGGAAAAATTGGCTCGCAAAAATTACTAAAGGCACCCCCAGAGAAATTACTAAAGGCACCCAACAGCTTGATGAAGGCACCCAACAGCTTGATGAAGGCACCCAACCTTATTAGTTTAAAAACTGAAAAAAAAAAAAAAGGCGGGAAAGAATTCTTTTACGTGAAAATTATCTTGGTTCAATTGGAAACCTATTTTTCAGTGATTTGGAAGTTGATTTCAACTTACCTAAGTTAAGAAATAACCAAAACAGGTAAAACACGTCAATTCTGAGTGTAACATGCTAAAAATCAATGTTACTGCCGGTAAAACATATTACTCCCTGATTTGGATAAAAGAGGATTTTGAGTTGGATTAGGATGGAGTATTGGTTCCTTATCGGTAAATGAATAGTTTTTAGGGTTTCCAAGACCTATAAAAGAGAACTCGATAAAAATTGGGAGGGGGGAGCTCGGCCGGAAATTTCCAGGGAAGATTTCTCTTAGAGATTTGTTGATCCAGTGGTGTAAAAAAAGGTTGTATCAAGTCCAGAAAAGATTGAGAGAGGTTGGATCAAGCTCATGAGGCCAACAGAAGGAGAAAAATTTATCACAGGAAAGTTCTTTGTTGTTGCTGCTGAAGAACATAAGATAAGGCGACGGTTTCTTCAACCATTTCTTCACGGTTCCTTCATCCACTTTGCAACATTTATCTTCAGTCTGCAACGTTTATCTTGAACTTGAACGGTAACAATTAATCTGTAACACTTAGAAAACGTTGCAGATTTCCTGTTTTATTATTTTTAGCTTCTTTTCTTCTCCTCAAGCACTTTTGAGTCATGTTTCTATCTTTTGAGAGTGTTTTGAGTCATGTATCAAGCACTTTTGTAACGCCCTTGGAATGCATAATTCCTTAAGAAGTATCATCCGTGAAAGGGATGAAAGCAATACAAACTCTAGGAGAAGAAAGGCCGGATGCGCACTTGTTTCTATCCCTAGAAGAGACGTTATAAATAAAAAAAAATACTTTTGCAAAAATTAAAAGGCGCAGAGTTATGTAAAAAGAAGATATAAGATACGCATGCAAGTAGGTGCCGCTCTGAGTACCATAAAATTAAAGTAATAATATTACGTTGGCCTAGGAAGACTCCCGCGGAAATGCAAGGTAGAGCGTTCATATCGAAGTAAACAAATTATTGTTGCCCACTATGAGGCATGTACTACCATAAAGTAATGCTTCCATGATTGGGGTCGAAACCTCATTACCTGAACCCCTATGGTCACAGGCAAAATCTATGTTGAGTACAAGTCGCTTATTCTTTGAAACAATAAGGATAGGCCATGTAACAGTGGTCGAGTCCAGCCAAGATCACACATCTTAAACATAAGAACAGTTCGAACATGAACACCACTTTAAACATAAAACTAAAATTTCATTCCATTCGTTCAGGGTTACAAAATAAAAATAAAAAACCAAAGTAAGACAAAGTTCTTACAACCGTACTAACGATAAAAGAAAATATAAACTAAAACTCTTGCAAACCATGCAAGAAATGAAAGAAAACATGAAGTAACCCCAAGAGAATACCAATTGTTTAAAAAAATAAAAGTATAACTTAGAAAAGTTATCACAGTAAAAGTTCTCAACCAAAAGCTCATTCACTTGAGCAGAAAAAGTAGTAACAAATCCAGACTAGTCTTCAGCGGTAACAACATGAAGCTTGAGATTGGGGATTCGACTCTCAACATCGCGAAAGACAGCATTAACTTGCTCCACTATAGAAGTTTGGTAAATACTCTTCAATTCCGTCTCACGAATAGATAAAGTCGTAGCCATAGAATTGCACAACTCCTTAAGTTCCTTGCTCAACAATTGGTTCTGAGACTCAAATTCCTTAGCACGGGAATCATGAGTCTTCGCCAAATGAAGGTTACGCATAGAGAGACCACTTTGCTTATTAGCCTCTGCCTTGAGCCCAACGGCCTCACCCTCAAGATTTTTAATCCTCCCATTCAAATCCTAGATGCGATCTTCAAGATCTGCGCAAACGAGTATTAAGGGTTAAGTTAACCCTTAATGACGCTCTTTTGGTTGGAAATAGTATCATTTTTCCAGTTAACAATGGACACGTAATCTTGGCATAAGTGCATCCACTAGTTACGAAAAGCATTCCTCTCATCCGCAAGTTCATGAACTTGTAAGGCTAACAGATCCGTATTGGTTGTGGCTTGTCTTAGATCAAGGGGCAAGGTTTTGCTGTCTTTTTGAGATTTCCAGAGATCTTGCTTAAGGCGAAAGTTATCTTTACGAAGGTTTAACATCTCCTCATAATCAATGGTTCCTAGGATTAAGAAGGGACTCATAATAAAATGAGAGTTGGTTGAGATACTATGAGAAAAGGGTTAAAAGCCTCAACGGACCTGAAACTTTAGCGAGTTCAGCTGCGTAAGCAAAATCAGCTGCCTTAAGCGCAGCAACCGCATCTAGGCGCGCTTGCTCTGCTTGGTCGTGCTCATGCAAAGCAGTATCACAAGTCGTTTGAGCATCAACCAAAGTTTTCTTACTCTCGTTCAGTTGACGCATAGCATCCTTTAGGTCACCAGCTACACCCTAATCCTCAAATTTCTTATTCAGCCCATCCAACTGAATATTCACTAAGTCACGATCAATCTGAGCTTTTTCAAGAAGAGTAGCATACTTGGCATCTTTTACACGATACAATTTGAACAGACGATAGCAGTACTCTTGCTGAAGCGACATCTGAAAAGGGTGATTAAAGTCAATTAGCAAGGTTAAGAAGAGGTGAGAAACTGAGCAGATTAAGAAAGAAATATACATATCAAGAAATGTGTAAGCTGCACAAGAAATTGGCATGACCATCAATAAACGATTCCATAACTTTCACCTCCACATTAGGCATTTGTGCATATAAATTAGAACCAACATAACGGGCTTGATTAAAGTACATCTCTTGGGTCCTTGTGAAATACGCTGCTGATAGTTAACAGCATAAGCAACAGAATTTTGGCATTGCGATGGAGAACCAGGAAAAGGTAAGTTGGACTCATTCAGAACCCACTCCAAAAAGGAGTCATCAGAACCATGAACATCGAAATCCATGTGGCTAGCAAGAGCTTTTCCCTTATGAAAGTAGACACCAGCTTGATTTTGGGTCGTGAAAGGAACAATCTCAGCATGAGTGCCAGTATTTGCACAAGGTTGCGCAGACGTAGAAACACTCATCGTACCGCATCAGTCATGATAGTGAAAGCTTGGGGAGGAATGGGCGAACTCACTTGAAAAGATCCGGTAACACATTAGTTTCCGCCACTGCCTCAGTGAAAGAAACCATTGTAAATGAACCCAAATGCATCCCAGCCTTGGATGCGAGGGAATTCATCCAAGCTTCATCTCCTGCGCTGTTCACGAGCGAAAAGTTGTTCCAGTTCACTCGCAGCTAAAAAGGATAAAGAGGAGGCAGCTGAGTTCCTTTTGAAGCAGTGGAACTCGATTCCTTAGCAGCAACAGGCACTTTATCAAAAGAAAATGATCCAAAACTTAACTTAAGATTGATCCTGGAAAGATTACTTGACTCAACCGATGCACCACTATTTCTGAACGGACAAAAGATTACAAGTCTCAGCGAATGGATACATTTTTACCACTATTTCTGAAACGATCAAATACGGAAGCAGCAGCGCACTTAAAGTACTATTCTATAGTACTTGCACATTGGGAACATAACAACGCAGTCATATGCAGGTTCTTCCATTCTAGCTTAAAGGATAACACACTCACATGGTTTGATAACTTACCACCAAACTCTATTGATTCATTCGAACAACTATCTAAGTTGTTCATGGAAACAAACATGTACAATCGAGCTGCGCGGGTAGGGATCGACAGAATATTTGCTTTGTCCATAGGCCCGAGAGAGACCTTAAGGGAATAGACAGATAGGTGTCATAAAATTTGCCACGCTATTGAAAAATATAGTCCTGAAGTGGCAATTAATTGCTACAAATATGGATTGGTGAGAAAGTCACCCATATTCATTGAACTACATGTGAACCTACCAGCTACGTTGGAGACCTGCGCATCATCCAGAACAAGTATATCTCACTTTAGAAGGTCCAATAAGATGACCCACGCTCCTTCCAAAAGGGATTAGCGCAGCCAGAGAGGGCGCTATCTCTTGAGCCAATAGAAGGCCCAATTACAAAAAGAGCAGTGAAGCCCTTCCGAGGTTCCAACCACCAAGCTAAACGCATGAGGTTCAGCAACGGAAAAGGAAATGATCGTAGTGCAAAAGGGGATTTTTTCAGGGATCGAGTATTTACTAAGTTAAATATTATCGTTACCCAGATCCTGAGAGCAGTGGGGCATTTTTCAAATTTCATGTATCCCAACCCCAAAGGAAAGCAACCTGGCGCAACAAAAGATTACAAATATTATTGTGAGTATCACGCATACATGGGACATTCCATGGAATATTGCAAACATCTCAGACATACGATTCAAGACCTCATCAACGCACGGTATCTGCAGGAATTCATGGTCCTAACAAAAATCCTCGCGCCAACAGGTAATGTTATTCGCATTTAACTCCTAAAAAATACGAAATATATTCACATGATCACATGCTCAGAGTCTCGAATAGCGCATACTGTGACTGAAACCATCTTAGAGCGCACCCGTAAAAGAATAGAGCAACATAAGATCTTTAAAGTAGCGGAGGGAGAGTTAATCACTGATTGGGAACCTTGGATGAATACGCTACTCACATTCTCAGCGGAGTTTATGGATCAAGAGATCGAGGTTCAAAACGACCCATTGGTGTTAACATTACCCATCCATGGATGGAATTTACAAAGATACTGATTGACAGCGGAAGCTCTCTCAACATCCTTTTTTATGAACCATTTAAGAAAATGGGATTGCTCGACGAACAAATGTTTCCATCCCCATATACTTTGTATGGGTTTAATGGCTCTATGTCTACCCCAAAAGGAAAGATTGTACTTTAATTCAATGCAGGGCCACTAAAAATCAACACAACATTCTCGGTTGTGGACGCACCCTCCCCTTATAATGTAATCTTAAGGAGATTATGGGTTCATAAGATCCGAGGTATAACATCAACATACCACCAATGCTTGCGCTTTCTAGGACTCGATTGCGAGATGGAAATCAAGGAGATCATCCTGAAGCTAGGTGCTGCAACGTAGCGATGATAAGGCTCAGCAAAGAAAATGAACAAGAATCCAGAACTATATGGTCAATACGGCCTCTCTGACTTATGATACTAATCCTGTAGGAAAATCTAACTCTTTCAATGCAGAAGAAGAACCCTCGGAGCAAAAGAATGCTGAACAGACCTAATAGAAATTAAAGAAAAGTACTCTCATCGGCGCTCCAAGTCTACCTTCTCTGCGGTAGAACAAACCAAAGAGATCAATATCGGAACGGAAGAAGTGCCAAAGCTGATCAAGATAGGAACCTTAATAGGGCAAGATAGGAAGAAGGTATTGCTTGCACTGCTAAAAGAATACATATGGAAGCTAAAAGACATGCCAGGAATTGATCCAAAAATCATATTCCATCACTTGAAGATCAACCCGGATGCGAAACCCTTCAGGCAGAGCATCAGAAAGGTAGCACCAATATATCATGACGCAGTCAAAAAGGAGTTGCAGAAGTTATGGGAGTTTGTATTTGCATTGATTTCAGCAATCTGAACAAAGCATGTCCAAAGGACAATTATCCGCTACCAAACATCGACCAACTGGTAGATGCCACTTCAGGGTACGGACTCTACCATTCATGGATGGATGCTCAGGATACAACCACATTGCGCTGGCAGAAGAGGATCAATAACACACTGCATTCTTTACTTCGCGCGACCTCTACTGCTACACCAGAATGCCTTCGGACTAAAGAATGTGGGGGAAACATACCAAAGATTAGTCAATAACATCTTTAAACCGTGTATCAGACATTGCTTGGAAGTCTAGGTAGATGACATGTTATTCAAAACCAAAGATACTCGCAATCATTTGTCAGATCTACGAGAAATTTTTGATGCGATGCGCAAGTATCAGATGTAGGTCAATCCAGAAAAATGCACGTTTGGATTAACGTCAGGTAAGTTCTTAGGATATCTGGTAACTGAGAGAGGGATATAAGTAGATCCAGCAAAGATAAAAGCCACCATAGAAATTCCCTCACCAAAAAATATCAAAGGGGTACATCAACTGCATGGAAGGTTAGTTGCGTTGAGTAGATTCATCTCAAGGTCGTCAGATGGATGCAAAGCATTTTTTGACACGCTTAAAAAGGGAAGAAGGTTCGCTTGACTAAGGAGTGCGAACACGCATTCCGAAAGATAAAGGAATATTTGGCATCAATTCCAATCGTGCAGAAGCCGGAATGTGAAGAAGTTTTAACCCTTTATCTGTCTGGAACTGACAACGTTATAAGTGTTATATTAGTAAGGACAAAAAACAAGGTAGAAAAACCAGTCTACTACTCCAACAATAGATCATATAGTCCATGCGTACAGGCTGGAATTTGAGATGACAAATAATATCGCAGAGTATGAGGCAGTAATACAAGCCCTTTGTATGAGCATTGAGCTTGGCCTAATAGATGTGCGGATAAGCAGTGATTCACAACTGGTTGTGCGCTAGATAGATCAGAAGGACCAGGTCATAGATGAAACTCTAATGATGTACCTAAAAATGGTACAACATTCCTCAGCCCAGATACGTAACGTCAAGTTCAGACACCTTAGCCGTAGAGAAACCCGACATGCAGATTCGCTAGCCTAACTTGCGTTAATACTAAAGGACGAGAATACACGGGAAATTCCCATATGACGCATCTACGAACCATCAACAAAGCAAATGGATCTTGACAACAGAACTCGCAGTGGAAGAAGTTGGAAATGAAGCCGAAGAGGATTGGGGAATTCCAATTCACCAGTATCTCAAAGACATAACCCTACCTTTCGACATCAAACAAGCTAGAAACATAGTGGGATGCAGGAAGCTTATACCGAATGTCCTTCTTGGGACCATTGCTACACTACCGAAGAACTGAAAATCTAAACAGACATTCACTATGGAGATGTATGAAATCATAGTGGGATGTGCTCACTGGTTCATAAGGCAAAGATGCAAGGATATTACTAGCCATTTATGAATCAAGATGCGCTACACATGGCTAGAATATGCGAGGGGTGCTAGAGATTTACAAAAAGGATTAAAGCACCAGCAACGGCCTTAAACTCAGTACTAAGTCTGTGGCCCTTTGTAAAATGGAGAGTGGAGATAGTAGGACCATTGGTCGAAGGAACACAAAAGAGAAAATTCCTTATTGTCGCAATGGATTACTTTACCAAATGGGTGGAGGAAACTGCTTTGGTTAGCATCAGAGATAAAGATGTTTTCAAATTTTTATTTAAAAATATCATATGTAGATTCGGCATACCTGCGGCCATAGTCTCGGACAATGGCAAACAACTTCAAGGGAAAAACATTGATCTGTTATTTAATTCCTTCAACATACCCTCAGAGCAACGGACAAGCCGATGCAACTAATAAGACAATTGCACTCAACTTGAAAAAGACTTTGGATGAACACAAGGGTGGATGTTGTGAGTAGTTACACAACGTGTTGTGGGCGTACCGCACCACAAAAAGGGAGACTACAGGGAAATCACCTTTTCTATTAACATACGGAACAGAGGCGGTCATCCCAACAGAAATCATCATCCCAACCACAAAGACAGAGGTATGAGAAGAAAACCTAACCTCGGATTTATCCTAGCCAAGCTCGATGATCTCGAGGAGCGCATGGAAGTTGCGCTACAAAGGATGGTAAATTACCAGCGCAGACTAACAAAAGATACCACGGGCGTAATTTCGCATAGGAGAGTATGTGCTTCTCACAATCCCAAAGTATCAAAGGGTGAAAACTTGGGGAAAGTTGGGCCTAACCTGGGATGGTCCTTATACTATCCAAAGCATCGTAGGGAAAAGTTCATATTACCTAGGGCTGCACAGGAACCGACTGGAACCGAAGAACCGGACCGGAACCGATGGAACCGTACCCCAAAGAACCGAACCGAGGGTACAAGGTACAGGGTACGGGTACAAAAAATGGGAACCAAGTACAACCGGGTACAAGGTACAGGTACTACCCCTGTACCCTGTACCTGTACCTCCCCATGATCTTTTACAAAGTTGGTTACTAAAACCTGTTGTTCTTGATCTTTTATATGATTATATACTAGATGATAACTCTAATGTTGAGGAAGGTAATGTGATTTTTTTTCTTCTTTTTTTTATTTTCTTTATTAGTTATCAATTCAATCTTTAATATAATATTCATTTCTTAATGGATTTTGCAGAATTATTGTGTCCTATGCCAGCGCTAGAATCTTTTGATCCTTGAAGTTCATTAGATTAATTTTATCGAAATCTTTACTTTATTGAATCTCATTATGAAACCCTTAAAACCTTTACATTCTAACTCTATAATGGTTATTCTTCTTTTTTGTGTTTATTTGATGGAAGTTAATACTGTATACATTTTGTAATGAGATTGGAATGATAGCAACACTTAAACTTTCTATCTCTTTTAATTCAACAATTTACATTTATATTTAAATTTTAGATGCAAAAAAAAAAAAAAAAAACAACAACAGGGTACAGGGTACGTACCCGGAACCGAACCCAGGGTACAGGGTACAAGACAGGAACCAAACCCAGGGTACGGGGTACAGGGTACAGGTACAAAATTTGAGAACCGACCATGGGGAGGTACAGGTACAGGGTTCCACCAAGAACCGAACCGAACCGACCTTTGTGCACCTCTAATATTACCAAAAAAATATGAAAAGATAAATTTTGTAAAGCCCTTGGAATGCATAATTCCTTAAGAAGTATCATCCATGAGACGGATGAAAGCAATACAAACTCTATCAGAAGAAAGGCCGGATGCGCACTTGTTTCTATCCCTAGAAGAAACGTTATAAATAGAAAAATTACTTTTGAAAAAATTAAAAGGCGCAGAGTTATGTAAAAAAAATATATAAGATATGCATGCAAGCAGGTGCCGCTCTGAGTACCATAAAAGTAAAGTAATAATCTTACGTGGGCCTAGGCAGACTCCCACGGAAATGCAAGGTAGAGCGTCGAAGTAAACAACTTATTGATGCCCACTATGAGGCATGTACTACCGTAAAGTAATGCTTCCATGATTGGGATCGACAACTCATTACCTGAACCCCTATGATCACAGGAAAAATCTATGTTGAGTACAAGTCGTTTATTCTTTGAAACAATAAGGAAAGGCCATGTAACAGTGGTCGAGTCCAGCCAGGATCACACATCTTAAACATAAGAACAGTTCGAACATGAACACCCCTTTAAACATAAAACTAAAATTTCATTCCATCCGTTCATGATTACAAAATAAAAATAAAAAACCAAAGTAAGACAAAGTTCTTACAACTGTATTAACGATAAAAGAAAAGATAAACTAAAACACTTGCAAACCATGCAAGAAATGAAAGAAAACATGAAGTAACCCCAAGAGAATACCAATTGTTTAAGAAAATAAAAGTATAACTTAGAAAAGTTATCTAAGTAAAATTTCTCAACCAAAAGCTCATTCACTTGAGCAGCAAAAGTAGTAACAAATCCAGACTAGTCTTCAGCGGTAACAACATGAAGCTTGAGATTGGGGATTCGACTCTCAACATCGCGAAAGACAGCATTAACTTGCTCCACCATAGAAGTTTGGTAAATACTCTTCAATTCCGCCTCACGAATAGATAAAGTCGTAGCCATGGACTTGCACAACTCCTTAAGTTCCTTGCTCAACAATCGGTTCTGAGACTCAAATTCCTTAGCATGGGAATCATGAGTCTTCGCCAAATGAAGGTTACGCATAGAGAGACCACTTTGCTTCTTAGCCTTTGCCTTGAGCCCAACGGCCTCACCCTCCAGATTGTTAATCCTCTCATTCCTGGATGCGATCTTCAAGCTCTGCGCAAACGAGTATTAAGGGTTAAGCAATAAAAAGGTAACGAGGAGAAGGAATAATAAGCAAAAATATTACCTCCCGTATGAGAAAGAGATTTCTCTAAGGCATGAGACAATTCCTCTCTTTCAGCATCAATGCGACTATAATCCTCAGACAAATGATCATACTCGAGCTCAAGTTCACTTTTATCTAAGCGAAGAGAAGTGTTTTCAGAAGATAAGCAGCGGAAGTTCTTATCAAGAACCTCCATTTTACGATTAAGGGTAGCATAAACACATTTTTTAGAGGAAATCTCGCCTATACAATCATCCAAGCCCTTACGTGTATGGGAAAGCTCATTCCTAAGGTTGATGATATCCAATTGTAGTTGCGCCTTCTCTTCAGTAACCTTGCTAAGCGCAGCCATCGATTTATTCAAATCCAAACGAAGCATAGACTGAGAAGGAGCACAAGCTAAACGCTTCTCATAGTCAGTAATGACTCTCTTTTGGTTAGCAATAGTATCATTTTCCAGTCAACAATGGACACGTAATCTTGGCATAAGTGCATCCACTTGTTACGAAAAGCATTCCTCTCATCCGCAAGTTCATGAACTTATAAGGCTAATAGATCTGTATTGGTTGTGGCTTGGCTTAGATCAAGGGGCAAGGTTTTGCTATCTTTTTGAGATTGCCAGAGATCTTGCTTAAGGCGAAAGTTATCTTTATGAAGGTTTAACATCTCCTTATAATCAATGGTTCATAGGATTAAAAAGGGACTCATAATAAAATGAGAGTTGGTTGAGATACTATGAGAAAAGGGTTAAAAGCCTCAACGGACCTGAAACTTTAGCGAGTTCAGCTGCCTTAAGCGTAGCAACCGCATCTAGGCGCGCTTGCTCTGCTTGGTCGTGCTCATGCAAAGCAGTATCACAAGTCGCCTGAGCATCAACCAAAGATTTCTTACTCTCGTTCAGTTGACGCAAAGCATCCTTAAGGTCACCAGCCACACCCTGATCCTCAAATTTCTTCTTCAGCCCATCCAACTGAATATTCACTACGTCATGATCAATCTGAGCTTGTTCAATAAGAGTAGCATACTTGGCATATTTTACACAATACAATTTGAACAGACGATAACAGTACTCTCGCTGATGCGACATCTGAAAAGGGTGAGTAAAGTCAATTAGCAAGGTTAAGAAGAGGTGAGAAACTGAGCAGATTAAGACAGAAATATGCATACCAGGAAATGTGTAAGCTGGGGCAAGAAATTGGCATGACCATCAATAAACGATTCCATAACTTTCACCTCCACATCAGGCATTTGTGCATAAAAATTAGAACCAGCAGAACGAGCTTGATTAAAGTACATCTCTTGGGTCCTTGCGAAATACGCTGCTGATAGTAAGCAACAGAATTTTGTCATTGCAATGGAGAACCAGGAAAAGGTAAGTTGGCCTCATTCAGAAACCACTCCAAAATGGAGTCACCAGAACCATGAACATCGAAATCCATGTGGCTAGCAAGAGTTTTGCCCTTATGAACGCAGACACACCAGCTTGATTTTGGGTCGTAAAAGGAACAATCTCAGCATGAGTGCCAGTGTTTTCACAAGGTTGCGCAGACGTAGAAACACTCACTGTACCGCATGAGTCATGATAGCGAAATCTTGGGGAGGAATGGACGAACTCCCTTGAAAAGATCCGGTAAGCACATTAGTGTCCGCCATTGCCTAAGTGAAAGAAACCATTGTAAATGAATCCAAATGCATCCCAGCCTTGGATGCGAGGGAATTCATCCAAGCTTCTTCTCCTGCGATGTTCACGAGCGAAAAGTTGTTCCAGTTCACTTGCAGCTAAAGAGGATAAAGAGGAGGCAGCTGAGTTCCTTTTGAAGCAGTGGAACTCGATTCCTTAGCAGCAACAGGCACTTTATCAAAATAAAATGATCCAAAATTTAACTTAAGCTTGAGCCTGGAAAGATTACTTGACTCAACATATGCACCACCTTGATCACCCGAAACACCTTTAACTTCTGGGGTTAACTGCAAAATAACAGAGGAAGAGGCAACCAAATTCTCATTTGAATGAAATGATTCTGCAACTTCTGAAGGATTAAATAACCCCTTTACTAATTCTTCATGCGCTAGAAACAACGCTAGTATTTACCCCAACATTAATTGTGACTTGATCATCAATAGCATTTCCGACGACAACATCAGTCTTCTCAATCTTACTTTCTTCAAGAACAATCTTTATGTCAAACATACCACTACCATCATTATCATATCCGAAACATCATTAGATTCTTTACCATCAATAAGAACATCTTTACCTTTCTGATTGCTTTCAGCAATCTCAGGGACTAGACCGTGCGAGCTAAAAATGGTGTCATCCACCTCCTTCTCAACTCTAGGAACAGAGGAGTTGATAATTTGGAAGGCACCTTGCGGATTTTTGGATTCTATACTGAATAAATATTGAATCAGTAAGTGTTGGGGGCAACTATAAACCATGCTAAAGCATAAGAAAAGAGAAAAACAACCACTTACTTCATCAAGCTTAGCCCCAGAACCTCGCGTACGCCTAGAAGACTGCGGCATAGTAGCACGGCTATCAGAAAACTTTGCGGGATATTCATTTTACGCAGACATAAGCAAGAAAAATGAGTAACGCATGTAAAAGTCGTAACTCAACAAGAAATGAAAGAAATGGATGTACTTGCATCCAGGCATCCGACAATGTTAAAGCGCCATAGCATATAACCATCATATTTTGCAGGAATAGAGGTGCGGGGCACATTGGTAGCAGACCAGCCTCTAAATCAAGGACCTTTAATCTTCAAAACAGTTCGATACCAGTGAAAGTCATGATCAATACGTAGCCTGTCTTCATCATGAACAGGCACATAGTTTCTGGTGGCACGTTCGTAAACTACCTAAATCTTACTCTTGTCAATAGTAGTCAAGAGACAAACCCCACCTTTATTCTTTTCCACTGCGCCCAAAGGCATACGACGAGTACTGCAGCTCCATGGTATAATATTAGTCTTTTGTACGAAATCAGCATATGTAGCACTAAAATTCTTGGGAGTATACTCCTTGGGATCAAACTGAGGAACAAAATGACGAGCATTGGTTCTACCAGCGCTATGATGCTAAAACTCATTCAAGATGCGCCACCAATTACCCATGTACTGGGCAATATGGCGCACTTGAGCCTTCTTATCCTTTGCGCACTTGGTTTGATTTATGAGAACATCGAGAAAGAAATGATTCTTTTCACTATAAAGCGGAAGAACCAACCCAGCTTCTAGCTGACCAACAGTAATAATAAGATTCATGTCATCAAAAGGAAATTGACAAATCATTTGCTCTGTCAAAGCGTCACCTTGATACAATTCCACTTCAAACCCCTCCAAATGAAAAAAAGACTTGATATCCATAATGTCCCCAGTCGCGGTAGCTGTAACAAAGGCCCATATGAAACTCTATCCACGTGGAGTAGAGGTGGAGGAGACAACTGCGCAACAGGAGGAGGCATGGCCTCATCCAAAATCACAACATCTGGTTCCAAAGGATTGCGATGTGGAGAAGAAGTAGCACTAGCACCAATCTCAGGAGAAGGAGATTGATCTGGATGTGGCCTACGTCTGTGTCTATCAACTGCGTATTGGCTAGACTTTCTCTTAGACCAAGACGCGCATATGGCATCATCTCTACGATGATAACGTCGTGGAGACCTCATTATAACTGCAAATGCGCAGAGAAAGTAATTAATAAAAGAAATAAAAATATATCGGTGCTCCAGGTGTGCTAAATGCAGATATTCAAAGGTCAATCAAAACACTTTTGACAGAAAAAGTACGCAAACAGAGAAAATAGTTTCTCACTCCAGAATAAAAAATCAGAAAAAATAAGGATGGGAAGTTCAAGAGAACTTCATCTCGTGATTATTATCAATCATGGCAAACACAGAGCCATTAGGGATTATCAATCCTAAAAAACATGAACATAATTTCAAACAAAGGAATAACAGGGAAGCACGAAAGAAAAAAATCACATGAAGAAATCAACAGTGAAGCATCATCAACGGCAAATCATGATTAAAGCAAGGGAAATCAATCAAAATGCGAGACAAAACCTAAACTTTTCACTCCAACATACAAATCAGAAGAGGCAAGGTGGAAAACTTACTTAGAAAAGGGAGGAAAATAAGTTTTTATCACCAAAGAGATTAGCTTATGAAAACCGAAGATGAACAGCTTCAGCTAAAAGGGAGCGAAGAAGCTAAGAGTCTCAAGAAGAAGAAGACAAGGAAAAAGAAAAGAATAAAAATAAATATTTGTTCTCTTTCCAAAGTCTTCTTTTTATAAAGAAGGACATCCAAGGTCTAGTTAATCCTAGATCCTATAGAAAATTGATTGCACGTATGGAAGTTAAAGTGGATCGTGGGAAACATGCTAAATGGCGGTTGACGTGAGTATTTTTTTCTTCCCATTCTACCCTTGGTAGTATGACAAAGAAAATTGGCAAAATGTGAATACAAATATTCTGACGGACACGTGGCGCCATTTAGGGACGCAGAGACAGGTGGAGACTTATCAGCGGACCAGGATCCTTAGTGGGACACAAGAAAGGGACACAAGAAAGGGACACATCAATCAGCTGCGCAACTAAGGATAGATGGCAAAGAGAAAGTCTATAAATACTAGACTTGATCTCAAAAGAGGGGTCGAACATTTGAGAGAGCCAAGAGAGAGAAGAAAAGCCCTGATACTCAGTTAAATCACTTCATTGTAATCATAATCTTTCTTGTACTCAGATCTAAGATACGTAATAAACTATTAAACTCATTACCCCATAGACGTATGCATGGCCGAACCACGTAAGACCTCTTGTGTTAAGTGTTAACTTAGTTGTTTGCTTTATTTACACTGCATTTCTTTAGATAACGGTGGTATGATTGCTCAATAATATTATCTAAGTAACTCATTCACCTTAACGCATTTCAGTACTTTACTCATAGCTACGGCTATTGTGCAACTTACATTGCATAGTTGTTACATTTATTCTCTACCTAACTATAGGAAAAATAGTAGTTACATTTTGTTTTCGTTTTTCTACTTATAGGTTGGTTTAATAAATTTGGAAAATGAGGAATTTGCTAAGAAGATAGTGGAGACAACACAAGCTAATCTTCAGGTAGGGAATTTAGCCAACAATGAACATCGTTGTTCATATGGTTATGATTTAAAAGAATGGGTTGTAGTCCTTTAGATGCTTGGGATGTTCATCGTATCTCCATTTGAGTTTTCAATGTTATTGCCTGGAACATAAGAGTCTAACGTAGGATACATGTTATTGCCTGAAGTTAAGTATAAACACAAGAAATCTTCTGATTTTGATTTTTGTTTTGTTTATGATTTTGATATTACTTTTTACTATTGGTTTTATTTGGTGCTTTACCACAAATTATTCTTTGATTCTAATTATGTGTTTGCTGGTCTATCACTTTTTCTTAAAAAAAAAAAAAACCAGTATCCATCAAGTATATATCAATATGAGTAATGCCGATTGAATTCCGGCCTAATTTCAAATTTTTGTGATGTTACTAGGTTAGGATGTAAGGCATTCATAAACTTTTGGTTTCATTTTGATTATTACAAACGCTACAATATTATAGTTTAATGGATTGGTGATAAGAATTCCTTTTATCTAACACTAAAAGCTGACTGATTCAATACCTTGGTTTCATTAGGCCAAAATACTTCCAATTTCCCCTTAAAAATTATCAGAAATTAGAAACACCTTTGTAAGACATCGAAGCTTATCAACATTTGTAAGACATAGGTCTGTTGCAGGTGAACATTGTGGGATTATGATACTAAAAAGTTGTCTGAGTTGACACGGGGCTAATGTCTTCTATTTGTAAGACAAGGAGTTGTCGATCTCCATTTGTGCAAGAACCAGCGAAATTAATATCATTTCGTTTTTAAAAAATAGGTTTGTTTGGTTTTGCACCAAAAATAAGATAACCAGTCATTTAAACTCTTTTTTTATATATTTTTTCTAATTTATTCTTAAGAAAAAAAATAGTATCCTTATATTTTAAAGAGAAAAATAGGAAAGAAAAATAGTATTATAATTTGTTAAAAGAGAGATGTGGTCCTAGATAAAGTAGTAAAGTTACAATATTTAAACCATCTATAGAAATTTGCCTTTCTTTTTTGGCGTACCCTTAAATAGAAACCTTGTTTCTTAGAAACGGAGGGAGTAAATGAAAATCTTCATTAGGGGGATATAAGAGGTATATATAGGATCAGTTTAGCTTAGTTCTTCAACTCCGTTCCTTGATCAAGTTTTCTCACTACATAACTTTGTTTGGGATTGTACAAAATGGCTCGCATTTCGGTACAGAAGTATGTTCAGCACTTGACTAAATTGATTGTACTTATTTGTTTGCTAATACATCTTGTTTTGGATTGCTTGTGCATGATGGCCTCCGTT
The DNA here is from genome assembly GCA_023531435.1 of Papaver californicum. Lineage (NCBI taxonomy): Eukaryota > Viridiplantae > Streptophyta > Magnoliopsida > Ranunculales > Papaveraceae > Papaver > Papaver californicum. Next base: position 8,385,865 of record JAJJMC010011023.1, on the reverse strand, counting down.
TCGGTTCGCACATTCCTGATAAAATTTAATTCCTAGGTATTTCGATAAACTGTCGAAATCTCTGTAATCCGCAAACTAGTATTGAATTTTGCTTATGAGAGCATCCCGGTCACAAAGCTGGTGCTGACATATTTGGACCCCAATGCCCCTTCATTATGGAGACAGAAATTAAAATCATATATACCTGTAAAC
>JAJJMC010011023.1:8304182-8314677 GCA_023531435.1 Papaver californicum | reverse complement strand
AAAAAAAAAAAAAAAAAAAAAAAGACGTTCTACGAAGTTCAAGTGAAAAAGAGTTTCTGAGTTACAGTGCTTGAAGTGGTATATAGGCCGTGAAGAGAAAAAGAGCTAAAAATCGCCAAGTTCTACGAAGTTCAAGAGTTCATTACCTATAGTTGATACCGAAGACGTTTCTATGGGATGTTGGGAGAGTGGTGCTGATTGTCGACCGGGTGAGGAGGTAAGTAACAATTCCCATCTTCGCATAATGGTTGATTTCCTTTTGTAGAGGTCACTAGAAAAATAAAAAGGGGTTCTTTCTTGTCCCATTTTCTATGGAATCACATCTTAATATGACTCGGAAGGTTACCTTTCCTTCCTACCCGTCAACATGTGTAGGCCTTCTATCTTTATTCTTGCCTGCACATATGTGAGAACCATAGAGTGCGTCTTTTGAGTGTCAAATTCATAAAACCCTATTGGTGAGGCAGAATTATTCGGTCACTCTCGAACCGGGACTCTTTTATTTGGTGGTTTTCTCCAAACTCAAGGATTAAGCATGAGAATAATGTTTTTTAAATTTCTGACTTCTTATTGTTAGTATGTAGAAACTTTATGTCTTCGTAGCTATTTGGATGCAGGTGCTTTGGAAAATTTGGAAGTTGAAGTAGGTTTTGTGGGTACATCTCTGGTAAACCCTCACGAGACTATAACTCGTCCACTAGGGACACCTAGGGGTTTAAAGGCTTGTTGCACATGCTAAGTGTAACCGTTTACTCGACGAAACGGAGTTGTATTTTAGATTAGTTTAGATTTGTAGTTTGCTCGAGGACTAGCAAAAGGCAAGTGTGGGGGAATTTGATAGGTGCATAAATCATACATTTTAAGTAGTTTTTCCTGACCCTTATTTGCTATATTTGAGTGAATTACTATGTTTTATCATTACTTTCGAAGTTTAGTTGTCTTTTCAGGTTACAGTTCAGAAACCTGCTGAATGGAGCTGTATGAGAAGAATTACCGAGGAGCAAGTAAAACTCTGCTTAATTCAGTCCTTTCACCATCCACAATGTAGGAAATTGAATTACGAAGCCAACGGCGAAAGAACGAGGTCATTCTGATCTCGTATGAGGAAGTTATGGGCAAAGCCACATGGTGGCAAACTAGCTTGTGCTGCTAGCGCCCAGGCGCTAAGTTGGCTGAACCGTAGGTGCTAAGGTGCTAAGTGGTTAGTTGGAGGTGCTAGAGTGGTTTGGTGGACTAGTGGCTAGCCTTGGTGGAGTAGTAGCTAGCTTGGGGAAGTCATATGGGATTAGGAAAGAATTTGGAGTTGCTATATCTTGTTGGGATGGAATAAGGAAACTTAGCACATTTCCTAATTCCACTAGGATTGTGAAAGTGGCTAACTCAAGTTCTATAAAAGGAACTCAGGCCTTTCTCGTGGCAAGCCTTTTGGAGAGGTAGCTATAACATATATTGGAGGTCCAAGGGATATTTGGGGGTCAGGTTTACTATACAAGGCAGGACACAAGTCTACTCACGTAAGGAAAGCTAAAAATGCAAGGATTCTCGGCTGGGATGGACTTAGCATTTTCTCGGATGGTATTTCCCTCACGTATAAGAGGGAGAAGTTGGCTGGAAATAGAACATCATCTAATTCACGTTATCATACAGGAGATTAGGTTGGAGGAGAAGAAAAGAGGCGCAAGAACACATGAAGAAAAGAAGAAAGCTACAGGCGTTTGTTGGAGGCGCTAGCTATCTTCAAAGCCATACTTCGGAGCAACAATCGTTTGTCACTATCTTTCCGGGTTTGAGTAGTTTTATTTCTTAATTGATTTCCATGGGTTTTGAGAAATCCATGATGAGCTAAACCCTCTATATTGGTTAGGGATGTAATCTGAAGTTGGAAAACATGTTTATCAATTGAATGGCGCATGCTCAATTGATATCTACAACTAAATTAGAGTTTTCGATCCGGAATTGTCAAAGGACGGTTACAAGTAGTATAGCATATTTGTTAACGATACTTAAAATTGCCATGCAAGTATGTGTAGAAGCTTGACCTAGGTTGAATCCGAGTTGCACTTTGCGCCGGGTTACTTAGAATAACCTCAACTCACAAAGACCATTGCTTTCATTGGGTTGAACTTGTGTGGTGCATTACACCAAGTTATCCGGTGTTAAGGATTCAGAGAGTGGCGTGATACCCTCTCTGATGATATTAGGAGTTTTGCCGGAGTAGACCTGCGATAGGATGCTTTAGGGTTATTGGTGTTACTAATGCATGAATGTTGAGTATGCTTTGATTGATAACATGTTGGAAAACTGACGATGAATTCTCTAACCAATACTTCTCTCTCTGATATTCGTTTTATTAATCTGCTTTAGCTTGTTTTAGTATAATTTAGTTAAAATCACAACAAAAACCCCCCCGTTTACTTGCGTAATTGAAAGTAATTAACAATCACTAGCCTCTCTGTGGGAACAAACTTGTTCTTATTTGCTATACTTTAATCTATTTTGGAAGAGTAAGAACTTGATTATTTTGGTTGATTACGACACGACCAAAAGACAACTTTTATTCTTTTGATTTATGGGCTGCTTTAGAGGCAAAATACCCAGATGAAACTGCTGGAAGTAAGAAATTTTTGGTAGCTAGGTTCCTCGAATACAAAATATCAAATTACAAATGTGTAGTTGATCAATTCCTTGAGCTTCAACGTATTATCAATGAAATTCTTGCTGAAGGTATGGTGATAGATGAAACTTTTCAAGTGTCTGATGTGATTGAGAAATTACCGTCTTTCTGGTCTGAATACAAACATAGATTGAGACATGAAACTGGTGAAGTCAGTGGTTGATTTGGGTAAGAAGATTCAAGTGGAAGAATTACTGTGCTCCAAAGACAAGAACGTATCTTCTGTAAGGGACATGTCCAACAAGGCTCATGTAATTGAATACAAGTCTTCCAATACTGAAAAGGGCAACAACAACAAACATAACCCTAAGCCTGGTCATCACAACAAAGGTATATTTCAGAAACCCAAATCTGGCATTGGTAAAATTAAAGGTGCCTGTTATGTTTGTGGAACTCCTGGCAATATGGCAATGAACTGTAGAAAACGTAAGGACTTTAATAATAAGAAAAACAATGCTAATTTGGTTGAAAACAACAATACCGAGTTCTCTGGCACGGTGTCTTAAGTCAATTTGGTAACCAATGTGAAAGACTGGTGGGTAGACTCTGGTGTTTTCAAGCATGTCTGTGGAAACAAAGATATGTTCACCTCCTATCAGAAGGTAGGGGAAGGGGAGAAACTCTACATGGGTAACTCATTTGCAACACAGGTTGCAGGAAAAGGCAAAGTTGGGCTAAATCTCACTTCTGGCAAGACTCTCACATTGAATGAAGTTCTTCATGTTCCGGACATCTACAAAAATCTTGTATCTTGTGGTGTTTTAGATGAAAAGGTTTTTAAACTTGAAAGTTATTGTGACTAAGGGTAGGGATTATGTAGGAAAGGGTTATAAGACTGAGGGTCTCTACAAACTGAATTTAACCTCTGATGAAATGAATAAAATTGATTCTTCCGCTTATGTTTGTGTGTCATTGAATGTTTGGCATGATAGACTTGGACATGTAAACTATAAGTCAATGCATAAACTGGCTAGCATAGGCTGTATACCCAAATTTAGTTTGGATAATGAACATAAATGTGAAGTATGTGTAGAATCAAAATATGCTAAAAAACCTTTTAGAAAAATATTCATAGAAATTATAAACCCTTAGAATTAATTCATTCAGACCTAGTTGACATGAAATCAGTTCAAACTAGAGGTGGTAAGAAATGGTTTGTCACTTTTATAGATGATTGTACGAGGTACTATCACATATATTTACTTAAAGGTAAGGATGGTGCCTTAGAAGCCTTTAAGATGTATAAATTAGAAGTTGAAAACCAAATGAGTGCTACCATTAAAACTGTTAGGTCTGACCGTAGTGGTGAGTATGTAATTCCTATAGGAGACTTTTGCATAGAACACGACATTATACACGAAGTGACCCCTCCTTATTCACCACATTCTAATGGTGTGGCTGAACGGAATAACCGAACCCTTAAGGAGATGATGAATGCCATGTCAATTAGTTCAGGATTACCTGCAAACTTGTGGGGGGAGGCCGTCCTCTCAGCTTGCTATATCTTGAACAGAGTACCCTTTAAAGGATCAAAGAAAACTCCATATGATTTATGGAAAGGTAGAAAACCTTCTTATGCATACTTTAAAGTGTGGTGGTGTTTGGCTAAGGTTTCCATTCCTCCACCTAAGAGAACCAAGATAGGACCCAAAACTATTGACTGTGTCTTCATAGAGTATCGTGAACATACTACTACATATAGATTTATGGTTGTAAGTTCTGAAATTTTTAAAATTGGTGTGAATACTATTATGGAATCTAGGGATGTTGTGTTATTTGAAAATGTTTTTCCATTGAAATCTGATTCTCGCATGATATGTGTTGATCCCCTAGTTGCCCTTCGACTAGTCAGAGATTACCTTTAGAGGAAGATGAATTTGAATTTGAGCTTAGAAGAGGTAAATGACTTAGAACTGAAAAATCTTTTGGGTCAGACTTGATAACATGCTTAGCTGAGAGTCTGAGACTGATCCACAGAATTATAGAGAAGCCATGACTTCTTCTGAAGCTCCATGGTGGAAAGAATCCACCAATAGTGAAATTGATTCCATTATTCAGAATGGTACTTAGGAGATTGTATATTTACCTCTAGGGTGTAAACCCATAGGTTGTAAATGGATCTTGAAAAGGAAACGTAAGGTAGATGGAATTATGGAAAATACAAAGCTAGATTAGTAGATAAAGGCTATAAACAGAAAGAAGGTGTAGATTTCTTTGATACTTATTCACCTGTTACGAGAATTACTTCCATTAGGATGTTAATTGCTATTGCTTCCATTCATAACTTAGAGATGCATCAAATGGATGTAAAAACATCTTTTCTAAATGGTGAATTAGATGAAGAAATTTATATGGACCAACCTGAGGGATATGTAGTGAAAGGTTGTGAAAACAAAGTTTGTAAACTGAAAAAATCTTTGTATGGTTTGAAACAAGCACCTAAACAGTGGCATGAAAAATTTGATCATGTAATGATTTCTAGTGGTTTTAAAATCAATGAATCTGAAAAGTGTGTTTATACTAAACTTGTGAATGATGTCTGTGTGATTGTATGCTTGTATGTTGATGATATGCTTATACTTGGTACAAACATGGATGTAATTAATTCCACAAATAACATGCTAAATGAGAACTTTGGCATGAAATACTTACGCCCCGCTGATGTGATCTTAGGGATGAAGATTAGAAGAAATTTCAATGGATATAATTTTAGTCAATCTGATCATGTTGAATTTGTGCTTAAAAAATATAATCAGTTTGATTGTAAACTTGCTTGTACTCCGTATGATCCTTGTTGTAGACTCAAAGGGAATAAGGGTAATGGAGTTTCACAACTTGAATACTCACGTGTTATAGGAAGCCTGATGTATTTGATGAATTGTACGAGACCGTACATTGCTTATGCTGTGAGTAGGTTGAGTAGGTATACCTGTAATCCAGGGCAGGAGTATTGGGATGCACTTATTAGAGTGTTAAGGTACTTGAAGTACACTTTGAAATTTTGTTTAAATTATGAGAGAACCCTGCAGTCCTTGAAGGATTTTGTGATGCAAACTGGCTATCAGACCCAGAGGAGTCTAAGTCTACGAGTGAATATGTGTTCATTCTAGCATGTGGGTCTGTATCTTGGAAGAGTTCCAAACAGACATGTATAGCTCGATCCACTATGGAATCAGAGTTTATTGCTTTAGATAAAGCAGGAGAGGAAGCCGCTTGGCTAAGATGCTTTTTAGAAGACATTCCTCTTTGGCATAGGCCTGTGCCAGCTCTATCTATACGTTGTGATAGTCAAGCTGTAATAGCTAATGCAAAAAACAACAACTATAATGGGAAGTCTATACACATTCGTAGAAAACATAATTCCCTGAAACAACTAATCTCAACTGGCGTTATTTCTGTTGACTTTGTGAGGTCTAAGGAGAATATCGCGGACCCTTTGACGAAAGGTTTGTCTAAGGAGATAGTTAGTAATGCATCGAGGGGGATGGGGTTTAAGCTCGTTAAATAAACTTGCCATGAAGGTTACTCAACCTTGCTGACTGGAGATCCCAAGATCAAGGTTTTGAATGAGACAACTAATTTGCAGTGGGTTAAAGTAAACACTATCAGAGAATTTCATTCTCTGTCCCTTTCCTATGGTATAGACGTGATAGTGTGACTGCATGTGAAGAATGACTTTTTATTAAGTCTTAATGAGTTTTATAGTTTCAATTTAAGATTGAAGTGAGGTGTAGCAGTAAACACTTTTGATGGAACTCACCTATCTGAATGTGGAAGTGGTCCGCTTTCTATGAGAATTGAGATGATTCTCTAGAGCATTCTGAGAAACGGGATACGTCTAGGGCCAAAATGGACACAACGACACGAACTTGACAACACCTAGAGTGATATCACGCGTGGAAGTTATTGATGAACTACACCAAACGATAGAAGTTCAAGACATCGCGTTCACTGTCCATCAAGTAGTTCCGGTAATTTCTCACTAAACAAAGGTTCAAGAGCTTATGGACACCTATTGCCTATAGTAGTATTTCTCGCTTTCTGATTTCTGATTTTCATCGGGTTTTCATTCATGTGGGGGATTGTTAGAGAAAATGGGCTTAAGATTTGATGTTTTTGGTCTTGGATAAAATGGGCTTAGGACCAAGGGTCACTAAGAAAAACTAGCACATTTTCACTTTTGTGAATGAACCTTTAGTCCCACATTGGAGAAACTAAAGATGTTTTCTCTCCATATTACTTAGAAATTTGCATCTAAGGGAGGCCCCTTAGGGGTTTAGACTCTTTTATGTATGAGAGAGGACTAAGGCTATACCAAAGCACGCACGTCGCCGTCGGTCAGGCCGGGTTCGGGCGCGGACGTGGACGTGGGTCAACCAAGACTTATCTTTTTGGACAAAATATTTTAAATTATTTCCTTAAAGAATTTAAAACTAAATTAAAATTTTGTTTTTAATATGGGGGGGTGGGGGGCGTCTGGCCCGACAAGTATAAATCTTGTCATAATAGAAAATAAACTTTGCCCGTTTTATTACCGTTTAAAATTAAATTTCGCACATAAATTTTGATTAAATATAAAATTTATTTTCATTGATTACTGCACTGATTTCACTCCCCATCTCTGCCTATAAAAGAAAAAATAATTCTTCATTTCAAAGCACACCAGAAGCAGCTACTATCCTAACTTCTTTTCCCCTCTTCCTGCTTTGTTTTGCGCACTGCTTGTTTATTTCCCTTCCGTAACTATCTTGTTGTTAAGTTCGTTTGAGGGTGATTTGTATTGTGCTTATACAAGTCATAACGGGTAATTCTATCCTGGACACATCTCCGTTATGGGGGTATAGCATCTCTCATTTTTGAGGAGTACCCGCGGACTATAAGACAATTTGCTGAGCAGGTGGCTCTGTCCATTATGTGTATATCAATTCAGAGATTTCATTAACCTTAACATCTTCTTCTGTTTAATATTGTTATTGTTGCAGATCCAACAATACCTTCTTTATCGCATGTAATCTACTGTATACCATATAACCTTGTTGATTAGTAAACGTGAATATGCCTATCAATTACTTTAGATGAATCCCGTTGTCTTTGCATTTTTATTATATCCTTCAATTATGCATTTTTTTTAATACTAGTAATCATTTCCTTAAACCAAAACTTAAGTTTATGGTGCATCTTGAGAACGTTTTTTTCCTATCTAATGTGGCTGCATACATATGATAGAAAAATATATGCAATGAAATGTAGGATTAAATTTCAGTAATACTCCACCAAAGACATTTGAAGAAATTGAGGTTTTGTCATTTTTGTAGGCGAAACCAACATCTGCAAATTATTGAAGAGTCAGCTCACTGATGCAGAATGAAGAATTACATCCATCCAGCAGGTAAGTTACTTCTTATGTGTTGCATTTCTGTTGATACTTCACCACAGAGCCTCCTAATGCAGGCCACTCTATTATGTTTATCTTAAAAGTTGGCTGTAATTTGATTAGAACAGAACCATGGGTTGCAGTATGTCCGTATCACTCTATGAAGGTGTCTGCTTATACAGAGGGAACAGGGTAATTGCATCTATAGAGAAGGAAGTAACAGACTGAAAAGTGCATCAACAAACAAATCAAGATCCATCAACAAACTATTGGATCTCAGCATATCAGATAGCAATAAAACCTCATCTTCCTACACTTGGTCTTTGACATCTTAAAATCGCATCTTTATGTTCCAGAAGAGGCCAAAGCCCGGCACGGGTCATATCTTAGTCAAAGTATACATAATATGATTATCTGACCACCAGAGTCAGCTAAAGAATTACTGCTTCAAAAAAAAAAAAAAAAAAACTTTGAAGAAATTGTTTAGTCCCAATCAGACCTTACCTTCGTACACGACCTGATGTAGTGATTAGTCTTCACTGTAATTATCATTACGAACATATGAGAAGATAGAAGAATCTATCAAGTGATGACAGTAAAACTTAAACTTGAAGCATGTTTTGCCTACAGATATCGATAGCTTTACTAATCAACCACGTAACTCGCAATCTCAATCACTCGATAAAAAGTGGACGTCGTTGAGGAAATCTTCGTACATTGATCTAATATCTAATACTAAATTGTAGACAATTAAAACTCCTTCCGTTTACGCAATTAAGGCCTTTAGTTTAGTAGGGTGTAATCACCTTTCTTCCGAGTGTTTAAATCATGTTTATATCGTAATTAAACTCCCTAGCAGAAGACTAACAGTTCACTCAAGAACGTCTGTTCAGAAAATGAAATCCAAACAAGAACAAAATTAATCCGAACTTGCTAAGGTTGAAATTGTTTATGCACTAGTATAATGGAATGCCACCTATTTTTATAGTGCAATAATAACCGCATTCGGGAATCATAGATATTTTCGAAATTTTAGTTGAGAATTAAAGGTATGCATTATTAGTTGGGATGATTAAACAGAAAAGCAAACATAAAAGGAAGTAGATAAACGCAAAAGCAAAGAAATATCGTTCTAGGTCCCGGTTTTGGCAAAGACAACACGGTATATCACAATGTCTGTGATGTATATGCAGTAGTTATTTTACCATCAAGAATTAGTGATTAAATATAAATTATGATTGTCAGTGTTTGGATAAAAACCTATCATCCGTGACAAATCTGACTCCGTCTATATGGTAGTTTCAGTGTTGAACGTAATTTACTGTATGTGGATTTTATCTGCCTTGTTATTTGATGTACTTGCCTACCGAGTGATTTCCCTTTTCTTATGAATGAAATATGTTGATTTTTGCTTGTTAACTGACTGGATTATCGGTATTTAGCCTCTTAGCACATTATGATGATTTGACAGGGGAAGGATTTCTTGTCAACCTTTCTCTTTTAAAGCATTTTTTAAGCAATTCTTCCTATAAATATCAAGATCATTTGAGTAGTTATGAAGCCAAATATCCCTGAATTAAATCTCTCTTAGTCTCTCGATTTATTCTCTTTTGATAAGTGAAACATATTGTACTAAATGGGTCCACAAACAAATGTACTCTCAAAAATGCTGTTCTCAACAGTATTCTTCTTTCTTTGTTGCTACTGTTGTTGTGGGGGTACTACTACTTCATTAGACCTACACCCCACAGATGAAAAACCTAGTAATACTAACGAACAAGGAGGAATCCTCAGGTTTTGTTTCTGTCGGATTTCTCACGGGCAAAAAACAACCAAAAATTATAATAAAAGATGGACGAAAATGAAATTAACATAAGAGATTTAATGTGGTTCGGCCATGAATAGCCTACAAAAGTGAAATCTTTATTAATCTCTGGGTTACAGTTGAGAATGATGAAGAGGAAGCCTCCATCGGGCCCAAAAGTCCCCTTCTTCTTCTCTCTAAAATTGTATTTATAGGGATAAAATAGATGATAATTATTAAAAAGCCCTTCGCCACATGTCATCAAGGTTCGCCACGTGTCGATGGAGATTCTTCTAAGCTCACCATGTGTCGTAGAGGATTCACCACGTTTCGCCATGTGTCAACGGGATCAGCCACGTGTTCTTGATTTGACGCATCGGGATTGATGACGTCACTTCGGGAAATGATAACGTCGCTTCGGTCCAATTTGGGCATCGGGATTGATGACGTCACTTCGGGAAATGATGACGTCGCTTCGGTCCAAGTTGGATCGGGATTGATGATGTCACTTCGGAAAATGATGACGTCGCTTCGGTCCAAGTTGGGCATCGGGATTGATGACGTCACTTCGGGAAATGATGACGTCGCTTCGGTATAAGTTGGATCGGGATTGATGACGTCACTTCGGAAAATGATGACGTCG
>JAJJMC010011023.1:8132503-8304172 GCA_023531435.1 Papaver californicum | reverse complement strand
ACGTCGCTTCGGTCCAAGTTGGATCGGGATTGATGACGTCACTTCGGGAAATGATGACGTCACTTCGGAAAATGATGATGTCACTTTGGGCGAACATCATTTTGTCCCCAACAGGTTTCGTGGCATTAATGATGGGCATGCAAAGATTTCATCTAAAAGGATGATGAGTGTTGCTGACTTTGGAGCTAAAGGTGATGGTAAGACAGATGACTCTCAGGTACGTACAGACATGGATATTGTCTCTGCATGAATAAGTTGGGTTTTTGTAAGTTAATCTTGCAACTTTAAAATTATAAATAACATTGGAGGAAATTTAATTAATTTGATGGCTAGAGTGCATATAGAATGGAATCAGTTTAGTAAGATAATACGTTTTTGAGTGACGAGAGAACTAAGCATATACACATCTCAAACTGTCTTCAAGGCTGCTTCGGATAAGTGAGCCATTTGAATGCTATTTTCTAAAATATTTCTCACATGTTCTACAACTCTACATAAAAACGATCTATCGGCGAGAGCTGCTCTTGTTAAATTGTCATATTGTCACAATAATTTTAAAAAGATGGAAATATATATAAGTGGCCAGGTCATATTGTCATATTGGTTGTATATGTTGAACAAAGAATGACCCTCATTTATTAGATAATTAATAAACCTAGCGCATTAGAGTTCTTGTTATTCTCATAAATAGACATAGGAGGTCATTTATATAATTCGTGAAGTTGATTGATCTCAAAGTTTTGTAGTGTGTAAGTATAATATTCCTTTGATCCTCAATTTGGTTGATAATTTAATGGCAGGCTTTTTTAAAGGCTTGGAAGAAAGCTTGCTCCTCTAGAAACGCTATTGATCTTGTAATACCTAAGAAGAAAAATTATCGCCTCAAACCAGCTACATTTTCAGGTCCATGTAAATCCAATATTATAATTAAGGTGAACTTACTTATATAATCAAACCTCTTTTTTTTTTGAATAATTGATCCTAGATATTTAGCTTATAATATCATTACGGCATGCATGGTCCCTTTTAATTAGTAAAACGAAGTCTTTATTAATTCCGTTTAGCTAAATAAACAATCGGCGTCATATGAATAATATTATGGTCCATATGTTTGTATTTTCAGATAGATGGAGCCATCGAAGCTTCTGCAGATCGATCAGACTATAAAAAAGATGTTAGACATTGGATTATCTTCAAGAAGATTCAAAATCTCGTAGTTGAAGGTGATGGAACGATCGATGGAAACGGAAATATTTGGTGAAAGAATTCATGTAAAATTAATAAATCTCTTGTAAGTATATATTTCTATCCTTGGGTTTGAATTGATTTTATAAAAGATTTTATAAACTGCAGTCAAATAACTCTACTTATCCTTCCTGCAGCCCTGTACCCATGCACCGACGGTACAATCTATACCTTTAAAGATATTATTTCATTTTCTATTTTGATATTATTATTGTGATTTACGGGTCTTGATGATGATGAATTGCAGGCTTTAACCTTCAAAGAGTGCAATAATCTAACTGTGGAAAACGCAACCATGAAAGATGCACAGCAAATGCATCTAAGTTTTCAAAAATATATGAATGTTGAAGCTCACAATCTACTGATAACTGCATCGGAAAAAAGCCCGAATACAGATGGTATTCATGTCACACAAACTCAAAATATCAAGATTATCAACTCTGTTATTTTTTTTGATCGTTCAAAGAAAAATTTATTGAAAAGAGAAGGTAATTAAGGAGGTACCTCAACCCAATGAATACAAAAGACAACAATAGAGACCAAAAGGAATAGCAAAAATCAAAAAACAAAAATCAATGGGGCCGAAATAATGAGTCCGAAAGAGCTATAACCATATTTACGGTTAGACCTAACATTTTTATATTAGATTCGGCCCAAAAGAAAGCTTGAAGTTTAACGCTTCTAATTATACTTTCCAATCTTTTCCTTTTGTTTTCGAAGACTCTTGCATTACGCTCCTTCCAAATACTCCACCAAATAACTACCGGGATGTTGTTCCAAATTCGACTAAGACGATCATCTCTCCAATTGAATTTCCAAGAGTTTACGTTTATAGACACATTGGAGTTATAAATCCAATTACTTCTAGACCCTTCATTAAAGTAGTCCCAAATCCCTCGGATCCTCCAACAATCATAGAAAAGATGCTCGCTAGTCTCATCATTTTCGCCATAAAAACAACAAAGGCTAGAAACTTCCATGCCCCTTCTTAGAAGCTTATCTTTTGTCATTACCCTATCATGAGAAAGAAGCCAAAGGAAGAAATTGATTTTGCAAGGATAATTATGGCTCCAAAGAACATCTATAATGAAAGTTGGCACCTCTTGTTCCTCTCCGTTCTTCATACCATCTTTAACCGTACATTGACCATTGTCATTTCCATCCCAAATTCGACTATCCGAAGCACCTTCTTGAATAGAGAAAGAAGAGAGAATATTTGAAATACTTGATAATTCATTTGAGATGGTTTGAGAGTACCTTTGTCTAGCCATAAACTTCCACCTTATACCCTCGTCTACTACATCGAACATACGGGCTACCACAAGCTCCTTGGTCCTTGAGACTTCATAGGCTGATGGAAACATATCACATAATTTTCCTTCCCCAATCCAAACATCTTCCCAAAATCTAGTTTCCTCGCCCGCGCCAATCTTGAATTTGATATGTTTGTTGAAATATTCTAGCTCTTTATAAATGTTATACCAAAGACTACCTCCTTTTGAACCTTTAGGTTGGAAAGTTTCCCAACCGGTAGAGGTTTCACCAAATTTTTCAACTATTATCTTCCTCCACAACGCATCTTTCTCTAAGCCAAAACGCCACCACCACTTTTTTAACAAAGCCGAGTTCACTAGTTTCGTTCTTCTAATACCAAGCCCTTCTTTTTCTTTCGGTTTTGACACCATAGTCCAACCAATATTGTGAATTCTTTTAGTATTTTGATCATCATCCCATAAAAAGTTCCTCACCACTTTATCCATTTCCTTAGTTATGGTGCAAGGAGCAAGAAAAAGAGAAAGGTAGTAAATTGGTAAGCTACCTAGAATTCTTTTAGCGAGATTTAACTTACTGGCTTTTGTTATTGCTTTTCCGTTCCAAGATGAAATCCTTTTCGCACAAACATCAAGTGTTTTCTCCCATTTTTGAGACCCTCCTACTTTGCCGCCCAGCGGAAGACCAAGGTATATACTAGGAAATCTTTCATATTTGCATCCCAACAAGTTTGCATAATTTTCAATACCCTCTTCCACCACGACTCCATACAAGCTACTCTTGGAAAAAATTAATCTTCAATCCCGATGTTAACTCAAAGCAAAGAATAAGATAACGGAGGGTAGCAACTTGTTCCTCCTTCGCATCGAGAAAGACAATAGTATCGTCAGCAAATTACAATTGATTGATTTTTGTTCCTCCTACCTTTACCGAGAAACCCGAAATTTGATCATAATCTTGAGCTTTACTCAACATACAACTTAAGACTTCACCCACAATTGTGAAGAGAAAGGGAGAGAGTTGGTCTCCTTGACGAAGTCCCTTTTCACTACCAAAATAGCCATAGGACGATCCATTGACGAGAACCGAAAATTTAGAGAAAGTTAAACAATTTCTAATCCAAGCCCTCCAAACACCACCAAACCCCATTTTAAATAAGACTTCATTTAGAAAGTTCCAATTAACGTTATCAAAGGCCTTCTCAAAATCGAGCTTGCAAACCAAACCCGGTAATTTTTGACGGAGTCTAGAATCCACGCGTTCATTTGCTATCAATTTGTCTACATTTAATAAAACTAGATTGGGATGAGGAAATTAGAGAAGGAAGATATACCTTTAGACGATCAGCCAAGCACTTGGAGATGATTTAGTACACACTCCCAATAAGACTAATAGGACGAAACTTTAACTTCCTCTACGTTCACCTTCTTTGGAATGAGAGTGATAAAATTGTTTTTTAAGGACGAGTGGAGAACATTGAGGTCATGGAATTCCTTAAAAACCTTCATCAAATCTTCTTTAATAAATTCTCAACAAACAATAAAGAACTTCATAGGATAACCATCCGGACCCGGAGCACGGTCTATTCCCAAGCTTTTAATTGTGTTTTTCACTTCCTCTTCACTAAAAGACCTTTCCAACCATAAGCGGTTTTCATCAATCTTCTTAAGACACATATTTTTGATTCTTGGACGAAAGTTTGATGTCTCCTTAAACGCGAGCTCAAAATAATTTGCAATGCCCAACTTAATTTCCTTTTTGTTTCCAGTCCACCGACCATTAATACGAAGGTTGATGATGTTGTTTGAATCTCTATGACCCTTCACAGTTCTATGAAAAAAACTTGTGTTGCGATCCCTATCTCTAAAGTATCTAATTCTAGATTTTTGTCTCAACATTACGCTTTGTCGCCTATGGGCCAACTCGAAATCCACCTTAGCCGTCACAAGCAAGTCTTCTTCATCTATGGTGAAGCCCCTCCCATCATCTAGGTCATCCAAATCTTTCATCGTGGTAACAGCCGTATCTATGGCCTTATTAATGCACCCAAAAACTTCTTTGTTCAACACCTTCAAATTCACCTTTAAAGCGTTTAGCTTCTTTGCAAAACATTCGCCGGTCGTACCTACAAAGGAAAAAGACTCCCACCATTCTTTCATTAAGGGAATTATGTTAGTGTCTTCAAGCCAAGCTAATTGAAAACGAAAGGGGCGAGCACCCCAATCCGAATCCAAGGAGCCTAACTCGATAGGAAAGTGATCCGAAAAAGGTCTTGCAAGGCGCTTAAGAGCAATAGTTGGGAAATGATTTTCCCAATCCGAAGTGACGAGGAAGAGGTCGATCTTGCTCTTCTTATTTGGCGGTCTACCCCAAGTATACTTAGCACCGGAGAGAGGCACGTCCACAAGATCAAGAACATTACAAAGGTCATTAAAGAGTTTCATAGAGTTTGAGATTCTACGACACCCCCTTCTCTCCTCCATAAATCTAATCTCATTAAAATCACCACCAAAACACAAAGGTATTCCAACCCAATAACCATACAAAGTAGCGGATCCAAACGAAAGCTTTTCTTTTCATTCACATTGCAAGGACCGTAAACACCAACTAAAACCCAACGAAAATTATCCACCAAATTTCGACAAGAAATACTTATGGAGAAAGTACCTTCAAGAAAGTCTTCCACTTTGACCAAATCCGAATTCCAAATCAACAAAATACCTCCCGATCTTCCATTGGAGTGAAAAGCAATCCACTTACAAGGAGTTGCACCCTAACATTGACGCACAATGTTCTCGGTGCAAGCCTTAAGCTTCGTCTCTTGTAACATGAGTATAGTTGGCTTCCACCGTTTCACAAGCTTTTTTATTTTTGAGCACTTATTCAGATCTCCAAGACCGTTGACATTCCAAGAAATTATCTTACACATTATCAACTCTGTTATTGGTACAGGTAAATACATTTACGATCATATATAATTACAAATTTTTAATTTAAAGAGTACATACATTTCTGTACACAAAATTATGACATTATAACTTTGATATACAATTTTAATACGTTCGTATGCGATTTAAGACGAATGATTAGGTGATGACTGGATCTCTATAGTTAGCGGGTCACAAAGTGTACAAGCAATTAACACTACCTGTGGACCAGGCCATGGAATCATGTAATGATCTCTTATTAGACTCTGCCAATACAAATATTTTACAGAAAAATTTCAATATTTATACTAATCAATTATTCATATTTTTATTCGTATGACAATTTTCTTGTAAAACTAGCATTGGGAGTTTGGGCAAGGGAAATAAAGAAGCCCATGTTTCAGAGGTGATGATAGATACCGCAATACTTAACGGAACCACAAATGCGGTGTTAGGATCAAGACTTGGCAGGTGACAATCTATATATTTTTCGTATAATTATTATTACAACTTCCGTAAACATATTTTTGATTTCTTGATTTCTTTTCCAGGGAGGGTCAGGAAACGCAAACAACATATCTTTCCAAAACATTGTTATGTACAATGTCAAGAACCCAATAATCATTGATCAGAATTATTGTGGTCAAGATGATCCTTGCGATGAACATGTAATTATTGAAAATTATCCTTTGGAAAATATCAAATTTGAACATAAATATATATAAGCCTAGTTTAGTTTCAGTATAATATTAAATATTAGTCGATAAACTTTGTTGAGCAGGAATCGGCTGTTCAAATTAGCGACATATTATAGAAGAACATAACAGGAACCAGCGCATCAGAAGTTGCTGTACATTTTGATTGCAGCAAAAATCATCCATGTCAAGATATCGTTTCGCAAGATATAAATTTAGCGAGATATGAAGATGAAGATGAAAAACCAGCTAAAGCTAAAGCTAAAGCTAAAGCTTCATGCAAGAATGTTAAATTGACTCAAATCGGAAAGGTTTCGTCTGGTTGTAGTAGCCATCAACTCAAAGAATGGTATTTTAAGAATGGGAAGGAAGAAGAAGATATTAAACACGATCAAGTTGTTTATTACACTGAACATTAATTGATATCATGCAGCAAATTAATTAATAATATTATGATTGGGTAAACACTAAATATAAGTTAGATCAATAATTACTCTAAGAATAAATTTGCTTTGTAATAATCTAAATAAACATTGAGATAATTGGAAAAATACCTTAAAAATGCATATTCCGTTGGGAAAATGTCCTATAAAAAATTTTTTGTGGGAAAATGCCCCAACGTTATATTTTTCATCCAAGTACCGTTAAATGGTCAAATTATGCAATCTTGACCTTATGCATATGTGGGCCCTATGACAAGATTACCCTTTAGCCGTCCTAATCTAACACTAGGAGACGTGACGGAATCCAAAAATAAAGGTAATCTCGCCTTAAGGCCCACATATATATAAGGTCAAAATTGCACAATTTGACTATTTAACGGTACTTGGATGGAAAATTTAACGTTGTTAATTTTTCCATAAAAAAATTTTTACAGGATATTTTCTCAATGGGTATGTATTTTTAGGGTATTTTCCTAATTATCCCATAAACATTTATGTGCTATTGCTACTGATGTAGCTTCATATTTAGTTACATGTAACATTCAAATAAAAAATTTAGTTACCTACTGATTTACCGCCTCCTTGATTAATGTGTCATTTTACCCCACCCTTCGGTTTGTGAGAAAGTGTCTCTTTAAGTCCATGATTAAACTTTAAACGATACATTCAAGCCACATAGGCCACGACATAAAGTTTAATTTACCCAATCAGACTCAGATTCTTAGGTTAGATTCCGTTTTTGCATTCCTTTCATTTCAAATGACTCGAGGCAATGCAATTGGAGCTGAATTTAGTGTCTGATAATAACAAATACTTTTTTGAAGCATTGATAATTAAAACTGCATGGCCCAACACATATTTTTAGTGTAATTTCAAGAAATTGTTGGAAACTCTTTCCTTTGCTTTCCCGAAGAATTTTTTTTCGTGTAAATATCTCTTATTTTACATAAAAAGGAGTTAAGCACTAAGGTAACCATTGTTGGTGGTACCAAAACTCCAATTCATATTATCATTTGTAAAAAAAAATATTTAAAAAAATGGGATAAATTTTTTATTTTTATTTATATTGTTTAAATTTAGTTTTTAGTACTTTTTAAAATACCATCCCTATTTTTTTTCTTTTTACCATCGGGTTTTTCTTTTTCTTCTTTTTCTTCTTCTTTTTTTTCTTCTTCTTCTCTCATTTTTTCTTTTTTCTTTCTTCCTTCCTCCGCCTCCTCCTCTCCACCACCATCACCACCAGCAACAGTAGCTCCGCTGCCACCAGACCAGTGAGAAAAGATAGATCGGCAGCAACAACATCTCCGTCTCCTCCACCAACACTTTTTTTTTTACTTTTATGTTCACCAAAGTAGCTACGCCATCCATATCCTCCATTAACAACACCTCTGTCTCTTCTACCAACACCACTAGCACCTCCTTCTCTTTCTATGTCCTGATTTTACATCAACAACACCTCATCCTCCCCCATCGCCTCCTACTTCTTATCTTTTCTCCCCCACTACCACACGTCCAGATCCGCCACCAACACCTCCTCCTCCTTCTATCCTCTATAAACATCACCAACACCTCCAGATCATTATCGTCGAAAATCATCATCAAAAAATAACGAAACATCATCATTGTCGAAATTAGGGTTTTGTGTTGTTGAAATGTCAGAAAAATGATGAAACCAAATTTGGTTTCATCAAATTTTATAAAACCTAAACAACGTTGAAACCAATGTTTGTGTTGGTGAAATGTCAGAAAATGATGAAACCAAATTGGTTTCATCAAATTTTACAAAAACTAAACAACATTAAAACCAATGTTTGTGTTGGTGAAAACAGTAAGTTTCGGTGAAACCAAATTTGATTTCATCTGATCTATTTTTCGTGAAATCAAAGTTTTAATGGTGAATTAAACAATATGTTTATGTTGAAACCAAATTTGGTTTCAACTAATTTTTTCCTAGTTTATTCAGTTTGGTGCATTTGGTTTCTTCGTTGAAGTTGTGTTGGTATTGGTGGTGGAAGTGGTGTTGATTGTTAGTGTTGGTTGTTGGTGGTGCTGGTTGGTGTTGGTTCTACTTTTCGTTGCTGTTGGTGGTGGTTGGTGGCGGTACTCGTTGGTGATGGTAGTTAGCTGCTGTTAGTTGGTGGTTGGTGGTGATGGTTGGTGTTGGTCGGTGGTGGTGAATTGGTGCTGGTAGTGTTGGTGGTGAGAGAGAATAGAGATTAATAGTGGGGTTGATTTTTATTTTTATTGGGTTAAATTAATCTAAAGGATACTTTAGATAGATTTATTCAAAAAAGGTTTTTGTTTTATTTTATTTTGGCTGAGGTTTTGTTGATACGAGGTTTGTACTAGTAGGGTTATAATCCACATGAAAAATTTTGATGGGGCAAAATTCAAAGGGTTTTTTATTTTGAAAGACTAATATAAACCTGACATTTTTCCTTCTATTTTTAACGGTTTCTAACAAATTTAAGATTTGATTATATACTCCTAAATTACTCGGTAAGTTTACTTAATTACCTAAATATAAAAACTAACCTATATTAACGTCAACGTCAACACTTGAGAAAGGAAAGATAAAAAATAAAAGGCAAGATATAAAAAACGATTGCAGGCTACTTCTTCCTCTCCATCTGCAGGACAATAATGATAGAGATGATAAGTGGACTGCAACGAAAAAGTATTAATCAATTGTGAGATGGATGCTAAGCTACATTAGGCTTCGACAGGGATTTTAAAAATCGGTATTGCATGTTCTTCTGCAGCTCCAAAAGAACGGATGAAAATGAATGTTCCATTAATCAGCATTCCATTCATCTGGTACTATCACAAGAAATTTTAAACCAATGTTTAAAATGATCACTAAAAAAGCATAATTCATTTCTGATACAATAATTAATTTTTTTTACGTTGCCAAAATATGCATTTGTTCATGAAAAAAGTTTTTGGTGATTAATTTGCTTGGCTTTCAGTAAGAAATAAGAAAGGGTCGTCTTGTTTATCCTTTTTTCTTCATTTTCTCATTGGCCCTCATGTCTTGCATATAATTACTATTCAAGAGAAGTACTTAGCTACGGAGAGAAAAAAACAATTGTAGGCGTATGAGATACGGGGAGAAAAAAACAATTGTAGGCGTATGAGATAGTTTTCAATAACTTGTTCGTTTGTGAACTTGATTTTGCATTGCAGTAATTTAGAGCAATGTTCTAGAAACCGGATCGAACATCAAACCAAAAAAGTTAATGGGTCAGGGTCATATAGTTCAACCTATATTTAACTCAAGGTTACTAGATCAAACATATAAAATATTTTAAATATATAATTAATTAAATAAAATTGAGTTAGAAATATTTATCCATAAATAAATATTTATATAGTAAATATATAGGTATCCTATAAAATAATATTCTCTCCGTTTCTGGAAAAGTGTTATTATTATTTTTTCATTTTAGTCTAAAAATAGACTTATTTTAAAAAATGATAGTAACTCTTTTCCTGAAACGGAGGTAGTATCTAATATAAGTTAATAAAATGATTAACAATTTTAGCTTACGGTTTATAAGGTATTTAAAGTTACCATTAATTTAGGAGAAAAGATATAGGAAGCTAAGTAAACTGACCGAAATAAAAAACGGTTAATACAGGGTTGTGACTTATGGCGGTAGGTAATAGTCGTTCAACGTCCAACAAAAAAATCTTAAAAGAATTTGACTTTACCAATCCTTCACCCACAAAAGGTCGATAAAAATAGTTTTAACAGAATACGATCTGGGATGGGGTGATCTGGGCTAAGGCGATGCTAGTTTAACATGTTATTATTTTTACAAATGTGCTTCATATTCGAGAATTATTCATAAAATTAATTTTTGATGGAGGCAAAATTCAAAGGGGCCAATAAAAAGAAGCTTAATATAGGGGTTCTCATATCTTGATGGGGTTCCAATTTTTTTGTCCCAACCAAAGCCCGTGGTTAAAGGGTAACCTAGGGGCAAGTCAAATGTCAATTTTATCCTTAACCTAATTAAAACTTAAACACAATTAACACTAATCAACTCTCCATGTTTTAATCTAATCAAGAGATTCAAGAACAAATCGACCAAAATCGATCACCACAACAACCAACAATGATGTATCTAATTGATTGAACAAAACCCATGTTATTCTTAGAACTTCTAATTGATTGAATTGCATGATTGATTATGAATTGGGTTTTAAAAAATATGTACACAGTAGAAATTACGGTTGGGTTCGTGTGAAAACCCAACCGTAACCTATGATGTTCTTGAGTGTTACGGTTGGGTTTTCTTCAAAACCCAACCGTAACTTCAAATGTAGAAGATGAAGATTTAAGAATGTTACGGTTGGGAAATCCAACCGTAACAATTTGCGGATTTTTTTCAAAAAGAATTTACGGTTAGGTTTTTAGAAACACCCAACCGTAACAAATCTTTAAACCCCAGTTGTAAAATTAGATAAATAGATTTTAAGTTTTTTTCAATTCTATATTGTATAGAATTGAAAGACGAAGCTAACAAAAAAAAATGAGGTCAATCGGACATTATATGAAGGAGTTATGATCAAAACAGTGACATTTTTATTTGTATCCAGGAAGAATTACGGTTGGGTTGGGCCAATAAACCCAACCGTAACTCTGAGCAACCGTAATTCTTTCTGGATACGAATAAAAATATCACCGTTTTGATCATAACTCCTTCATACGATGTCCGATTGACCTCATTTTTTTTGGATTAGCTTCGTCTTTCAATTCTCTACAAGATAGAAATGAAAAAATCTCAAAATCTGTTTATCTAATTTTACAATTGGGGCTTAAAGATTAGTTGCGGTTGGGTTTTAAGGCAAAACTCAACCGTAACTATATGATGAAACATGCACTAAAGCTAACAGAATTAGTTACGGTTGGGTTATAAGCCAAAACCCAACCGTAAATTCTACTGTGAACTCAAAATTGGATTATATAATTTTTGTGTTTTTCGGTTTTTCTTTTTTTGAATGACCCAATTTACCTTTAATCTAGTTAAAATGATTGAATAATTTCAAAATTTTGATTTTAACACTCAAATTTGACCTCAAAAACCAATGCTCAAAAGGATGAGTTACGGTTGGGTTTTAAGGAAAAACCCAACCGTAACTCTGTGTTGCAATTGTAACAAAATGTAACAGAATTAGTTACGGTTGGGTTATAAGCTAAAACCCAACCGTAAATTCTACTGATAACTAAAAATTGGATTCTCCTAAATTGTGTGTTTTTCGATTTTTCTTTGTTTGAATGACCCAATTTACCTACAATCTAGTTAAAATGATTGAATAATTTCAAAATTTGGATTTTAAAACTCAAATTTGACCTCAAAAATCAATGCTCAAAAGGATGAGTTAGGTTGGGTTTTAAGGCAAAACCCAACCGTAACTATGGGAAAAAATGGTGTTCTTCATTTTTCTTCGACTTACGGTTGGGTTTTAAGGTAAAACCCAACAATAATTGGTTAATTCTTCATATTACGGTTGGGTTATTAAACAAACCCAACCGTAACTTCAAATGTAGGATATGAAGATTCAATTAAGATTTATGGTTAGGTTTTCAACCAAACCCAACCGTAACTAATCTTTATACCCCAATCGTAAAATTAGATAAATATATTTTAAGATTTTTCATTTGTATCTTGTAGATAATTGAAAGACGAAGCTAAACAAAAAAAAATGAGGTCAATCGGACATCGTATGAAGGAGTTCTGATCAAAACGGTGACATTTTTATTTGTATCCAGGAAGAATTACGGTTGGATTGGGCCAATAAACCCAACCGTAAATTTGAGATTTTTGGGCTTCATTGAGCCTAAATTTACGGTTGGGTTTATTGGCGAACCCAACCGTAACTATTCCTGGATACAAATAAATTTCACCGTTTTGATCATAACTCCTTCATACGATGTCCGATTGACCTCATTTTTTTGGGGTTAGCTTAGTCTTTCAATTCTATACAAGATAGAAATGAAAAAAATCTTAAAATATATTTATATAATTTTACGATTGGGGTTTAAAGATTAGTTACGGTTAGGTTTGGTTGAAAACCTAACCGTAAATCTTAATTGAATCTTCATCTCCTACATTTGAAGTTACGGTTGAGTTTGTTTAATAACCCAACCGTAATATGAAGAAAAAATTAGTTACGGTTGGGTTTGGTTGAAAACCCAACCGTAAATCTGGGGTGTTCTTGGTGTTACGGTTGAGTTCGACATGAAACCCAACCGTAAGTTTCTCTGAATAACAAAAAATCCATCTTTTAAATCGTGATTTCATCAAATTTGAGCCATAAAAAGATCAATAGTTTAAGCTAGAGGTATACTCAATGCTACTATGGTTGATTGAATCTAGGGTTTAAAAAGAAACGACAAAATTTTCTTAAATTTCATCTAGTTTTTCTTCCCACAAAACACAAATTCAAAATAAATAAATTTGAATTCAGTTTTTTAAATACAAGATTATGTTTAATTAATCATGATTAGCTTAATTTAATCTTAACTAATTAATGTAATTAAGATTACTAATCAGGGGTGGTTTGGATATTGTGAAAATATTATGGATAAGAAATTTTTGAGTTTTACTTCAAAATATCTCTATTTCGTCTTATTATTGGAGCCCCTCCAGAATTTTGGAGCCCCTATATCAGCCTTCAATAAAAAAAACCTACATATTTCCTTCAATTTTTGACCGTTTCTAACAAATTTAAGATTTCATTAACACTGCCGTAGCTAGCTAGCTAGAGTGCTAGTCTGCTAGACAATAGAAAACCGGAAGGGGTAAAACGCCAGATCGGGGACGAAACAAGGGTAAAGCATGAAATGCAAAGAAAAAAGCGGACAAAATACCATTAATATATTATTAACTACAGTTCCAATTATCAGATTATTTCTTTTTTGGTTTTGACCGATCCAGTTACTAAACCAACCCTAAAACCATAGAAGTCACACTCAAGATTCATAGATAGTACTATACTGTTTTTCCTGTAATGGGATTATCTAATTACTCATTGAAATAGTTCAGTCTTCATAAAAAAAAGGGAAGATTCATGCGAGTTTTTCAATGACGTTTCTTCGATCGATTCTATTCTTCATCCTTCTAATACAACTTTACTTTGTAAAATCAAATGGAAATGATGAAAAGTTCACGGAGGAATTACTTCTGAAACCGTTACCAGATCGTAAGGTCCTTGCACATTTCCATTTTGATACTAAAACTCCTCCAACTAAAACTTATGGACATCATCATCGTTTATTCCCTAAAGCCATTTATCAGCTGGTACGTATGTATGTCTGTCTCTACTTTCTACTTTAAGTATTTTTATTTTATTTATTTTTGGAGTTCTCTTGGATTGTGAAATGTGTGCTAACTTAGAAATTTCAAATTTAGGATTTAAACTACTGGGAAGCTGATTTAGATGGGTCTGAGTAAAACTAGGTGATTGGCGGGTTAAAGTTTCAGTAGAGAGAAAGAGTGTAATTAACCTACCTCATTTAGATTTGTTTTGTTTAAATTTCTGTAAATTCTGAATTTCAGCTCTTAAGAAATTTTGATTTCTTGTTGGTATATGCTAATCCGAAAAGGCTGATTATAGAATTACTGGTAAGTAATCAATACTGCGCTATGAAAGAAACAAAAAGAAAAATGAACCTTTGATATCAATTAAAACTAAACAGATGTAGTTTGTCTTCCATGTTCACATTTTATAATTTATTAGAAGGATGAAATTAGTTGATCAAATGATACTTCTCAGATCACATACTATAATATCATAGTAAATCACCTTGGAAAATCATTAAGCTACTGAAGTCAAAACCCTCAAATGGAAAAACCCAGGATACAGATAGGAGGGGGAAGAAGCTGGGTGAAAAATGCAACCTTGTAGTTGTCTGTTGTGCTTCTCTTCCATATTATGTGCAAGGTCTAGGATAACCAAGTTTTGAAGAAGTCATCTGCTCTTATCTTTCACCAATTTATATATTTTTCACTATTAGCTATCTAACCCTCAGGCCTGTTAGTCGTAGTTATTTGCTGTGCTATTATATTACTGCTAGGGCTTATATAAAGTTGTTGTCAGTTATAGAAAAGGAGTGCGGTAGAAACTATGAAAGTGGGGATGAGGGGCATTTGCAAGACTTACAATAACACGTAGAAAGCTTTCTAAGTAGGAATTCACTAATAGAGGTTTGATTGTTAATCTTGTTTCTTGGATAGTTAATCCCATTCTGCTTTTCCTGAATCACTTCGTTGAAATAAAATGTCAAAAGAAGTTTAGCTCTCTGGACATTATATGAATACTTGTGGAGAAAATTTAAAATGCTTTTCTGATGATATTAGAATGCTAAAAGATGTTTGATAACCTAATTACGAATCATGTTGAGTTTAATAGTGGTTGAGTGGTACTGGTTGTTAATTCGCTTGGAATGTTGAAAATTTAGGTATGTTCAGTAAGTGTCCAAACATTTAAGAAATGAATCCCAGTCTTAGACTATTAACCAGTAAACTATGTTTACCAGGTCCAGAAATTTCAGATCCAGGAAATGGAGCTGTCATTCACACAAGGTCGCTGGAACTATGAAAGGTGGGGTGCTTTTGATCCTATGTCAAGCAGCAACGCCAAGCCTCCTGGAGTTGAGTTATGGGCTGTCTTTGATGTCCCACCTGATCAGGTTGATGCAAACTGGAAGAATCTGACCCAAACTCTTTCAGGTCTCTTTTGTGCGTCAATCAACTTCCTAGAATCTTCCACTGCTTATGCTGCTCCTGCTTGGAGATTTTGGACATTTTCAAGCAAGCTGAGATATGGGGCATTGCCACGTGAGGCTGTTTGCACAGAAAACCTGACACCTTGGTTGAAGTTACTTCCTTGCCGAGACAAAGCTGGGCTTGCCACTATACTTGACAGGCCATCAATTTACAAAGGATTTTATCATTCGCAACGGCTGCGATTGCTATCCAACGAATTTAGTGTGGACGTCAGTGCAGAAGAACCTGGCATAGTACTTGAACAGACATTAACTGTTGTTCTACAACCTCATAGCCACGATACTAGAAGCATTTACTCTGATGGGAGGTTGCTGCCACCAAGTTGGTCCATTAGTTCAATTTTTGGAAGAGCAGTCATAGGACGATGTGTTCTTGCCAACCTTAGCACTATATATGTCGAACTTGAGAGTGGTTTAGTTTCTGCACTAAATAATTTGAATGTGGATTTGGAGACTGGAAGACTTGGGGCTGATGATATGGCCTCAGAAGGTTCTTGGAGTAATCCAGGTTTTGAATTGTCTGTCAAACCAGAAAGAGTGATCAAGGAGGTGAATAGCTCTCACGGGAAGAGCTTTTCCATTTTGTATGAATATTCTGTTGACAAGTTTGGTGATAATGAGCCATTTGATTTAGGTTTTATATGGAAACTTCCAGTTGCTTGGTCATGTCTTCATTCACCATTCCATGCTAGTAGGTTCTTAATGGGAAGTGGGAACCAGAGGGGTTCTATTGCGATCTCTTTAAGATCTACAGGATCATCCAGTGAAGGGTTTATTGGTGGTGGTGATTTTGTTGGAGATGTGTGTAAGGTTCGTGTTGATATATTCCAACTCGTACCTTGGTATGTTAAAGTTTATTTCCATACTTTGCAAGTCCATGTAGATGGCAAACCTGAACTACTCAAAGATATACTTGAGAAAATGCATGTTTCTCCCTCGGAAGACAAGGTATCACCTGGTGTAATGGAGATGGTTCTGAAATTTCCTTGCAGTGTGAAGTCAGCGTCAGTAGTCATAGACTTTGATAAGGTATGATTGGCTTTTATTCATCGTACTATATTGCATTACTCACGACTCTTGTATTTATTACATCTAAATGGAAATTCTGATTTCCTTATGATACTCGCGTACTACAATATGCCATGAACGAGCACAAATATAACTACTCTAAGATATCTGAACACCTCACGTCTTACCCGTGCATGTGGTACACATGGAGAGTAGTCTGTCATGGGAGATCAACTGGATATTTGACTCATTCAAAGAACCTCCTATGCCAAAGGCCCAAAAGTCTGGTTGGTCAGGTGATCTTGGTAATACTGCATAATATGTTCTTGCTTATTTCTTATTTAGTTGTATTGTTTTTGTAGGGATTTTTACACATCGATGAATATCCTCCAGATGCTAATCAGGGATTCGATATTCCATCAGCTGTCATTAGCTTTCCCGACTTTGAACCCAGAATGCATTTTCTTGATGACAACAGTTCAAACAAGTCGCCAATGTTACTTAAACTTCAGGTATCAATTACCTCTTAGACTTGTATATCTTATTTTTCAATATCTTCTAATCATCTTGGCTTGTTATGCAGGAAAAAAATCCTGTGATTTCCTACACAGAAGTATTACTTGTGCCTTTAGCTACTCCGGACTTTAGCATGCCTTACAATGTCATCACGATTACATGTACGGTTTTTGCTTTATATTTTGGGTCACTGCTAAATGCATTACGGAGGCGTGTCGGAGAAGAAGAAAGATTCTTAAAAAGCAAAGGTAAATACACATATCGTAGAGCTAATTAATATGTCACTGGTGAAAACTGAGCTTCAAATTAAAAATTGAGATTACAATTTATTAGGAACATTAAGTTGCAGGTCTTATTTGAATTCACGGTAGCACACATAACTTACAACTTTGTCGTTTAGGGTAAAAGTTATCATACGAAGAGATGGATGAGATTTTGGGGAAAACTCATAGGAAAATGTCTTACAGAAACAGAAATATAGGCACATTAAACATTAGTTCTTTGTAGTGGATTATCTAATGAAGAAAGCCATGTTCCTTTAAACAGTTGCTGAAATGTGAATGTGCTTTTATTATTTGATGGCTTGTCCTAAACATCTTGGATTTTATCTGCGGCACCTTAGCGAGTAATTCACTGAAATATACTGTAAACTATTCTTATGTCAAAAATAAAGATATAGTCTGAGCTATTCGAAAGTAATAAATAATGTTACAAGGTTGCTATCATGTAGTCATATTATTGGAGTGATAATCACATATTTATTTTGTGTTTCAATGATAAAAGGGTATATGTTATATTCCTTGATTTTTCTTTTTTATTTCTATGTTTTTTATTTATTGCCTTTTGTGTCTCAAATCTAAGTAAATATGTTCTTCTTTATTTGCAGCTGCCAATCAAACCCGTTTACTTCCTCGTCTTTTGGCCAAGTTACGAGGGAAACAACAAGAATCCACCCAATCATCATCATCATCTTCATCACTAGGTCCTAAGTTAATTCTCAAAATCATTTTAGTAGCCGGAGTTGCTATCGGTTGGCATTATTACACTGACTATCAGAGCTCATAGCCGTACAGGTACATCTCTTGTACATTTTCTGCCCAAAAACCAGGTCAAGTTGTAAAACGTTGAAGATAACTTCCTCGATGGTTAAAAGATGTATCATCATTGACTGTAGTCCAATTTTGTACTTGTTTTGAGTTTGTTTTGTTGATAATTTTATGTAGCTCTGTGTCAAGTACTCGGCATCATATAGTCCTAAGAATCTGACCCGATAATGTTCTTCAGACCACAACATGACACCAGTGTTTGTTACTATGCACGGGTCACTTATGTACTGTCATTAATGACATTCGCAAATTTTATTTTCCATTGCGTGCAAATGGTGAAGACATAACGGCTAATTTTCAGTTGTACTTGTAACTTACCAAATGGGCAAACGGGACGGGCAAATGCTCATTTATGTGGGTTTGTCTATTGCGATCATCCTCTTACTGCTCAGCCATAGTTAGCCTCTAACTGCTCTAATTTGATCTATCTAACCTTATTCTAAACTACACGACCACTTTCTCTTCTATTCTCATTAAAATCTTTTTTAATAAATCTCTTTTAAAATGTAGGATGTGGGATCCCAAAAATATTATTTAATTATATATATAAAAAACCTATCAAAATTAAATTAATATAAAAACTCCATTTAACATAATATAAAAACTTCAGTTAATAAAATATATCTAAATTAACCTTTTAATTTAAATTATCCCAACAAAAACAACCGTATTTCTAAATTTAATTTTCTTCTCACCACTAACACCACCACCAATCAGCGCCACCATCACCAACACCACCATCCGTCACCCCACCACCACCACCAACTACCAGCACCATCATCCCCACCACCTCCAACCATCATCGGTGCCACTGTTATTACCATCGTCAACTAACACTGCCACCGCCGACCACCACCACCAACATCATCTCCACCGTCAATACCAGCACCACTCCACTACCACCAACCAACATCAACATCAACATAAACATCAACATCAGCACCACAACTACAACCACCAACTAGCACCACCAACAACCAATGCCACTGCCATCACAAACACCAGCACTATCCCACCACTACCACTGACCAACACTACCATCAACACCACCACCACAAACCAGCAACACCACCATCAAAAACTTACCATACCACTAAAACAATGGTTTCAACGATAAAAGTTAGGCAAAAATAATTTGGTTTCAACATAAAAATGTCATTTCACCAACACAACTTCAACGAAGTAACTAAGTGCACCAAACTGTATAAACTAGGAATAAATTAGTTGAAACAAAATTTGGTTTCAACATAAATCTATTGTTTTACCACTAAAACTTTGGTTTCACGATAAAAAAAATAGACAAACATCAGATGAAACCAAATTTGGTTTCAACAAATATTGACGGAACCAAATTTGGTTTCAACAAAACTTAATGTTTTCACCAGTAAAAACATTGGTTTCAACGTTGTTTAGTTTTTGTAAAATTTGATAAAACCAAATTTGGTTTCATCATTTTTTTGCCATTTCACCAACACAAGCGTTAAATTTCGACAATGGTGATATATCATCATTTTCTGATGATGATTTTCAAAGATGATGATCTGGAGGTGTTGGTGGTGTTTGTAGAGGATAGAAGTATGATGAGGAGGTGTTGTTGGTGGCACATCTGGACATGTAGTGGTGGTGGAGAAAAGATAAGGAGGAGGAGGCGATGAGGATGAGGTGTTGTTGATGTAAAATCAGGATATACAAAAAAAAGGAGGTGCTGGTGGAGGAGACGGAGGTGTTGTTAGTGGCGGATATGGAGATGACTGCTGGTTTAGTGGTGGCGGAGATACTGTTGGTTACAAATCTGAACATAAAAGTAAAAGAAAAGAGAAAGAGGTGTTGGTGGAGAAGACGAAGGTGTTGTTGCTGTCCGATCTATCTCTTATCACTGGTTTGGTGGTGGCGGAGCTACTGTTGCTGGTGGTGATGGTGGGGGGGGAGGAGGAGGCCATGGAAGAAAAAAGAAAGGAGAAAAGAAGAAGAAATGAGAAATAAACATTTTATATGGCCATGATAGTTGTGGTATTATTAGAAAATAGAAATGACCTAATTAAAACATTTATAAAAATTTGGAGTTTTTGTATCACTTTTGTTTAGTGTGGAGTTTCTATGGATCCCAACTTATAAGTGGAATTTTTATCACCTTGGTGTTTTGCTACTTGGTCACTTTGGTGTTTTGCTACTTATTATGTTTGCAATATGACTTCATCAATCTAGAGCTCGTGATCCAAAAAGCAGGCACCATGAAGTCTACCTTATGACTATTTCTAGAATATGGAGAAGAAAAACAATTCTAATAGATAGCTTATCTTAAGCTAGAGCATGCTACATACATATATCAGGCTGTGGCTTAGCCTAAGCCGTAGGAAACATGGTTCTCGCCTGTTGCTGAAATCCAGTGTTTGCAAAAGCAAAAAAACAACAACAAAAAACCTAGTTTTGTATCTTTTCAGGCAGAAATTCTAGTTTCCCACTGCATTTATTTTTTGTTTGGCCTTTTTATTTACATTTCCCTCATATTCGATCATGGTCATTCATATACAACTGTTTTACTTTCATTCATCTACTGTTTACTATTTTATTTTATTTAATTTCGGTATGGTGAAGAATTTTTCTTTCATTTATTTATTATTTTCTTTCATTTAACTTATTGCAGTGAAGAGTTTCATTATGGATGAAGATATTACACATAAAAGCTTTTATTTTCATAATTGGGATTTTTTTGATGTGGGAAAAACTTGTTGGATCTGCAACAATAGAAAGCACTAAACAGAAGAAGATGTTAAGGTTAATGAAATCTCTGAATTGATATCACACAATGGACATAGCCATCTGCTCAGCAAATTGTCCTTAACACAATAGTCCGCGGGTACTCCTCAAAAATGAGAGATGCTATACCCCCACAACGGAGATGTGTCCAGGATAGAACTGCCCGTTATGACTAGTATAATCACAATACTAGTCACCCTCAAACGAAATCAACAACAATTTAGATGGAATGGAAATAAACAAGTAGTGCGCAAAACAAAGCAAGAAGAGGGGAAAAGAAGATAGGATACTAGCTGCTTCTGGAGTAAGTTGAAATGAAGAAATTCGTTTTTCTTTTATAGGCAAAAGAAGAGAATAACTTTAAATGTAATTGAATGAGAATCAATTCCGTGCATGAAGCACGTACATAAATTTTGAAACGGAATTAAAACATTCAATTTATTCACTCTTTAATTCAGCTTAAATCTCACCGGGTCAGACGCCCCCCACATTAAAACAAAATTTAATTTAGTTTTAAATTCTTTAAGGAAAATATATTCTGTTCAAAAAGGTAAGTCTTGGTTGGCCTGCAGCTACGCCCGCACCCGCAAGCCTTGGTTGATCCGTAGGAGCAGTCACGCCTGCACCCGCAAGCCTTGGTTGACACGCAGGCGCAGTCACGCCTGCACGCACCCGCAAGCCTTGGTTGACACGCAGGCGCAGTCACGCCCGCAACCACAACCACAACCATAGCCGCACCCGCACTCGCAAGCGCAAACGCGAACGCGAACCTGAACCCGAGCCCGATTCCGACCCGACCGACCGGATGGACGGCGGCGTGCGTGCTTTGGTGCGAAGCACCGCGCGTGTGTGAAAAGTATGGTTGCACCAACTAGCCCATAGCCTTAGTCTTCTCCCAACCACAAAATAGTTTAAACCCCTAAGGGGCCACCCTTAGGTGCAAATTTCTAAGTAATATGGAGAGAAAACATCTTTAGTTTCTCCAATGTGGGACTAAAGGTTCATTCACAAAAGCTGAAAATGTGCTAGTTTTCCTTAATGACCCCTTGGTCCTAAGCCATTTATCCAAGACCAAGAACAAAACATTTATTAGTTTAAACCCATTTTCTCTAACAAAACTTGATCTGGATATGTAGGACAAGTGAAAATGCAAGAAAAGTTACAAAAATTAAACTGAACTCAATCTGAATCTGGTCAGAATACATGTGTAGCAATAGTTCCCCATCTCCTTGTTTAGTTGCAACACAGTGTCCCCCGATTGATTTCTTATAAAGGTGTAAAGATTTATATAAATCCATAGTGATCTTCTTTTACAGCGTCATGTACAGTTTAGAAAGACCTTTTTCCCATAAATTACTTGATTATACTCAAATGGTTACATAGTTGTTTTAAAATGTTTTCAACGGTATAAAGTTTATGAAATATCCGTGGTATAGTTTGAGAGGTATATCGTTTCTAAATTTTACTAATTATTATTCATAAGGGTATAATTGGAAAAAAAATGCTTTAGTATTTTTCTTTTTTCATCTTAACTCTTAGAGCACAGTCCAAATATCCAATCACAGGTCTTATACAATTAAGATATGATTGAAATATCCATAATGATATTGGTAATAAAACTATCACATCAAATCATAAGTCCAAAAATTTGTTAATTTATTATAACATAACTGTTGTTCAACTTGTAAAATTGAATTTATTTAATAAGGT
The DNA here is from genome assembly GCA_023531435.1 of Papaver californicum. Lineage (NCBI taxonomy): Eukaryota > Viridiplantae > Streptophyta > Magnoliopsida > Ranunculales > Papaveraceae > Papaver > Papaver californicum. The sequence goes on along the minus strand of JAJJMC010011023.1, from coordinate 8,281,696 downwards.
AGTAGGATCAGGGGCGGATACAGTAGGGGGCCTGTGGGGTCCCAGACCCCATAAAATTTTTAGAATCTACCACTAGTAAAGTAGGAACTAATACGTGTACGGTCAAAACTAAGCCATATATCCCAACAAATTTGTTTATTTTTATTAAAAATCACATATAAAAACGAGAGTTTTCTGTAAAACTGATTCAATCCTATCCCCACTAACAAAACAACCTAAAATGAAGGATTTGAGAGACATTTTGGTCTTTTTTACCGAAAAGAAATCGTTTATTTTAATTTTTCATACATCTTTCAAACTCAAAGGCTAATGAATTTGGATGACATTTATAGTACTTAAATTTAATTTTTCAATTTGAATGCATCGTACACTATTTTAATTTGGTTCTACGACGGTGTATAAGATTTTTCCTTACGACATTCTTAGTAATGATTTTCAAGAATATAGGTGCCCCCATTGAACTTTTGTTATGGATTCGCCGCTGAGTAGGATGATGTTGACAAAAAACCGTGGTAAGAGTATGGTTAAATATATTGTTCCTCTTCTCTCTCGTCGAAAGCAGGGAAAAGGTGAGGAAAGCAAATCTCAAGCAAGGATTGAAGTCTCGCCAGAAAAACTTAGAAAGCGAAGTTTTGAGTCTCGCTTTCTGGATTAGAGTGAGGATTTGAGTCACTCTTTTTGCCAACGAGGGTTGAAGTTTCGCCCCACAAAAGTATTTTCTTGACCTTTTTTTAATTTACACCCCGATTATACCGATTTCATTTAATTATTCATTTAAGTTTATTTGTCACACCTGCTTACACTTGAGCGTTGCTCTATTTGATGAGATTTAGGCTTCCCATTTGATTTTTTTTTAACTTGTATTTTCAAATGTTATAAAATATTTATTGAAGATAGTACACGGTTATTATTAAAGTTTCAGATAATTATATTGATTAATTGTAACTCACTTTCGTATAAATCACGGTTACACTCAACATGTGTAATAAGATTTTAAACTACATGGTGACCCTGGTAGACGAGTTAAGTTTCGTTAGGGTTTATAGATGATCTTCCCACAAAATCTAGTCCAAAAATATGCCTATTTCTATTAATCCCCGTCTCCATCTTGAATATGATCGTTAGGTCTGTTTACCGGGTTAAGCTCTCGAAAGTTGTGTATACACGTTTGATAGCTCTCATAGATTATAAAAGGTCTACCGGTCTGCTGAAAGTAGAGTAACTTTGCATATTCATCCTACATAAAAAAAACGTTTAATCCGAACGAAGATGTTTTAAGATGTGTTAGTAGTAAATAAAAAAGCCACTTATAATTCTTTCAACCGTCATTCGAGGAGGTCTGTCTCTATAAATTCTCTCTTGGATTGAAACATAATCTATTACTATTATCTTCATTACAAATACCTTATTTTGTATACTCTCCATCGTTCTGTGATTAAGATTTCCAAATTTTTGTACATAATTTTTGAAAACCTGGGTCCAAAAGTCGATGGACGGAACTCGATGTCATTGGACCTCGGGCAGGAGCGCAATAGCGACCCAAGCTGTAGTTATTGCTACATCTTCATGTAGATGGTGGGTTTTTGTCAGGGCTAAAATATTAAAAGATTATGTTTCTGATCAGGGTCTCAGAAATATTGAACTTTAAAATTCTGCAAAGAATTTTAAAGAAGGCGCTCATCTCTGTTTCTCTCTCTTTGTATGTATATAATCTATGAATACATCAACCGGCTGAACTCATCGGATTATATCAAATTTATTATATGAATCAACAGTCATCTACGTACAAAATTATTAGAATAACACTGATGCTTATTACAACATTCTCAGATGTTCTATGATTTTTACATAACAAATCTCAAGCTCCTAAAGGGACTGCCTACTAGTATAGAGCAGTTTGAGTGTTCTCTGGTGCTATATTACCCAGTTGAATTCTTAGAATTGTTTTATATCAATATTCAAACCCTAATTGAATAATATTGATTTATCATTGTATCTGCACAAGCCTGTATGAAAGCTCACAACAAGTTGCACACGGGTATACTTGGCTCAAAACCCTGATTATGGAAAAACGTACCAATGGGTGGAGAATATGGCAAAACGATCTAAACAACACAACTTCCCCTATCTTTCTACTATAACATATTAAAAGGGCGTTATATTCCGAGTAACGATCAAGAATATATGACCTAAACCCTAAACAAAGTACAATCCAAAAACTGTCAAAATTTTATCTAGAATATTCCTGGAAGGTTGTTGTTTTCTCCATTTGACTACCAAAACGAGCTATAAACCTAAATGCTTTCACGGAGGGAGATAGATGGCGATTTCTGGTTTCCGAATTGGGGTTAACCATTAAAAACGGACATCGTAGCAAGAATCTACAACGTTTTTACTAAAGAGCGTTATGTCTGGAACTTTCTAACGACGAAAATCAACGAAATTTTTTGTTCATTCACGTATGAATGGTATTAAGAGTGTAACACTATAAGGATTAAGAGCAATAGACTTAAGAGCAATAATAGGAAAGAGGTAGAAATAATAAGGAAGTCGTGGGACCGATGCCGACCATCCCGTGGCCAGTTCCCACCCCTCAATTTTCTTATTTTAGGTTTTATTATTTTATATGATTTTATCATTTGCCTAAGGTTTCAGTATTCCTATTAAAACTCTTTTGCTCTTTTTATGAAAAGCCTAAATTCCCTCTCACTTAAAAATCATATGTTCTGCAGAGCTATAGAATGGCCCCGCTACCATATTAATATATTAAAATATTATTATTTAATATTTTATAAATTTTTGTCTTCACACCAGTTGGTCTTTACATCAAAATCATCTCTTAGATATTATTTCCAAATATATCAGAGAGACCATATGACGCGCAAAGCAACGAGGAATGGTCCCACAACCACCAACATGTGCTCTTCTCACCTGGTCGGTCCCCTTTCTACCTGGTCGGTCCTCCTTTGCACCTGGTCGGTCCTCCTCTATCACCTCCTTCTTCTATCACTGCCTTCTTCTATCACTTCCCTCTTTTAAATTAGGATTTTATTACTTAATACTTCAATTGGTCCTGCTACGATTAATCAAAATAATTTGACCATTAATATTTTAATTGTTTCTGACGCAAAGGTAAGTATTCTAGTTTTTCTACTTTGCTACTCAAATCATTTGACAGTAGGATGAAACTAAATATTGTATGGCTTCCAACACAAGTTAGTGCTCACACGACTTGATGCTCATACAGATACATAGCAAACATTGTAAAGTATACATATATATACAAACGCATATATATTGGTCTCCGATCGATCCAACAATCTCATTATACCTATGCTTACTAATCCAACAAGATCATCCAAGTATCAGGCTGCCTCAGCTGACACAATGATATGCCACGACTTTTAATGTCAATACCAATCAGACTATCTACATGTATGATCTATTAAATATCACTGCTTGTTTCAGCATACACATTATACTTCATCCACTAATGAGTCAACATGCTATGTTCATTAACATGCTAAGATTAACAGTCTAGCTAGGTCAACAACTGACCAAATATTACAAGTCAATAAAATTGACTTAATCTGCTCAAGAGATCAATCATGTCACATGGGCGCCTACATCACGTGCGGTGTAGAAATACACCCACGATGAGAAAGTAAATAAGTCGTATCGGCAGTTGAAATAATGAATGAAATAGTGGTCGTACAACCGTCAAGTACCAGTAGCATGACATAACTGGTTTTCACCACGATTTCCACTTCTCTGCAACTATCACCACTTATGAGATCAATGTGTTAACTTCCACTGCTATAAATAGGTTCTTCAATATTAACAAACAATCATCTTAGAAGACAACGAGGATATATGATCACAGAGCTATCATCTTAGAACATCCTCATACAACTCAGACTATTTGATTTTCATCTTTATATCAGTTTCAAACGCATACTATCATTGACATTCAATCTCATTGATCTCAATACCTTCTCTGCTACCCTCCATACATATCAACCATTTTCCTTCCTTTGTGACCGAAAGAACAATCATTCCTTGATTTAGGCCAATTTCGTACATATTAATCTCTCGAATCTTAAAAGTACTTATACAATACAAATCTCCTTGATTTAGGCCATCACCCAATCTATTTACAAAGTAAGATGGTATTAAATATCTAAAACATTTAATTAACTAAATTTCTCCATCAATACCCTTCATATAGTACTTCAATACTCTGCATGAGGATTAACGTCGTGGAATAACTATCAACACAAAAGGTTTGAATTTTTCCATCATCCTAAGGATGTTGAAATGAGCTTGGTACCTGAAATTTGATCCTTTCCATCTACGCCATTCCTCCAGAGATCTCGCTACAACTTCATCATCAATTTCATTTCTAAATCGACTTCAATTCGTATTAGTCGTTAATACCAAAAATTTGAGAACTTTATGCATGCATAGCCATAACACACTGCAATTCACACAACTAACTATTAGAAACAATGTACACAACAATTATGACCTAATACAAAAGTATTAAAAAAAATTCCCCAAATTCTCTCTTTTTTCATTCGTAGAACCCTAAAATGTTAAATCACATATGAACACTAACAATTTCAGCATATACTATTGTTTGTGGGTAAAAAGGGGAAAACCAATGGGGTAGACTGATTCTAGTAAGAGTAAATCGTTTAACATTTGTACTGTTGAAGTACTTTTAAGATTCGAGAGATCAATATGTACGAAATTGGCCTAAATCAAGGAATGACCGTTCCAATTTCGTTTCGGTGACAAATGAAGAAGAATGGTTGATCTGTAGGGAGGAAAGAATAAAAGGTATTGATAGGAATTGAATGCTAGTGATGGTAAGATGTAACTACTATGAAGGCGAAAATCAGAAGTCTGAGTTTTTTTAGAATCTTTAAGATGATGGCTTTGTGATCGTCCTTCTTGTTCTTATGAGATAAAATTCTTTTCACTTGTCGATAGGTTGGAGAACGTATTTATAGCAGTGGAAGTTAACACATTGATCTTATAACTGGTGACAGTTGCAGAGAAGTGGAAATCGTGGTGAAAACCAATTCCATCATGCTAGTGGGACTTGACAGTTATACGACCACTATTTCATTTATTCCTTCAACCACCGACACAACTTTTATACTTTCTCATCGTGGATGTATTGCTACACCGCACGTGTTGTAGACCGCCAGAACAAAACCCTAGTGAATATCCCCCCATGTGACATAATTGATGTCTCGAGCATGGTTGAGTCTATTTAATAGATGTGTATTATCTGGTCAGATGTTGACCTAGCTAGACTGTTAGTGTTAGCATATTGATGAGTCTGAGTCTAGAATATTGCTGAGACAAGCAGTATGCTTAATATATCATAGATGTAGAAAGTCTTATTGATATTGGTATTGGTAGTATAGCATTGTGTCAACTGAGGCAGCAATGATACTCGTATGACCTTGAAGTTGTGTAAGTGGCAATATCATGTAAGTGCTAGTCTCGTACGAGCACTGGTCTTGAGTGAGCGTTAGTCTCATGTGAGCGTTAGGCTCATGTGAAATACTAGCATTACTAATTGTAAAATAATTTAGTTTCATCTCACGGTATGGTTTGAGTAACAAAGTAGAGAGACTAAGACTATTTATTGGTAGCAGGACCAATCAAAGAGTTGTAAAGGTACCAACCAATTTGGTGGTAGAGAGACCGACCAAAATTTGTGGGAGAGAGGGACCGGCCAAAATTGATGTAACACGAGTTTAGCAAAACACGAATTTGATAAAACACGAATTTGGTAGTTGCGACACCATGCTTCGTGTATCATATAATCACTAGAAATATATATATTTGGTAATAATATTGGTATGATGACCAATTAAAGTAAAGACTAAATTTTTGGAAGTATTAAAATAATGATATTTTAATATATTAGATGGTTGCAGACCAATTCTATAATGTTGTGTGTAGCTATTTAGAATTTTTTGACTTTGGTAGAAGGAGCAAAGGAGTTTTAATAGGAAGAGGAAACCTTAGAACAAAAGTAATAAAACTCAAAAAATGACGTCCGGTTGGCGCCGGTCCCGCGATTCTTTTGTATTTTTTTGGTTTCCTTATTCTTTCAACCTATTTGATCTTAAGTACTTTGTGCTCTTTAAATCTATGTGCTTCGAAGACCATTATTGTTATTCACACCGTGGGTGTTAACCTATATGCCAAAAAAATTCAGACATAGCGCTCTTTAGTAAAAATATTATAGATTCTTCATACGATATCCGTTTTCGATGATTAATCCTAATTCGGAATTGGAAAATCGTTGGATATCTCCCAATGGAAAAAGATTTGGGTTTTGATCTTGTTCCGGCAATCAAACGGAGCAAACAGCAACCTTTCAGGAATTTTTAGCTAAAATTCTGACAGTTTTCAGTTTGTAGTTCGTCTAGGGTTTATGCCATATCTCTTAGAGCTTCACTCGGAATGGGATGCCCTCTTAGTATATTGTAGTAGACACATAGGAGAACATATGTCGTTTAGAACATTTTTCCCCATTCTACACCTACTGCTACGTTTCTACAAGGTGACTATGATGATACGCCGGAAACTAGGTGTACGTTGACTAATACTAGGGTTTCGGTGTATTTCAACTAATATTAGGATTTTAGTGTGATCAATATTGGAGATATGTGATTCAAGCTCGACCAATATTAGGGATTGATCAATTGGAACTTTAGCTTTGCATTTGATGCTGCAACAGCTTGTTGACTACACAAAGATGTGATGCTTCGACCTAGTGCGTCTGTGCGCAGCTTGTCATGCATTGGGATAAATCAATATTATTCAATTAAGATTTGAATATTGATATAAAGCAATTCTATGAATTCATCAGAGGAATATAGCATTATGAAGGACTCAAATCGCTCTATAGTACTGTGCAGTACATCTAAAAACTTGAGAATTAATATGTATTAAATACAAAATATTTGGTAGTAATGCTTTATACTAGTGTGCAATACATCTAGGAGCTCTATATCATTATAAAGAGACAATATTGCTCTACACTAGGGTGTAATACATCTAAAAGTTGTCCAATCATTACGCTTCTACCCGGTAGAGGAGTAAGCACTGAGTCGTACATCATTAATATTGTGTATATTCATATACAATGTTGAAAGCTACGAGATCAGTTTGAGATGCTCGTAGCAAGGGTATTATATTTCAATTCTCTTACGGAATATACAATATAAATTTGATGATTTTGATGCCGGGAAGTAGCATATAAGACTTTTATTGCTTCTATTGCTGGGCAAAGGTGAATTTACTATTTTACCCTTTGTTAAAAATCCACCAACTACAACTATACATACTATATTCAATCATAAACTCGAAATTACAAAAAAAAAAACGATTCTAAATCAATCACAACAACTATGTAAATCAAATTAGGGATTTCGATCGAAAAAGCTTACCGTTCTTTTGTTTGATGGTTAAAATCAAATTAAAACATTTGGGAATAATCAGGATTACATAGACACCAAACCCCTTCAATAATTTTGCATCAAAAACAACTTGATTTGATTTCATTTACATCTCCATCTTCATTACAACTAGAGGGAAGAATGTGGGAGAAAAAACTAAGAACAACAGGCAACAGGAGAAAAGAGAAATTGTTTCGTGATTTAGAGAATTTTTTGTGGGTAGGACTCGCTTCAACGCAGATTGACCGGTCAAGCAAGGGTTGAGCCTCGCTTTGTGATAGACACATTTTAATGTCTAAATTGCACCTTAGTTTCTATTAAGTTAGTATTCGATTTTGCAAATATTACGTGTTTTTATGCTTTTGTAGGTACATTAGAAGAATAAAGATTTGTGAAAAAATTGGCTCAAAAGTGATAAAGGCACCCAAGGACAAGTGTTATTGGCACCCCAAGAATGGATAAGGGACACCCTAGAATCGGCCGAGTCAACCCAGCAAGTCAACCCGGCGAGTCAACCCAGCGAGTCACCGAGTCAACTCATCTGAGTCGCCGATCCACTCATCGGGTTCTCCTGTTTCAAACAGGAAAAGGAATTGGTTGTGAATTTTGGGTTGTTTTCGACTATTAAAGATAACCCATTGCGAGTAGAGTTCAAAGCAATTAAAAGACAGGCGAAAAATCCCGGAAAATCAGCTCGGGAAATCCAATTTTGGCCGGAAAATGGACTCGGTTCCTGTTTGAGTTGGAATTGAATTTGTGAGTTGTTTGAGAGAGTTCTATTAGGTTTAGAACTCTCTCTAGGGTTTGTAGACCCTATATAAACCAAGAGAAGCGAAGAAAAATCATCACGCAGCCCTAGAGATCAATTCCGTCAATTTTCGGCCACTTCCGATCACCGCCGGTCACTGCTGCTGCACCGCCGGTGCTGTTCTTCATCTACCACCGCCTGAGAAGACAACACAGCAACGTCCACAAGTGTTGCTGATTCAAACTGCTCCTTTTACCTTAGCTTTTAAACCTTTGTTGCTTAGAACCCTTTCTGTGACGGCTGAACCCTGTTCTGTGACATTTATATACGTATCTGTTCAGCTGTTGCACTATTCTTTCACCTTGTAATCAACTTTTTGAGCAATGAAAAGATCTTTTGAGCAAGTTTTCTTCACCATGAGCTAAGTTTATTTACTGGGATGATGGAGGAGGTTTTTCTCTCAATTTTATGTGGTAAGTCTATTTTTAATTAATTATTTACAATTCTTTACTTGTTAAAATTGCATAGTTTCAAAATAGAAAAACGGTTTTCATTCAGTAGTGGTTTTTTTGTTTGATGGGTCATGCTGGGTTGACAACCTATGATGTCCCATGCTTATGATTTACCTCTGCTTGTTTGCATAAAAACCTATTTTGGCAATATTTGAGCTTAATTTATTTAAAACAATTGCATGATTAATCACATAAATTGTTGGAAATAACTGATTCCTGATTCCTGGTTTGCTCCATATTTTCTAAAAATCATCTCTAGTTTATTTTCCTGATTTTTATTTAATTAGATTAAGTCCATTATTTTCTAAAATCATTACCTTCACAAGTTCGAGAATCGAACACTTTATTTACCACTTTTAAAACGACATCAATTTTTGGCGCCGCCGACGCGGACTTGTTTTTAGGTTTAGGGTTTTAGATTTATTTTTAGATTTTTATTTTTAGGTTTTTATTTTTAGTTTTATTATTTTACTTTGTTCTATTTTACGTTTCTTTTGGTATTTCTCTTTTTGCTACAGGTTGGATTTTGGATCGAAAAGAAAGTAAGCCAAAGTTTTGGAATTAAAGCTAAAGACTTGGAGTTAAAGGGAAAAGCTTAAAGAACGAAAAGAAGATCGAAGATTTTATTTTTCTTAATTAGATTTTTTAGTTTATTTTAATTAGTTTTAATTAGTTTTAATTAGTTTAGAAAATAGTATTAGGGTTTTTATTATTTCTGTAATTTTTCATTTATTTTCGGACACTTTTTGGACTTTCTTTTGGACATTTTGGACATTTTGGACATTTTATTATTTTTAAACCCTACGAAAGGGTAGTTTTAAATATCAAACTGTGTGCAGGGAAGGATGACAATTACGATATTGTCTCGGCCCCTCGGGTTCGCACACTATTGAAAAGGTTATTAGTGGCCCGAGTCGACTTCAACGGTTCGTCACCCGAGGTAGGTACACTTCGTCAATCCACGAATCATCTGTCAGTGGGTTTTCTGGACGCCTTTGTATGCATATATGCTGAGGACTGAATACAGACTTTATTTTTTTGCATAGTAAAGGGCAAGGCCTGGCCATATAAGATAAGGTTTCGGATTACATCACCGTCTCCTTCTTGCCCGCCTTAGGAAAACGAAACCCACGCGAACCTAAGCCTAAAATCTTGACTAGAAAGAGACCCTATAGGGTATCGAGCTTATTGGAAAATCGTTCAAAAGGACTGTACGGGTTACTTTATTAGCCTAACTCGAAGTTCAGGATGATTATTTTAAGTTGATTAGAGCCGCCTTGTAACCCAGGGAAAAGTGCCAAAGAGACAGGGTTATCAAAGCTCCTTAGAGCTTATCCTGTTTCTCTTCGACTTAATCTAATTCAGATCGTTCTAAGAGGTTTGCTAGAATTGTAACCAGTTTGCTTTTTGAAAGAATAGAAGCTGGTCTAGGGACAATCTAAGTGGAACCATCATGCTTGTTGTTTGCTAGATTTAGGTTTGATTTGGTTGAGTCAGGGCACGATTGTGTTTGATTAATTGCTTGTTAGGAGTTAATTTTTGCATGCCAAGAACGCCCTTAAGATAGAGACTCTCAAGGTAGGTTAATTAGTAGAAGACTTGTAGTTCACCTTAACCTTGAGAAGACAACTGAGAGTGAACTAGTCACTCCCGAGACCGTGTCAGCAATGACATCTCTGAAGGATTTGTTGAATCCGACCTGGACCTCACGTCCATCTTGCATCAAGTTAGCCGCTACTGAAGCGAGCTACGAACTGAAACCCGGAATTATCCAGATGCTTCCATTATTCTTAGGAAAAGAAAACGAAAATCCCTATTTTCATGTTAGGGAATTCGAGGAAATATGTAGCACAATCAGGATTAGAGACTTGAATGACGAGTCTATTAAACTTAGATTATTTCCCTTTTCGCTAAGAGATAAAGCCAAGTCGTGGATGTACAACTTGGCCCCTCAGTCAATTGAAACCAATGCCCAACTTACTTCAGCTTTTATTCAGAAGTTCTTTCCTAGGAACAAAATTTTTTCTGTTAGGCAGAAAATATGCACGTTTTCCCAGCTAGAGGGAGAGCCTCTGTATGTGTATATAGAAAGGTTCAATGACTTATTGTCCCAATGCCCAGACCACGGAATAGAAGAGTTAAGGCTAGTTCAGATCCTCTATGAGGGTTTGGACTACGCATCTATAACCTTGGTCGAGTCTTTGTCAACCGGAGGGTTCGACAGTAAGACTCCTGCTGAAGCGATGAAACTTCTAAGTGACATCGCCGAAAAGACCCAACAGTGGGAGAGCATTAAGGAGCCAAAAAGAACAATTCTTCTAGGAAGAGGAAATGTTAATAGGGTAGAAGGATCTTTTGATCCAAAGGCCCAAATAGAAGCCTTATCTAGAAGGCTAGAACTGGTCGAAATGAATCAAGCTAGTAGTTCAGAGCCCAACCAATTCGAAGAGCAGGCTTTTGCTTTTTATAATAACACTAGATTTGATAACCAGAGAAAGTTCGACCCATATTCGGAATCTTATAACCCTGGCTGGAGAAACCACCCGAACCTTTCCTGGTCGAAAGGCCAGGCTCAAGGTCATTTTAGTAATGCTAAAGGTCCTCCAGGCTTCAGTTATAAGAATTCGGCTGGTCCAACTCGGCCTAGCAATGACGACATGTATGAGCAGAGATTCCATACCTTAGAAAAAGCTATTTCTAGTTTACAAACCTCAGTTAGTGACATTGCTGCGGCTCTGAGAGAGCGAGAACCTGGTAGGTTCCCTAGTCAACCCGAACCCAATCCTCGAGGATTCAATGAAATATCGACTGGGGAGAAATCATCCAGTCACGTGAATGCAATTACGACCCTCAGGAATGGTAAGGTAGTGGATAACAAGGTAACTAGGCCCGTTAGTGAACAAACTGTAGTTCATCCTGACCCAATAGTTGAATAGACTGATAAAGTCTCTGACGAGCCTGAGGCAACCCCTCAGAGAACCGATATCATACCTAGAGCCCCATACCCAAGGTTGTTAGCACCTACTAGGAAGGAATCCAATTTTAATGAAATAATGGAAGTTTTTAAGAAAGTCACGATCAACCTTCCATTATTAGATGCAATTAGGCAGATTCCTGCTTATTCCAAGTTTCTTAAAGACATGTGTACGCGACAGCGAAAACTTAGCGTACATAAGAAAGCTTTTCTAGCTAGTCATGTAAGTTCCATTTTGCAGGATAGTACAACACTCAAGTACAAAGATCCAGGTTCCCCAACCATAGCTTGCACAATAGGAAACTACCGGGTAGAAAGAGCCTTACTCGATTTAGGAGCCAGTGTGAACTTACTGCCGTACCATGTGTACCTCCAGCTAGGACTAGGCGATTTGAAACCGACTCAGATGACTTTGCAGTTAGCTGATAGGTCTGTGAAAATTCCTCGTGGTGTCATAGAGGATGTTTTGATTGAAGTGGATGAATTTATTTATCCAGTGGACTTTGTTGTGCTTGATACCAGACCTGTGCCTGATCCAGAGAATCATATACCGGTTATACTAGGTCGTCCATTCTTAGCAACATCTAACGCGATCATTAACTGTCGTAACGGTGTTATGAACTTGTCTTTTGATAACATGACTATTGAGCTGAATATCTTCAACATTAGTAATCACCCACCTGAGCTAGATGACCCCACCTTAGAAACCGTCAACATGATAGAGACCCCAGTTCAGGAGTCATTACCAAACACTTTGATAGAAGACCCGTTAGAAAAATGTCTAGCCCACTTTGGATTAGAGTTTGATGAGTTAGGCCCATCAGAGACCTTACCTGTGATTGTAGCTTCAGATTTGGATAGTGACCAAGAGAATAGGCTAGTAACCGTGCTTCAGGACAATCAGAAAGCTTTAGGAGGGACCATAGCAGATATTAAGGGAATTAGCCCAACAGTTTGTATGCACCAGATCCATTCAGAGGAAGAATCCAAACCGTCTAGGGAGATGCAGCGTAGGCTCGACCCATTAGAAGATCCATTAGAGAAATTCCTAGCCAACTATAGAATTGATGGCGATAATGATAGTGTTATTAATGAAGTGAGCACTTTGTTAGGTTCTGCACCATCAGATTGTAATTTAGAAGAAGCAATTGACTATTTTCGAGAATCTGACGATCTGGAAATGAGGGAAGACACTGAAAACTCTAAGTTTGAGGGTGACTATCATTCTCCATATGCTCTACCATTAACTCTTAGGAAGGTCCCTAGCTTGGGACCTGACATATGCACATCTGCCATTGTACAAGATCATCTTCGAGCTAGATCCACTGATCCTCCTGTTCAGAAAGAAGTTCAGTTGCCAAAAACCAATCCTCTGGTCGATGTGGTTTACCTAAATAGGGATCAAAGTGTGTTCAGATTGTTTATCTTCGTAGCTTGCTGCTGTTTCCTTCTATTGTGGATAACACTATTTGATTCAGATGATCCACAGTTGTTCCGATTATTGCTATATGATTTAAGGACGTAACTTATGCTCATGCGACACGGTAATATCTTTCCCTAATTCCTTTTCGTACAGTGTTTAGAAACATTGAGGACACTGTTTAATTTAAGTTTGGGGGTATTGGGAGACTTTTTAGGATTAATAAGATTTGGAATTTAGAAGCATGTGAACAATTCAGGGTGACACTAACCACTCTAGGTAGATGGAAACTTAGCCATTTTGCTATAAAGATTGGTGTGCCCAGCTAGATGGTCTATTCATAAAGGAGACAGAGTTCAGGTGTTAGAAATAACATGATAGTTGTCACCACCACATCACGTTCTGTTTTATTGGTGGGTCCTATCATCGACATGTTAATTAGCGCTGGAATGATATTTAGTGTGTTGAGATCATGCCCCACATGAATAATACGTTAGTATTTTAGAGTTATGTGTGTGGTCCCCCTGTCTCCGTCGCCTAAGCAAGCATCGAATGCAGGATCCATGGGAACACACATGTATTAGGTATTAGAAAAAAAAAAAAAAAAAAAAAAGAAAAAAAAAAGAAAAAAAAATCGAAAAAAAGTTAGAAAAAAAATTGAGATTTTTTTTTTTGATATTTTAAAGTTCTCCCTGTCTCCGTCGCCTAAGCAAGCGTGGAACGCAGGATCCATGGGACCTTGTAAATATTTTAGTTAGTAGTAATCGTTGAAAATAAATGGGGAGTATCTCGTCACACTAGGTTTCATCTCGGTACTGACCTTCAGACAGATATGGGACACATCGTTCGCCTTGGTCAACATTTGCGATCTTCTACAGTCTACGTTCATCTTCTAAGTCTTTTCATGTGATGGATGGTTAGATAACTGTCTGAGTAGAACTCTGTTGTCTTAAATATGAATTTTAGTATGCTTGAGTTAACACTCGTGTACAGTGATTGGATCCATAAAGGGTAATGGTCCCTATAGCCGAATATCTGAGTAGCCAACTAACTAGCTTGTTTAGTGTTTACCCTTAATCATTCAAGTGTTGCTAAGATCGAGATCCAGGTTTTGTGGGTATACCTCTTGTAAACCCTCACGAGACAAAACTCGTCCACTAGGGACACCTAGGGGTTTAACGGCTTACTGCATATGCTAAATGTAGTCGCGATTCCTGCGAAAGTGAGTTAGGATTTTTACTTTATTTTTAGAGTAGTTTGCTCGAGGACTAGCAAAATAATAAGTTTGGGGGTATTTGATAGACACATTTTAGTGTCTAATTTGCACCTTAATTTCTAGTGAGTTAGTATTCGATTTTACGTTTATTACGTGTTTTTATGCTTTTGTAGGTACATTAGAAGAATAAAGATTTGTGGAAAAATTGGCTCAAAAGTGATAAAGGCACCCAAGGACAATTGTTATTGGCACCCCAAGAATGGATAAGGGACACCCTAGGATCGGCCGAGTCAACCCAGCAAGTCAACCCGGCGAGTCAACCCAGCGAGTCACCGAGTCAACTCATCTGAGTCGCCGATCCACTCATCGGGTTCTCCTGTTTCAAACAGGAAAAGGAATTGGTTGTGAATTTTGGGTTGTTTTCGACTATTAAAGATAAACCATTGCGAGTAGAGTTCAAAGCAATTAAAAGACAGGCGAAAAATCCCGGAAAATCAGCTCGGGAAATCCAATTTTGGCCGGAAAATGGACTCGGTTCCTGTTTGAGTTGGAATTGAATTTGTGAGTTGTTTGAGAGAGTTCTATTAGGTTTAGAACTCTCTCTATGGTTTGTAGACCCTATATAAACCAAGAGAAGCGAAGAAAAATAATCACGCAGCCCTAGAGATCATTTCCGTCAATTTCCGGCCACTTCCGATCACCGCCGGTCACTGCTGCTGCACCGCCGGTGCTGTTCTTCATCTACCACCGCCTGAGAAGACAACACAACAACGTCCACAAGTGTTGCTGATTCAAACTGCTCCTGTTGCCTTAGCTTTTAAACCTTTGTTGCTTAGAACCCTTTCTGTGACGGCTGAACCCTGTTCTGTGATATTTATATACGTATCTGTTCAGCTGTTGCACTATTCTTTCACATTGTAATCAACTTTTTGAGCAATGAAAAGATCTTTTGAGCAAGTTTTCTTCACCATGAGCTAAGTTTATTTACTGGGATGATGGAGGAGATTTTTCTCTCAATTTTATGTGGTAAGTCTATTTTTAATTAATTATTTACAATTCTTTACTTGTTAAAATTGCATAGTTTCGAAATAGAAAAACGGTTTTCATTCAGTAGTGGTGTTTTTGTTTGATGGGTCATGATGGGTTGACAACCTATGATGTCCCATGCTTATGATTTACCTCTGCTTGTTTGCATAAAAACCTATTTTGGCAATATTTGAGCTTAATTTATTTAAAAGAATTGCATGATTAATCACATAAATTGTTGGAAATAACTGATTCCTGATTCCTGGTTTTCTCCATATTTTCTAAAAATCATCTCTAGTTTATTTTCCTGATTTTTATTTAATTAGATTAAGTCCATTATTTTCTAAAATCATTACCTTCATAAGTTCGAGAATCGAACACTTTATTTACCACTTTTAAAACGACATCACTTTGTAAAGCTAGAGTTAAATACTTGATGAGCTCCCTCCCGCACCAGAAGAGGTAGGGATTCCCCCTCGCCTACGTGGCAGTATTGTACAAGTCCCTAAGGAAATCCTCTATAAGAAATATCCTAAAGGTGTAAGTAATTATGTAAGTCTATAGTGATCTTCTTTTGAAGTCATGTACAATTTATAAAGATTTTTTTCTCATAAATTACTTGATTTTGTTCAAATGGTTATCAACAAGATTATGTCGATCAAACTTTGGTAGTTTTCTTTTCTCATCTTAGATCTTAGAGCACAATCCAAATATCCAATCATAAGTCTTATACAATTAAGATATTATTAAAGTATCCATAATGATATTGGTAATAAAACTGTCACATCAAATCATAAGTCCATTTTTTTTAATTTATTATGACATAATTGTTGCTTAACTTGTAAAATTGAATTTGTTTAACCAGGAAGTATGGATAGGGATCATGGTATACCTTAGAAAAAGGATCATGGTGTACCTTAGAGAGAGAGAAAAAATAGATTAAGAAATCACAATATGGGCATTTCAGGTAGAGGATTTATAAAAGTTTTTTTTTAAAAAAAAATCAGTTAAAATAACTGACACTTCTCATATTTTTAGTCGTCCCATAATTCCATATCAAATCCTCTCCTACATAAAAAAAAATCCCTTTATATATGTTGATGGAGTTGTTAGTTCTATGCATGCAGGCAGTGTGGTTTGGGATCGCAATACTGAGATCTTTGTCAAACTTACCAAAATTTTTAATGAAAGGAACATGCGTTCCTTACAAAATCGATAGAGTAAGTGCATTAAGAAAAACGTTGTGGCGTATGTGGGAATTCTCAATGTTATACATCGGCAAAATAAAATCGATGGATCACACGAAGACTTGGTAAGTTCTACAATGGAATTAAGTTATATAAATAAATATTATTGCAATGAAGATAGTAATAAACTTTTTGCTGCTACAATTTTTCAGACTCGAGAAGTTTTGGACAACCATTTAAGTTTGATCATTGTTTTAAACTTGTGAAATTATATACTTGGTTATCATTATGAACTCACCGTCGAACAAAATATGGGTGATCCAAGACAAAATGATTATCCACCGGTTGAAGAAGTAGATGGAACTAAATTTTACCAAATGTCCAACGTTGTTACAAGGATATAACGAGGTACATATGTAACAAGAAGGCTAAACTAGAAGTAAGGCACCAAAAGGATCTCGAGACAAGGATTTTTTGGAAAGGAAAAAGATATGAAAGTTCTTCAATAACGATAGATGAGTCAAGTATTGATCGACAAGAAGAACTCATGTGGTTTTTGTAAAAGATACCTCAATGAAGCAAAAAGAAACACTCAACTAGCCAATTTCGTAGACCTTGTAGAAACTAACCAACACAATATTCATCGAACGCAATATGAAAAAGATGTAACTATAATGGATATTGATCTTAGTAACATGGATCTAGTTCAATGAGAACATTTTATCAAGTAAAGAAAATAAAAATACGAAGAACTTAAGAATATTCATCGTTTATGATTCAAACTATGATGAAGTAATCGATCTTGATTAGAATATCTAGTTTCAATTTTAATAGTGAGTTAGTGTGTTTGTATTTTTTTTATATTTCCCTATGTAGTTCTTAATTCCATAATGTAGTTGTTATTAAATTTTGTTTGAATAGTTTTAGGTTTTAATTCTATTAGTTTGTTGCTAGGGTAACTTGATTTGGTATGATGAATTATAAATCTGATTTTATGGGGTAAATTTGTTCTGGTTAAATTTTAAATGAGTTGGTGTAAAATATGAAAAGGAAAAACCAATTTGATATGGTTGAATAACTGTGAAATGTGAGCAAGGAAGAAAATTATGTATAGAAGATGGTACTGGCCGGATGTTGAGTTTCCGCGTGGGACGGAATCTCAGCTTCGGTCATGAATCAATCTATTTTGGTAGTTGTTGGATGAGAGATTCAAATCCCCAATGGATATAGTTTCAATTTCGGTGCATTCTGGGTTTCTCTGTATAACCAAACCCCATTCTTCTCTTCTCCAATCACTCCAAATCATATTCCAATAACTAAATTTTTTTCTTTATCTCTTTCAAGATTTTTTTTTTTTTTAGCAAAAATTGTCAAAGAATTATGACACACAAAAATACATTTGTATTCTTAGAATATTTTTTGAATTTGAGAAGACCGAAAACAGAAAAATAAAATAAAATAAATTAAACTTTGGCCATAAAGTTTTTGGTATATTTATGATTTTAAGTGGTGGAAATCCTAATAACTATAATGTAGGTGGAATTACAAGCAGATTCAACTCAATTAAGGTTGAAGGGGATATATTTATTCTATGTCTTTTGGAGGTTCACGATTAGCCTTCGAATTTGGATTATGAAAACAATGTAAGTGACATATATTTGTTAATGTAAGATTTCTCAATTTTTATTTATATTTCGTGGTACTAATTTATGTTTCCATTATATTATATGACGTAGGTTATGATGGCAAGGCTATTATATTTTACTACGCACACAAAATATTTCAACTAACAAGATTGTCATTAAATTCTAAGAGAGAACTTGGATGGATTTCATTCATTATAAGAGGGATCAAGGACATAGAGAAAGATGAAATTTTTCATAATTATGTTCAAAGTTTTTCTCCAAACCTTTGTAACACTCTTACCATTTCTATCTCATTTCAACATCCAATAAACTAATGTGGAACAAATCATTTTGCAATCGCTTCTTTTTACCAACACATTCAAGCCCTCCTCATATGATCCAAGTCCCTAACTTTGCCTAAAATCTAACTTCAGCAAACACCTAACATTTAACCCCTCCTCCTATGACCCAATTCCCTAACTTTGGTTATAATCCAACTTCAACCAATACCCAACATTCAACTCCTCCTCCTATGACCCAAGTCCTTAACTTTGTCTATAGTCCAACTTCACCCACTCTCTCTATCCCTGTGGAAATCCCACTTGAAGTCACATCCCAAAATATTAGTCAAACTTTGCATCCAAGATAAAATACTTTAGTGTCGTCTGCATAGTTAGATTGTATATTACAAATACCTTTAAACCGATATTAGGCATCATCTCATCAGTTTTTATGTTTTTGTGCTTAGGATCACTATATGCTCAACTAAAGTAATGTGGAAGTGCCCGCTTATATCTATAATCTGTCAACCGAACTTCTTGATCAAATGCAACCTCATCTCCCAACCCATATGTTATCCTAGTAATAAATAACAAATACAATAATATTATTCTTGTAAAAAGAATAATAACTTTTTTTTATATTAATATTGAACAATAATTCTATTCGTCCCATCAGTCAATCCTATTGCCATACCCACCGTTGAGGTGGCTTGATGACGTGGATTGACTTTTTAGGGTTTTTTTCCCTTCCTCTTTTTGCTTTTTTTTTTCCACTGATGGTTTAGGTTGAAGAAAAAAATCGATCAGCGTGGAGGACGAAATCGTTTGGCTTTCTGCTACTGCAAACAATTGATCTTAAAATATGAAGTTGACCGATCAACGTGAAATGCTCTATTGAAGGACGAAATTATTTGATTTTCTTCTACTGCAAACAAGTAAGTAACTAGGGTCTTGTCTTATTTTTTCATATTTGAGAATTAGGTGTTTGAGTAATTTGGGGGTTGATGAAATTTTAATAAACTAGGGTTTATAATTAAATTAAATTAATTTGGGGATTTTATTTGTTACAGATCTCCTTAGTTTCAAATTACTTCTTGAATGTATGGTAAATATGAGACTTGCTAGAGATAAGAAATAACAAAAAAAGTGTTATATACTGTAATATTTGCATATCTAAGCTGAGTGACTTATATTGTTTCTACTGTTGTCTAACACCTAATGATAGCACTGTGTGTGATATTATCCAAATATTTAGAAAATGAGATTGACCACCTAATGTGCCTAGCTCAATGCAGTAACACCTAAGGATATTATATGTGTTATTATTTCTGAACACTGAAATTAGAAGTTGAGCATACTAACTAAAGACAAGTATCACTGTTATTGGTTGGAAGAATAATGGCATACAAACTTGGAGATCACACTAAAATAAGAATGCGACTGTGTAGTATGTAAAGCTAACAATTCCTATGTTGCTTCTTCAGGAAAAAGATGTGATAATGAGAATGCGACTGTCAGCTGATTTTGAATATCCACGCTTGAACAGAGACTTCAACCCGAAAGATTTCAGGTCCATTCTACATATTGCAGTACTTTGTGTTGCTAATAAAAAAAATGGTCATCCTACATTTGACAATATTTTTCAAGATATCGACGAGGCTTGGAAGAATACACAAACATTTAAGGTTAGAAATATATGCACACTTGTTCCAGTTTGTGTAGTTGAGTTATGAACTACAGAGGCTCAATGCAATAATGTTATGGCAGTAATATAATCATTTTGAGTTTCTTGTTAAAAAAAATCATTTTGAGTTTCTTGTTAAAAAAAATATCATTTTGAGTTTCTTGTGGCTATACCCTGAAAAAAATTGCATTAATTTTCTCTTGTGATATTTGTTCAGGTGGAATGACCTGGTAAGACAAGTCAACAAAGCGGATGTGCAGGAAGTTGATTCTTCAATTACAATGATCTTTGCCTTCAGCTATATATGGTTCTAAATGAAGTATCCAGTGCCAACATCAGCAAAGACTTTTTTCAGAATAATCTAGTGTTCCAGGTGCATAAAGAGATACAACAAGAGGCACTAATATTTTCTTACATTTGAGGGCGAAGACAAAGATCATGAAGGGCAGTAGAAGCGATCTCAGGACGAGTATTAACAGTTCTAATGTCATTCAAACTATCTTAAAGAAGATTAACTTCAACATGTAAAGCAAATTGATATAGTCTAATTTACATTATTTGTTCGAGTATTCATTGAGTTTTTTTTGGATATGATAGATTGTTAAGGTTCATTAAACTTTGTTTCTTTTTACTTTTATTGCATTTTCTTCTGTCGGTTGGGTTTACAAATATGTAAACCTACATAAAACAGTTACCTTTTCAACCTTCAAACCATTATATCAATCAATACTTGAAGAATCAAATTGATATTACATACTAAAAAGATCAGTCTATAAAACAAGCAACTGACAAAAAAAGAGGACCTATTGGAGCAGTAACATTCGACTAATAAAATAAAACCAAGAGGAAGAGTATATGAAAAAACCAGTTGCCGAACGACATCAAATTGTCAGAAATAAAACTTCCCAATAAAACTAGTTTTTCCTTCGGATAAATTCGTTGCTAAATTTGCTTGCAATGGAGTCACATTATGTTCCATAATCTCGCCTCCATGTACATGGGTTTCTACATATATTGGTGCAACATTCGTAAAATGTAAACTTCTCCATGGTTGAGGTAATCCAAATGCCAGTGAAACACTCTCAACATATCCTGAAATACTCCCTGTGTAGGTGCAATATTCCTAGAATGTTCATAAGGTGCTCCATATGCGCTGGTCAAGTCATCAACTCCAAAGGTACTATATAAACAACTGGTCAAGTCATCAAATGCAAAGGTAGTTTGATTCTAAGAAGATTACACATATTGTTTTCTTCTGATTTACAGTGTTGACATTCCTTGCATTCCCCAGTGAATACTGGAAGTACATGATCTCCTGGTTGAATATATGTCACAACCTTACCAACACTATCAACAATCATGAAGTACCCACAACACCACAAGTCAAACTGAATTAGGAACACAAATTATAATCCATACAATTATTGTTATAGAAAAATCAGAAAATCATTGATTTTGATAAAAATGTATGGTTCTGTTTGGAGAATTTACATACCTTCCTGCTTTAATGGTGCAGATCTTATCGTTCGAAGAAGAAAAAAAAGACATATCAAAATTGTGAAATTTTAGGGATCAACGGAACCCCAACCTGAAAACTCTTTAAAAGACTCAAGAAAAAAGGCACAGTGAAGAACAAGTGACAAGTTACATAGTATAGTTCTTCTTTGATGTTTGCTTTCTATTGATTCCTCTTTCTTTGATTTTTCTTTTGTTGAAGCAGATCCTCTTCATTGACGCTAAGGATCACTACCAGAGAAAAAAAAAAGAAAAATAATATGGAAAAAATGACCGAAATAAGAAAGTCTAACCACATCATGAAGCCACCTCAGCAGTGGGTTTGACGGTGGGTTAACCGGTGGGATGTTGAATATTGAATGCATAGGAAGATAAAATAAAATAAAATTTTTAATTAAGATATGTATTCGGAACTTGGAGAAATGGAACGTGATTAGGACCGGAGTTAGCCTAGTATACCTCCTATCCGGGTGTGGGCCGGTAGATAATATCTGCTATCTTCATTGGTATTACAACGGCTTGAGATTTACGCTGCTTCCAAGTTGAAACATTTTTTACAGTGAGACAACAAATAAACACCGATGGAAGTAGGGTGCAGTGGCAGCAGCAGCAGCAGCAGCAGCAACAGTATGAATCCGTGGAAATCTTCAACCAATTGGGTCGTAACTAATGGATCTCTCGGCAATTCAATCTCCTTCGAGACTCCATTAACAGATATTGATGATGAAATCACATTAGAATCGACAAATATTCCCAAAGACCAATTGCAATTGATTAGCCCTCCTTCAACAGATTCAGGTCCTTGTGAAATCACAAGTAAGTCAGTGTTAAGTGTTAACAAACTTTTTTGGCAGAATCATTTCGATTTTATGTTAATTTACAGGTTTTTGTATATTCGAGGGATTTGTATATTTATTATCTGATTGTTTAGATGTTCAACAGTGAATTCTGTTTGAAACTAAGGATTGGGTTGAACTCTTTGATTTAAGTAAGATAATAGGTTTATTAGGGCTCTTAGCAGACATTCAGCTGATGTGAGTTGAGTTCCATTTTGAGACATAATGTTCTTGATGCTTTTAAGATGTATAATCAGCTTAAAATGATTTAGGGCTCCAGAAATCTCGCAAATTCCTACTAATCTTATGTATGACATGATAATTGGAGAAGAATGTTCTATCTTAAGATATTGATAATCTGATGTGCCCTTTGATTTATTAATCAGCCAGTTTTGACTGCAGTTGCATGATCTTTTTAAATTGGAGTGAGAGATTTCAGTCCTGAAGAAAACTCATGCTCTGACAGTTTTAACCTGGTAAAATATAAGTTTAGAGTTGTTGTTATCATCTAATGATTCGATTTTTTGTTTGCATGTGCAAACTTTATTTATGGTTATTCAAAAAAGCCTGAGACTTGGACCATTATTATAGGCTTTTAGCAAAAAATATGCGGTGAATTTTATGAGTTTTAGAATTTTCCTTTGGTTAGTCATGGTGTGGGCATGGATATCATCCACATTGAGTATCATTTTAGTTTATCTCACTGTTCTTTTAAAACTGGGTTTAAGTTGACAACATATCGACCGCCCACTTTCATCAGCTATCGTTCGAGATTTGACAAGGTGCGGACTTATGACTGTATATAATTGCTGTTTTAGGGAAAGGATCCCGCACTGCGAAGACAATTCTTAAAATATGCTTGCTAAGAGGGGTTATCAAAGACACGTAGGTTCATATATCAGTCTGAAGCATAAATATATTTATGTTTTCAATAATATACTTGAGCTATCAACAACTTAGTAAGTATGTAACTGCTGCCATTTTCTTAATCTGGATATGATTCGTCTCTTGCACCCTTCTTATGGTTTTGTTGGATTTTTCCTCAGACAAAGTAAAGGATTTATGCTTTTGTAGTTTTGTACCTATGTATCCCTCTAACCAATACAATTGTTTCCTCAACTGCAGTTAGTTTTGGCCAGCAGCATCAAATCCAGCAGGTATATCTACGTAGTACCGCCCGAGTATATGAGATATACTATTCAACTGACAAGAAAAGCAACAATGAGTATCTCTGCACAGTTAAATGCTCTGCTGCAGCCAATGAAGATGCATCACTTATTCCATGTGATATTAGAGAAGCAAATGGTGTTCAACCAGAGGAACCTCTCAAAACAGTGGAAGTCGTCTCCACAAACAAAATCAAGAGCGACAGTAGTCAGAGCACGAATGAAGACGACTGGGTGGATGTGAAAACCCCAGTTCCTTCTTTTCTTGTCAATTCTATGTTGAATAAAACGAATGAAAATACTGAAACTAACACCCAGGTATTCCTTGTTTTGTTTTTCCTTTCCTCCTTAGATATGTATTACCCATTGTTTATTACACTACCCCATTTATAAGACCCGAGCGACTTAATTTATGCCTTTTTATTTATTTATTTTTACTTTATGCTAGAGTTTTTGCTACTACAGGTTTTGGGGTTTAAGTACCCGGTTGGTTGTGGGTTTCCTGATTCAGATTATAACATGTTGTTTATCATAAGCTTTATTTTAATTTGTTTTGGTTATCATTTTGGTTGCTAACTTCATTCCCGTCCAGGAGTTTTACGAGGCTACAGCAGAAATTACGGATGGGGAACCATGCATTTCAATTACGTTACGTTTACTATCGCTTCAAACTCAGGGGTGTACCCACCTAGGGGAGATCTATATTTTTGGTGAACCTGTTGATCCTGATGAGTCGGAGAATCGGGTTGGTGGCCCTCTGCAAAATTCAACTGGAAGTTCTTTAATGGCCATGCTTGTTCCTACTCTTTTGCAACTTTCTAAATCAGGGAGTACATCACAAAAAAATAGTACTTTTGATAAGAAGGGTTCAAAAGTAGTTGAGTCACTAGGCACACACAATGAGAGGGTGAAACCAAAAGAAGTGCAGTCTAGTATACCTGATGGCAGAGAAAGAAAATTTGACAAAGCTAGTAGGAGGAATTCAGATTTAGAACAGGTAGAATTTAGTAAACAGATCCCTGATACGAGTAGAGGATCTGATTTTGTAAACGAAGAAAAAGATCACCCCTATGGTCGTATTGAGAAAATTTTAGATCATCTGGTTGCACGGGTAATTAGAATGGAAAACTTCTGTTTGAGGCTTGAAGAAAAAATGCTGATACCTATCAGCAGCATAGATACAAGGCTTCAGCGATTGGAGAAGCAGCTTGAAGTACTCACAGTGAGATCTCAGTTTTCTGAATCTAACCCAGGTACAAGATTTAGAGCTCCTGAATTTTCTGACGGTGAATCCCCGCTGAATTCTCTTTACAGTGATGGGCATAAGCCATTTACCAGGATCACAGCTCCTGAATTTAGTGTTTGTGAGTCATTATCTAATTCTATGTGTGATGATGGGAAAGATGAGCAGTTACCCAAGGGTTCGGAATACGCAAGTAAGAATATCCAGTTTATGAGGAAAAATGCTCTTGAGTTATCGGGTAGTGAATTTGAATCCAAGACTCCCATCAAGCATGGCGTGATTGATGATCATAACGTTAGGGGATTGGAATCTGCTTCTGAAATTTTGGATAATGAGTGTGAGTCGGAGAACTCTGTTATCGGTGGTGGGACCATTGATCGTAATTCCAGGGGGATAGAGTCTGGTGATGATAAGAATATTGGTGAACCATTTTCTCCTATTGAGGAGGCATATTTTTCTTTAGTTCTTCCTCAGCCATGCCCTGGTTTGGTAATCACTGCCCCTGAGTTTTCAAGTGATAGTAGTGAGGGGGAAGATGGTGAAAATGGTAATGATAAGAATTGCTCGGAAGTCACTGTATCAGATGAGAAGAGTTTCTCGATTACCAAAAAGCCATCTCTGTCAGTAGATGATGCATTAGCTTCGGCACTTGCTGGGTTCTTATTTGCAACTTCTGCTCCATTTCCAAACACCAACCAAACTTTGGGACCAAGTGAAGCAACTTGCGAAAACGAAAAATCACAGTTTGCTTCAATAATTACTAGTGAATCAGCTGCAGATCAAGGAACCTCTTGTGTTGGAGTTTGCAGGAGAGTGGTTGAGAACTCTTCAGATTCAGCTTCTTGTTTACCTTCTCAAGAGAAAGAGTTAAAAATGCCGGTGGAATTTACAAGTGAGACAAATCTTGATCTATGTCCAGTACAAACTCCAATCTATGAAGATTGGTTCACAGATCCGAATTATGAGAGTCAAACAAGTAATCAATTTGAAACCTGCTGGAATTTGTATGAGGGAGAAAATTGTTTCAAGAATGTTGAAGTCAGCAGACTGGATACGGTGATTTCTTTTGAAGGAGGTCATACTAATGGGAATGATATTCTTGAACAAACTTATAGTTCTGCTGTGGATTTTGAACTACCAATCTTAGAAGTGAATTTTGTTCCACTCAAAAATTTGAAGGCCAAATCTCACCTTGAAGCTCTTCTTAACGAAGATGCTCCACAGAGCAAAGAACAAGATTCTCATGCAAAGTATTCAAGTGATGCTGGTGATGATGACAGTGATAAAGCTATTGAACAAACTCATACTCTTTCTGTGAAGGATGAAAAATCACATATTCCTTCTGGTGATTTCCAGCCTTTTTGTCTGATGGCCACTGATGATCATTCTGAACAAACCTTTTTTCAGAATGAGGAAACTGAACACATTGAGGATTCTTTCGTATGTGGTAACAGTGAGCCCTTATCAAGCCTCATATGATAGCAAGTGTTCTTCTAGGGTGTAACTAAATGAAGGTAGTTTATGCAAGTATTAGGATGCTGTTGCAGTGTGATCAGTTTTTACTAACTCTATGTTCTTGCTTCTGTTATATTTGCAAGTTTACAGGTATATATGATTTTAATTTCTGTCTCCATAATGAAGGGGTATTGGGGTCCAAATATGTCAGCACCAGCTTTTTGACCGGGATGCTCTCATAAGCAAAATTCAATACTAGTTTGCGGATTACAGAGATTTCGACAGTTTATCGAAATACCTAGGAATTAAGTTTTATCAGGAATGTGCGAACCGAAACGGAGGCCATCATGCACGAGCAATCCAAAACAAGATGTATTAGAATCAATTTAGTCAAGTGCTGAACATACTTCTGTACCGAAATGCGAGCCATTTTGTACAATCCCAAACAAAGTTATGTAGTGAGAAACTTGATCAAGGAACGGAGTTGAAGAACTAAGCTAAACTGATCCTATATATACCTCTTATATCCTCCTAATGCAGATTTTCATTTACTCCCTCGGTTTCCAAAAAATAGGTAAAGTTTCTATTTAAGGATATGCTAAAAAAATAAGCAGGTTTTTGTAGATAGTTTAAATATTATAACTTTACTTAGGACCATATCTCTCTCTTTTAACATGTTAGGATATTATTATTTTTCTATTTTTTTCTTTAAAATATTAGGGTATCATTTTTTTTTTATAAATTAGGAAAAAAAATATGAAAAAATAATTCAAATGAATAGTTATCTTATTTCTGGTGCAATACCAAACAAGTCTATTTTTTAGAAACGAAAAAAGTAAGATAAGCGGTAACAAAGGAAGCTGATGGTATACAGCATTCAAGAAAGTGAATTCGTTCTCAACTAAAAACTGATGCATTCCTGAGTGTTTTACTTACAACACTTGACCGGTGGTAACTAACTCGGCGCTGACTGAAAAAAGGAAAAATAGAAAAAGAAAACCCAGTCTTGGATGATCTGTTCCTTGCATAAACAGAAGACAAAAAAAAACAAAACGATTCATTGGTTGTTGAGCTATTCAGCTTTGCCATTTTGTTGGGAAGCAACGTAATTACGCACCACTTCCATGGCCAGTTGGTGTGCATTTTTATTCTGCAATTTACCAAGCTCATCCATGGCTTCAAATGTTTTCTTATCCGCAAAAAGTCTTAGATTGAATCGAGCAGGTGCCTCCACTGGTCCTTCCCATTTATCAACGGTCTCTTGAAGTTTCTCAAAGCCCTGAAAAATAGAACACACATCAATCTTCTCTGTGGTTTATATTCCAGAGAAAAAACGTAGTAATCCTATAAGAAAATAGAATTATGTTGAAAAACACTTCTCTATCGTAAGAAAATTGTATTAATTTGAGAAAACAAAATCTGGTTTAAGTCATGGCTGGCACACTGGAAGCAAGTTTACAGATATCACTGGAGAGAAGCCCACTAACAGAACCAAAAAGGGCAAGGAAACCAAAGGAAAGTCTTCTCAGAAGGTCTTAATGAAATCGTGAACATTCTCATACCTATTTCGTTTCAAACAGGATATGAAAGGAGGTTTTACCAATAAACAAAACCAACTTCTAACGGGATGTTTATCCTGGACATTAAATGGTTAGAAGTACTGAAACCCTACGATTATTGGATTGTATCATATCTTGATAAACTCGTTTTTTAGACATGAACTGAATACGTTTAATCAATTTCTGTATCAAAATAGAGATGCATGAAACAGAAGACTACACTATCTCAGAAATCAAAATTCAGTAGCTATTACCATGCGGTTTGTGAAGTCGCCAAATGATTCTTTTGCCTGTCGCTTATGTTTCCAGGTGTAAAATAATGGTTCGAAAACCTTTTCTAGCTCTTGAATCTTGACCTTGTTCATGAAAGGTCGTGCTAGCACAGTTTGACCTGGTGTTCCTCCAAGCCATATCTGTTTGAGACAAGATTCAGAGGTTAAAAATGAGTACAGAAAAAAAATTTATAGCTATTCTTCAACCACCTAATAGGATTGCAATCCAACAGATCATAGTTTTCATTTTTAGATTTCAGTCATCTGAAGTACCTGATAGCTGTTGGGTCCATCACCAACCAGTCCAAGCTCTGCCATATAAGGCCTGGCGCAACCATTAGGACACCCAGTTACCCTCATCACGACTGACTCACTGTACTTGAGCCCAACCTATCATAAAAAAAGCTTTCCTTAGGTTCACGAAACAACAGTTTCATAATCCGAGATAGGAACTTTATAATTACAGTGCAACTCTACCTTATCAAATACAGCTCGAACCCGCTTGAGTAAATCAGGTATTCCTCGTTCAGCTTCAGTTATTGCCAGTGGGCATAGTGGTAATGCAGGGCATGCCATTGCGGTTACGTTCAGTGGATCCACATACCTAGGAAGCTGAAGGGGAAGAAAGAGTTATTCTCAGGCAACTGATTGAACAGCCTGACGCAAATCTGACCATTTCGTAAGAACTAACCCACATTGCAATCAAGATACAATTCCTGGCAGACTAAGGGAAACCAATGATGTCCATGGTAAGAATTGTAAGATAATAGATAAAAGTTCTCTTACCAGAAGTCCAGCCTGAGCAAGAGCTGTAGTGATTGGACGCCTCCATGCACGGCGAATGTCACACAAAATAATGTTTTGGTTTGGTGTGAGTCGCACACTTAGGTCATACTTTGCTATTATCTCCCTCAAAGTGCTTTTCATTTTTCCACCAATTCGGCCATTGTCAACATGGAGACCACAGAAAAGTTCCCCATCACCCTGGAAGTCAGCAAATGATCTGATTAGAAAGAAGTAAAATAGAAAGGGAAACTAGAAGGCCGGTAAAAAGGTTTGGGTTTGCATGAATAGAAACTCGGTTGGAAAAGCTATAGGAAGCATAACTACAATTCTACAAAAATGCAAAAAAAAGTTCCAAGAACTGGTCAAATTAAAAAGTGAATCATTTGAATAAGAACACATTTGGTCTTCATAACACACACCTGCTCATGCCATCCTAAATAACTCTTGAATTCCCACTCTGGTAATTCATGGAAGGGTTCAAATTTCTTCCCATAGTACTGCTCAACAACGTTCCTGAACTTATCAATTCCCCATTCACTGATTAAATATTTCATTCTACTGTACCTTCGCTCATCCCGTCTCCCATTTTCTCTTTGCGTGACTACAATTGCTTTCACAGCATATAGGATATCCTCTTTTGGTACATAACCAAGTGGTTCTCCTAAACGAGGAAAAGTGTTCTCAATCCTATGCGTTCTTCCCATTCCACCTCCAACCTGGAATACCACAAATAAATCAATGACGAGTAACATGAAACAATGAATAACTCGAAATCAGATAGTAAAAATATGTGACAAGAAATGTCCACTCACGTATAGGTTGAATCCCTGAGGTTCCCCATGTGCATCAGAAACTACAACGACACCTATATCATTTGTAAGAATGTCCACCGAATTGTCTCCTGGCACTGTCACTGCAACCTTGAACTTCCTTGGTAGAAACTGAGTGCCATAAATAGGTTCTGGAGAATCCGGGAAATTTGTTCCATGTGTGTTGTCGTTACGGGCTTTTACTACATCGGGAGGCTCTGCGGACATAAATTTCTCACCATCCACCCATATGTCATAGTAAAAGCCAGACTGAGGGCTTAAAAGTGCAGCAATGTTATCTGCAGTCTCCTGTGCGAACAGGTAATCTTTGCTCGTAAATGGTGCAGCGGGAGCAAGAACATTTCTGTTCAGGTCACCACATGCACCAAGAGTGGAGCCCATGTTTCTAATAATAGTACTCATCACAGTCTTGAGATTCTTCTTCAGAACACCATGAAGCTGAAATGTTTGTCTGGTTGTTAGACGAAGAGTTCCAATTCCAAACTGGTCTGCAAGATCATCCATGGCCAAGTAGAGCTTGTTTGGGACTTTACCGCAAGGGTTCTTTGTCCGAAGCATAAACTGGTAAGACTTAGTACCACGCTCATCTCTATTAGTCTGCATGTAACTTCCATGAAACTTGATCAACTGGGTAGCAGCCTCATTTATATTAGGAGCCTCGTTGAGAAGCTCCTCATTTAGAGGGTACCTTATGAAGTTACTATTCTCTTTGAATATTTCAACTTTGCTACGCTTAGGTTCAGCAAAGACGTCAGGCTTTACCGGCTGTAGCAGCAAAGAAATCCATCAGACACTATAACATGCATATTACTTAGCTTTTTACTAGATCCGTAGAAAAGTATAAGACCACCACATCTTGGGTAGCAGATCATCATTCTATGTAATTACCGACAAAAAAAATTGACAGTATGATTAGAGTCTTCGAAAGTGTGATAGTATGATAAGCAAGCAAGATATGAAACATCAACCAAAATCCGGTCGCTATTTTACTGTCAATCTAATTACCAGAATTAATCAAGTCAATATTTTTTTGGAGAATTTACTGATATTTAAGAAGCAGACACGAACAACAAAAACACATAATCAGCCCCCTGGACCCCTATGAGGAAAACTATATTTGTAGGATTCCATCCTCTCGTAACATACTTCACCTAACTGAGATTGGAGAGAAGTGGATGCAAATAGGTACCTATGAATCACCCACTTTGACTGACTTCTAAACTAAAAGGCATAAAAGTAACTATTTGAAAAGTAACAGCTATTTTCAGCATGCAGAGTGTCGAGAAACCATAGTCTTCGGTAAAAAGTTAAGAAAATTCAAATGCAAAATCTACCATGCTAGCATACAGCTTGACAATAACGATAAAAATGCACTCAACATAACCCAATTGTAGCCTATGAGTATTGGATATAAAGTGCTACTTCTTTATCTTTTTGTCTTTATCAGTCGGTAAGAAAATCAAGGTGATAAAAGAATTTCGAAATTCAGGTTGTGGGTATCAACGCCCAAGAACTTCACCGCACTACCTCTTTATCTTTACTTTCTCTTTTCTTTTCCTTTTTAAAATTTTCCATAACTAAACAACCCACATTTAAATTTTTTTACTTTTTTTCTTAGACGCAAACATATTAGCAGCGTGAAAGGTTATACACGTTTGAACTCACTACACTCTCATGTAGCGAGCATTAACAGAGAATAAATGAAGAACAATGTAAAGAAAGATATCTCTTCCCACATGTAATGAAAGAACAATGTAAATTGTCACTACACGAAACCCTATTAGAATTGCCAATCAAGCTCCACGCTTAAATAATTACAGCAGTGTAAATATAAAACCTCGTCTTTAAAAGTAGGCACTGTTTCCTCAATATGCTACTCATTTAACATCCTCTTTTTTTTTCCTTTTCTGGTTTTTCTAATAAGCATACTCATACCCATAGCCAAATTATAGGAATTCATACATACTATATCAATGAATTCTTCAACCCAACTGTCAAAGTCAATCCGCCGCTAGGATCAAAGATACCAAAATTTAAATGAAATTCAAACAGACCCACACGCGGGAACAAAAATAAATAAAAAATAAACTGTTTTAATTAATTAATCCATGAAAAAATATCACATCATGGAATCAACTTTGGATGATTCAACAAGTTTTCAATTCAAACGAATCAAGTTCTAACTCTACTTTTTTTTATATATAAACACCAATAAATAATTATTCTTCGAAATTAAACTAATGATTTGATACTAAAAGAAGTTGAAAAAACACAACAAAATCAGAAACCTGCTGAATGAACAACCAAAACTTTTTAAAGAAAAGAAGATGGAGAAGGACTTACAGTGGCTGTAGCAGTAACAAGAGATGAATTTGAAGAAGAAGAAGAAGAAGAAGAAGAAACAGGCAAAACATTAACACGCCTTCTATTCAAAGGAATCGAACCATAACTTCTCAAACCATGAAACCTCTGAATTTGAAGTTTTGGATCTTTTGTAATAACAGCGTTTGCAGGTCGAACTGACGTTCCCATTTCCAAAAAAAATTAGGGATTTCAGAACAAAAAAATAAAATATATGGATCTGTGATTAAATGCTCTGAAACTGATACAATATCGTCGGATTCTAACCGGTATTCAGATTCTTCTGAGTTTTTTTTTTTTTGTTTTTGGTTTCCTTTTTGGGTGTGTGAGTGGTGGTGGTAGTAAGTGGTAGAGTAGTGATGAAGGGCTGGCTGGGGGAAAGCGAAGGCTAAATAGACATTTTAGACCTGTAAATAAGTTTTCCAGGTGTTGGCTAATTTGTACCCTACTCTATTACTATATGCTGGTCTGTATTCTTTTTATTCTTGGCCACTGGTTAGAGCCTAGAGCTGTTATTTGGGCTTGTGTCCCGCACAAGAAAATAAAATAATCACTATATCAAACTTGGTGTTGGGTAAAGGTGTTACCCAACGCCTACAGATTACATTTTTATTACCCTTCTGGTGGATCCGTAAAGTGACAGTATGGTAATTAAAAAGGTTTTAATATACTAGATTCATTGAACCTGGACGGTATTACAATTTTTTAACAGCGGCCGGATCTCATGTATTCCTGCTTCACTGATGAGCTATGTGCCTATGTCAGATGGTTTTGAACTACTGTATCTTGACCCGTGGTTTGACCTTTAGTTTGTTTGTTATGTTCGTATATAGATTCGTGAGAAACGCGATCCCGCGGTACTTTTTTTTCTTTTCTTCTTTTTTATCGAAAGGGTTAAATTTACAGGCCGTGTGTTATAACACCAAAGGTGTTACTATCTAATAACAAAAAATCCAACAAAATAAATTTGTCATAAAAAATACATTTGAACCCAACTGTCTAAACTACCTTCCCTTAAACTGCTCACTCTCATTTATTTCTCTCTAATTCAATTCGAAACGACATTATTTCCCTCTTCAACCACTTTCAAAATTTCAATCGTTCTTCAATTTCAAAATCATCAGAAAAATCTTCTGAAACAACATCATCTTAATCTTCATCCATATCTTCCTGATCGTCATCGTCATCAACATCATCCTCGTCATCATCATTTGCATCACAACCAGTACATTAAGAATCAGAATCAAAAACTGAATTTCTGATTCTCAAACGGTTGTTCATCATCATTAGTAGATATACTAAGTTTCCCACATCCTCCTTCTACTATTAACTCAGATCTTTCTATTCTATTCTCTAACAATTTCAACCTAACCTAACATCGAAACAAAATCACTGAACATCATTCAAAATGGTGAAGAAACAAGAGAAAAGGAAAGATAAAAAGATCAACAAAAAACTTAATAAAACATATCCAAATCCATGGCCTACCGATTTGAGTTGTTAAGTCGCCCAATTCGTCTCCAAATACTGATCCCTCAATAATATTAGTAGTTTGTTCCATAATCATTTCATCCTGCCCTACCAATTTCAGTAACATTTCAACAGATTCCGAGGATGTAGCTTCAGACCAAACATTTACGCCTTGAGATGGAGCAAGATTCGGCAGCAGTTGAACTAAAAATGATGAAACCAAATTTGGTTTCAACATAAAATTTGTATTTCACCAACAAAACTTCAACGAAGAAACCAAATGAACCAAATTGAAAAAACTAGGAAAAATTTAGTTGAAACCAAATTTGGTTTCAACATAAACGTATTGTTTCATCATTAAACTTTGGTTTCACGGTAAAAAGTAGGAACAAATTAGATGAAACCAAATTTGGTTTCTATAAAACTTACTATTTTCACCAACACAAAAATTGGTTTCAGCATTGTTTAGTTTTTTTACAATTTGATGAAACCAAAAAAGGCACAAATCAGATGAAATTCACTAACACAACTTCAACGAAGAAACCAAATGCACCAAATTGAAAAAACTAGGGACAACATAAACGTATTGTTTCACCATTAAACTTTGATTTCACGGTAAAAAGTAGGCACAAATCAGATGAGACCAAATTTGATTTCTACAAAACTTACTGTTTAACCAACAAAAAATTGGTTTCAGCGTTGTTTAGTTTTTCTAAAATTTGATGAAACCAAAAAAGGTTTCATCATTTATTTTATTCCAGATGAAAAAAAATGATGAAACCAAAAAAAAATTCATCATTTTTAAGACATTCCACCAACACAAATACTGGTTTCAACGTTGTTTTATTTTTTGTAAAATT
Organism: Papaver californicum; assembly: GCA_023531435.1. NCBI lineage: Eukaryota > Viridiplantae > Streptophyta > Magnoliopsida > Ranunculales > Papaveraceae > Papaver > Papaver californicum. Next base: position 8,247,183 of record JAJJMC010011023.1, on the reverse strand, counting down.
TGATGAAACCAAATTTGGTTTCATCATTTTTATGACGTTTCACCAGCAAAAACCCTAATTTCGACAATGATGATGTATCATTATTTTTTGATGATGATTTTCGACGATGATGATCTGGAGGTGTTGGTGATGTTTGTAGAGGATAGAAGGGGGAGGAAGAGGTGTTGTTGGTGGTGGATCTGGACATGTAGTGGTGGAGGAGAAAAAATAACGAGGAGGAAGCGATGGGGAAGGAGGAGGTATTGTTGGTGGCGGATCTGGACATAAAAAGAGTAGGAGGTACTGGTGGTGTTGGTGGAGGAGACGGAGGTGCTGTTAGTGGCAGATATGGCTGACAAAATTTATTATTGGTGAACATAAAAGTAAAATAAAAAAAAAAAAGAGGTGTTGGTGAAGGAGACGAAGGTGTTGTTATGGCGGAGGAGCTACTGTTGTTGCTGGTGATGGTGGCGGAAGAGCTATTGTTGCTGCTGGTGATGGTGGTAGGGAGGAGGAGGAAGAAGAAGAGAAAAAAAAAAGAGAAAAAAAAAAAAAAAAAAAAAAAAAAAAAAAAGAAGAAAGGGTAAGGATGAAATGAGAAAGAAGAGAAATAAGGGGTAAGGATGGTATTTTAAAAAATGGTAAAAACTAAATTTAACCAATATTAAAGGAAATTGGGTTTTTATTTTATTTTTAATTCAAATGGTTTTTGTTTATAAAGGATAATATGGGAGGAGTTTTTGTATGAGAATAATGGTCACCTTGGTTTTTTATTCCATGTTATGTTAAATTTATACAAGAAAATTTTGGACATTACAATTATCACATGACATAAGACATCAAACAATGACTACAACCATCACATGACATTAGACATCAAACAATGACTATCTTCCGGTTAGATAAAATGCAGTTTACAGGTATATGTCTAAAATAAGTTTGTATTAGAGACCCGAAGGATCAGAAATGCTTAAACGTGTAGTATGACTTCAATTGCCGGCTTCGATTTCCTAGAAAAATATATGAAGTTGCTTTCAAGCCTTAAAGATATCACTACATAGGGTAATAGATTGCATACAATGTGATTTTTTCCTGGCAGAATTATGTATTTCCAAGCTTCAAACTTTTAAGTAGATTCATTTGCATATACCATGAGATTTTGAAGGACTGGATGAAGTAGAACCAAACTTCTTTTGTGTACGAACAATAAAAGAAAATATGGTCTCCATCTTCCCCTTCTTTGCCACACAACTTGTACATCACATGTACAGTTTGTAACCTTCAATGTTATAGGTTTTAAGAGTCTACATAGAATTATGAAAAGCAGACCATAAGAACAATGAGACTTTGGGTGGCACATCATATTTTGACTTGAATTTTGTGGGCTCAAAATTACCCTAACCACTTTCCGGACAAAGTGATTTATAACACTTGTTGTTTTTGAAGTGCCCACTTGCCTCATCAAAGAACTGTATCTTACTGTGAGTTTAATTATGGAGGTGAAGTTAAGTTCCTCATCAGTTTTGTGTATTGGGTTCTGGTTGTGACGGAAGTTATTGGAGGTCCCAGCTGCCTTGGTCATCAATACATTCATCTAATGTTCTTAATTTCTTTGCAGATAACCTATATGCAGCAGGGAAATAATCCTTTAAAATTCTTATCGTCATCCGGTTATCATGCCAGAAGTATAAACCTTATCATTACCCACTTTTATTTTCATGTTAACCTTCAAAATGCCCTTTCAAAGTCCTATTCCTTGGGCTATATTCATATCAACATGTATGATTATGTTCTCCTTTTTGTTAGTTTTTGCTTCACCACCCTTCTCCGCTGCTTTCTTGCCTTGTGTGTGGATACCATATTTCATATGTCTTCTAAGTATTGTATGGGACTACCAAGCACTGCGTACGGAACATTTCATATAAAAAATATTGTAGAATGTGTAGCTAGTAAGAACCTTCTAAAACTATGTAATTATAATGGAGAACGATAAAGAAGAATGTAATACATAGAATACAAGGATGCAGAAAGAAGAAAGGGAATGCAAATAAAGATACTAAGCAGTATAAATAAGAAATAGAGGAAAATTATATTAAGTGTTAAACGAAAACAATAAGATGATAGTAATATATAAGATGTCTTAAGAAAATAACTATGAATTCTAAACTAGGGATATATGACATACATCAGTCCTCTCTTTTTGAGATAATTCTTCCTCGAGTGGTCATCATAGAACATTAGTTCCTTTTCTCCATGGAAAGTGTAGATTCCACGATCAAATAATTGTGGCTCTTCTTTTGTTATCCAAGTACTGCTCCTAGTTGTTTTCCCAAGCCACTTAGCTAGACAGTGCCGATAGGGCTTACCACGATCAAACACAAAACTCATTGCTTTAGAGATCCTAAAATGAAATATACAAAAAATGTTGTTTAAGCATCATATGATGTGTGTTTAAATTTCTTGTTGTCAAGTTGGTGGAAAGCATATGCTTCAAGCTATGGTACATAGGAGAAGAATGAAACAAAAATGGGGCAGACATTTTAATGATAAGAACCGCAAGAACAGAGTAGTCGATGTTAGAAGACAAGGGGATAAAATCATCCTAGTCAAGCTCGTAGTGGGTGATATGGTTTTGAACGTCATTAACGTGTATGCCCCACAAATAGGTCTAAGTAAGGACGTTAAGGGGAAATTTTGAGAAGATCTAGATGGCATGGTTAAAGATACACCTAACAATGAGAAGCTTTTCATTATAGGAGACTTCGACGACCACGTTAGCAAGTAGTGGGATTTTTGAGAGGGTGTGTGCAGGGTTTGGGTATGGTGATAAAAACAACAAGGGGAAGAAATCTTAAATTTCGCTATAACTTACGACCTCATGATAGCTAACACCTTTTTTCAGGAAAAAACAACCCCATATAGTTACCTTTACTAATGGCTAAAGTCAGATAGATTTTGTCATTACTAGGAAGGAGGACAAATGGGAGTGCATAGATTGTAAGGTTATTACGGATAATTTGTTGTATCACAATATTAACTCTTGGTATACTATTTTCATCTCCGGAATACGTGTTCAACAAGATAAAGACGCCAAAATTACGAGGACAATATGGTGGAAGCTCAAAGGAGACGCCTCAAGGGTGTTCATGGATAAAGCAGGGTTTATGGAATGTAAAAGGAGATCTGAATAGCATGTGTGAAGATATGGAAACTCGTATTCGGAAAGTAGCTGCGGGAATAGAGGTGAAACCAAAAACACTTGGTGGTGGAACGAAGACGTGCAAAAGGGTATCAAAGAGAAAAAATAGTACTATAAATGTTTGCATCATCAAAAAAGTAAAGATAACATACTAAGGTATAGAACGACGAGAAAGAACGCAAATAGAGTTGTGAATAAAGCAAGGGGTTGTGCTTACGAAGATTTGTACCAGAAGCTGGGAACAAAATAGGGCAAGAAAAATTTATAGGATATCCAAACTCCGAGAGACGAAGACGAGAGACTTCAATCAAGTTAAATGCATCAAAGACGAGAGCATTCGACTTTTGGTGAAGGACGACGAGATAAAGAACACATGGAGAGAATACTTAGAAAATATTTTCAATGCAAAGGGTGATATTAACAAGATCAAGGTTGATAACTCTTTTGATGACACCAACAAACGATTTGTTCGGAGAATTCAAAAGTCGAAGGTAAACGAGACGTTAAAAAGGATGAATGTTCCTTAGAGATGTAGGGACAACTTGGTTATCCAAGATTTTTAATAGCTTTTTCCAATCAAACAAGATATCGGACGAGTGAGGAGAAGCGTGTTTGTGCCAATATACAAGAACAAATGAGATATTCAAAGTTGTACAAATTACAGAGGAATTAAGCTTATGATCTACACAATGAAACTTTGAGAGAGAGTCATTGAGAACCGCCTAAGGAGGATGACAGGAATGGAGAATAACCAATTTGGTTTTATGCATGAGAGATCGATTACAAAAGCAATCTTCCTGACAAGAAAACTTATAAAGAGATACCAAGAGCAGAAGAATGATCTACACATGGTATTCATTGACCTGGAGAAAATGTATGACAAGGAATCGAGAAAGGTCATGTGATGGGCTCCTAAAAAGAAGAAAGTTCCCACAAAGTATATTACACTCATCAATGATATGTACGATGGCGTTGTGACCAGTGTAAGAGCATGTGATAGCGAGACTAGTGCATTCCCTATTATGATATGTTTAAACCAAGGGTCAGCTCTGAGCCCTTACATTTTCTCCCTAGTGATTATGAAGTTACAAAGGTGTAGATGGTGGTTTTTACCAAGGGTAAAATAGTAAAATTATGACTCAGACCCGGGTCTGAGAAGTATTAAACTTCATAATTCTGCAAAAGAGTTTTAGGGCAGATGCCCATCTCTGTCCTCTCTCAGGCGCTCATCCCTGTCTTTTCTATATATATGGCCATCTACACATGCGATCAAAAATTTACTGAATGAATAAACATCCATTATTGTATGAAATTATCAGAACAACATTGGTGTTTACTACGACTTTCCCATATATTTTGTGATTTTTACATGAAATCCCAAGCTCCTAGATGGATTGACCACTATTATTGAGAAATTTAGGTATTTGGTGCTATATTCCACAGCTGGATTCCCAAAAACTAGCTTATGTCAATACTCATGCTCAAACTGAATAACATTGACTCATTAAAATACCTATATAGCTTTATATAAAAGATTACATACGATTCTACTTGACTAAAGTACCGCAGTTGTACTAAGACTTAGTCTTATCATGTTTCACAATTTAACTTTCACAGCCAGCCACGTCACCTTGAATCAAGGTCTTACTCTTATCGTGATTCAAGATGGAATCAACCTAGCATCCAATCGTTTGGCGCATAATATTTTCCACCGTTAGATTATAACATTTAAAGAAAATCTGATGGTTAATAATATAAGCGCCCAATGGTTGGGCGCAAATAAAACAACCATTAGATTTGAATTTCCAAAATTGGAATCCAATGGCTCAGCTTTGTTGCGCCAAATGGTTTGGCACAAAAAGTAAAATTTAGAGCGCCAAACCATTTGGCGCCACAAAGCTGATTCCAGATAGCGTCCAAGCAACTCCTCTGAGGTAATATGGAATTAACCCTTTAGGCAACGGTTTTACCTATGAATGTTGAATTGTGAAGCTCCATAAGACTAAGTCTAAGATACCAAGGCAAAATTGTGTCAAACACAATTTTATAGCTTCTACTAGCTAAACTCAACTTCAATTATATTAATCCTTGCTTAAGGAGACAATTAATGTGAATGACATAAAAAAGAATTCAATTTAGGGCTTTGGAGACATTAAAAAATAAGTTCGCAACACTTATATGCGTTTTTAATGATTAATAAAACATTTTCCAACCATATGCCAAAGAAAATGGTTCAAAGCTAGATTTGCAACGCTTACAAGTGTTGCAAAGGATAGAACCACGAATCGTGTGTGCCTTAGCTGGCTATAATCACAAATCGTGTGTGCGTTAGGCTATGGCCACGAATCATGTGTTATATAGGTTATTGTCACGAAACATGTGCGTATTAGTCTATAGCCACTAACCTTGCGTGTCTTAGCTTAAACGCATACCTTGTCCATCTTACCCCTAGCACAATACTTGTGCATACCTAGCCCTAGCACAATACTTGTGCGTCTTAGCATTAGCCTCGATACTAATGCGTCTTAGCATTAGTACCAAACCTAAAACATCTTAATGTTAACTCCAGTAACTAATACATCTTAGTGTTAGCTTCAATAGCTAATGCATCCTATCCTTAGCTCCATATCTAATGCGCCTTAGCGTTTACTCATAAGCTAATTTGACTTAGACATTAGCACCTAATGCCTGTCTTTGGGCTTGTTTCATGTATACAATACAAATACTAACTTGCTTATCAAAGACGAGACTAAGCCTCACTCGCATATATATGTTTATGCTCATCATCATACACTTATTTCTACAAAACAAGCATGTCAATGCAAATTGAACTAGTTGAACATATTGTTTCTCATAAATGAAATAAATATATATTTTAAGTCTTGCTAGACTCATCAGGCTAGTCAAGCAAGATAAGTCTTTAGTCAAAAGACCAACTAAGCAAGCCTCATTTGACTTAACATTAATAATGCTTAAATGCTAAAAATTACACGAGACATCAAAGATGTCACAAATACAGGGATATTCACTAGGGTATTGGTTTGGTGGTCTACGACGCATGGTGCACCAATGCAGCCATCCACCCACTACAGAGAATCTGGAATGTTCGATTAACAGTTGAGTAAAGATAGGGATGTACAATGGGCCAGGCCAGGCTGCCCGAGTTATTTATTCTTTCAGGTCGAGCAGGCCAAGCCTGATCCTAAGGTTCCCATAAAATTTATCAGGCACGGGAAGGATGGGTAACGCTAATATTTTTTGCCCATTACCCACCCACGACCCATCAAAAATTTCGGGCAGGCCAGGCCAGCCACAAACTTTTGGTGTTTTTATTGATTATTAATATTAATACATGACAAATCTAAATATTTATTTTCACTTCCAACTACCAATTAGTAAACGATATTATTTGTATCTTATTAGTAATAAAAAATACATGTAAAAACATGATATCGCGGTTGCAAAAACTATGAACGAACTTAAACAGGCTATCGGGCAGGCGGGCAGGTCAGGCACCAAAATTTGCATAAATGGTCGGTTGTCAACCAAGAAGAATTATTTTCCAGTTCTCTACTTCACAAATATGGATAAGAGTATAGTAGTAAGAACAAGTTCGTTCCTCAGGGAGATATGGGTTGTCAGGTTATTTTGATTACTTATGTAAACATGGGGATTTTGATTGTGAGTATAACTAAATTATACTAAATAAGCAAATTAATATGGATATCAAATGTAAAGAATACCAGTTAGAGGTTTCATCTTCCATCTTCCAACATGTTATCAATGGAATCATACTCGACATTCATTCTCTCTTAATATCAATAACCTAAAGCATCATCGCAGACTTACTCCGACAAAACTCTTATTATCATCAAAGGCTCAAGAGCCACTCAAGTTTAACCCAATGAAAGCAATGGTCTTTTTGAGTTGAGGTTATTCTAAGCAATCCGGTGCAAGAGCCACATGGATTTAACCTAGGTCACGCTTCTACACATAATTGCATGGTAACATCTCGTTATTAACAGCTATGTTATGCTACTTGTAGCAAGGATATTTCGACAATTCCAGATCTCAAACCCTAGTTTAGCTATAGATATCAATGCATGTTTATCTAATTTGCGACTTAAACAGACAAGCAATCAATCATACATGGCGTCATTAACGGTAGAAGATAAGTGATATTAAGAGATTATGAACATATGAGAATGAATACTTTAATTAATAAACATGTCTTCAGACTTAGGACTACATCTCTAACCAATAAGAAAGGTTTAGTTACTGATGGATTTCTCAAAATTCATGGAAAATATAGAAGAAAAAAAGTAAAAAAAACCCATAGAAATCGTGATGTTCAATCGCAACTCCAAGCCCTAGCTCCTTGTTATCCTTGTGTTATAAAGTTTATTATGTCTCTTTTAAAAGTTTAGGGAGTCTTCTTATATATTTTTATTCAAGTTAGGTCTTTGGAGCTTCATCAGGACCCATATTCCTCAAAAATAGGGTCAAAACACGTCAAAAGTGTCCCAGGAAGTTGTCAGGTTCGGCTACTATTTGATGATGAATTACCAGCCGAACCTGATAAGATATTTGCTCCAGATTAGTGTCAGGTTCAACTAATATTTGATAGGAAATTACCAGCCGAACCTCTCTCTGGACACTCACCTTTTTTCGTCCAAAACTTACTCCAAAGTTCGGTTATTGTCCTCCAAACTCATTACTAGACGAACATATCTCTGTATACTTTGTTCAAAACTCATCTTGGGGTTCGGCTACAATGATTTAGTCATTTATTAGCCAAAAATTCTCCCAGATACTTCGAGAAGTTGATTTTTAGGCTTTAGGTTCGTCTCATTCGTGTTGAGCAATTAGTAGTCGAACTTCTCTCAGTAGACTTAATTCTTCAAAGCTTGTTTCACCCATAACTTCTTCATACGAACTCGGAATGACCTCATTCTTTTTGCGTTGGCTTCGTCTTTCAATTTCGTTTAAGATAGAGTGAAGAAATATTGAATTTGAATGATTTACATTTATTCCTTTCTCTAACTCCATTTGTAGCACTTGACTTTCTTGTTCATTTATTGTCATAATGAACTCCTTTCTTTTTTTTTGGTTGGATACACTTCAAAACTCATAAGAAATTCAAAAATAAAAAAAATTCAAAACATAATGATATGAAAACTAACAATAAATCAAAGAATTAGAGTATCAAACTAATGCAAATAATGCACCAATCAAATTCCCCCACACTTGCCTTTTGCTAGTCCTCGAGTAAACTACCTAACTAAACTAACCTAAACTAAAATACAACAACTCCCTTTCGTCGAGGATACGGTTACACTTAGCATGTGTAACAAGCCTTTAAACCCTAGGTGTCCCTAGTGGACGAGTTATAGTCTCGTGAGGGTTTACAAGAGGTATACCCACAAAACCTAAAATCCAACTTTTAAAAATTCCAAAGCACAAGCATCCAAAGAGCTACGAAGACATAAATTTTCTGCAAACTAACAACATGAAGTTAGAATTATAAAGAACGTTATTTTCATGCTTAACCCTTGAGTTAGGAGAAAACCATCATATGAAAGAATCCAGGTTTGAGAGCGATCGAATGTTTCGGCTTCTGCCTCACCAAAAGGGTTTTATGAATTTGCACTCAAAAGATGCACTTTATGGTTCTCATATGTGCATATAGCACTGAAGATAGAAATCCTGCACACATTGAATGGTGGGAAGGAAAAGTAACCTTTCGAATTATATGAAGATGTTATCCCATAGAAACGTGGGATGAAAAAGAACCTTTTTTTATGATCTCTAAGAAAGGAAATCAACCACTATGCAATGATGGGAACGCTTACTTACCTTCTCATCTGATTCACAATCAACACTACTCCCACAACAAATAGAAACATCTTCGTATTCTTCGTCTTCGGCTTCAACTATTGATGATAAACTTCGGAACTTTGTAGAACTCTGACAATTTGTACCCAATCTCCTTCAATTCCTTGTTGCTTGAAACTTATTTATATATTTCTTCTTTCCCATGACCTTAACTAATGAAATAACTCACTAACTATGAAATTAAAATGCATATTTTTTTGTATCTTCGTTTTATTTATTTTATTTTATTTTTGAACAACAAAAAGATAACAACTACAAGAATAATGAAATTGAAATTAACATGGTCATGTGGAAACGACTTAAGCACCTGATTCTTCACAACTTGTATTGCCTTGGTATCGTACAAACTTCAAAAACTTGTATCCTTTGCTTTTCTTCCTTTTTCACTTTGCTTTGTCTTCACTTTTGATATAAAAATTTTCTCCTCTTTTTTTGCTTGTAAACCTTAATTGTATTCAACTTTCTTAGTGATTTTGATGTCGTTCCGCTTGTTGATGATGACATATTTTTATTGCTGCTTTGTCAACCGAATGGTGCCAACTGCAAACAAGATTATAAGATAGAGTTAACAATTATGATGACACCCTCATGATTGACATAACTAGAACTCAAGAAATAAAAAATTTTTGCTGAAATTGGTATGAGGTTGGGTAGCTCATCATTCTACCTGGAACTTATGCAGATGAAATACTCTAAACGGATAATGTAGACAGCTACAAAGAATTGAAGGTTTTGTGCCTCACTCATGGGTATTGAATGATCAGTTTCTCTAATACTGTAATCTCTATAGACGGTTTAAGTCCCTTTTCGTCAGCTTGTGCCTCTCAACAACTAAGAAACCCTACTATCGTTCTCTACTACTTCTAAGTTCAATTATTTTAGTGATAACTCTGTACGTAAACTTAGCTAGAAGTCTACTAAGTGACTCTAAAATTTGGAGGTTTACATGCAAATATATACAAAAAGTTTAAAAATTCTAACTAGAAATCGAATATGAAGAATATATATGCTTAATCACTCTCCCACACTTAAACTTTACATTGTCCTCAATGTAAAACTGAAGGTGGGAAATTCCTGATATGATATACAATAACAAAACTAAATATAAATGGATAAATATAAAAATAATAAACCAATGGGTTTCCTCCCATTCAGTGTTTAGTTTAACGTCGTCAGTCGGACTGTAGACTTCTTGCCTGCTACTCCTCCAGAGGGAGTACGTCTACTAAGTTGATCTCAACCATCTCAGATTCAAATGGTTCATAATAGGGCTTCAATCGATTCTCATTCACTTTTAGCTCCTTTCCTGTTAACAAGCTATGAATCTCCACTGCACCATGAGAAAAAACGTTAAACACAACAAAGGGTCCTATCCAACGAGATTTTAATTTACCAGGAAATAAATGAATGCGAGAATTAAATAAGAGAACGTTGTTTCCAATATTAAACTGTTTTCTATAAATCTTGTTAATATGAAAAGCCTTTGTTTTCTCCTTGTAGATTCATGAACTTTCATATGCATCATTACGAATCTCTTCTAATTCACTTAATTGAAGCTTTCTTTGTTTACCAGCCTCGTCCATCTCTATTTTACATTGTTGAATAGCCCAAAAATCCTTATGCTCGATTTTAACAGGAAGATGACAAGGTTTACCGTACACAAGCCTATATGGAGAATCCCAGTAGCGTCTGTATGCCCATAGTGCATCGTTAAGACGTAAACTCTAATCCTTTCATGAAGGATTCACTATTTTCTCCATGATGGATTTTATTTCTCGATTGGAGACTTCTGCTTGCCCATTTCTCCTGCCATCTGCTTAATACCGCAAATCTCTTTACGAATCTGAGTTGCCTTTGATACAGGAAAGTATCTTTCTAAAAAGAGTTTCTTCAGACCATTCCAAGTTGTGACACTACCAGAAGGTAAATAGTATAACCATTCCTTAGCAGTATCCATCAGGGAGAATGGAAAAGCTCGTAACATGGCTCCATCAACATCAGTTTCGGCCCCTAGCATGGCCATGATTATGTTATGGAAATCCATCAAATGTTTATTCGGATCTTCATTAGTCATCCCATGAAACTTTGGGAGTTCTCGAATTAACCCTGGCTTGATCTCAAATGTAGATGTTGTCTGAATATACCACTGTTGTGTATCTAACTTGTGAGACGCTAAGTCCTTGAGTGTATGATTTATACCCATTGTTTCTTGTTCTTCCTTTACGTCTGAATCTGTGAATTCACTTGACGATGTACTTGGAGGAAGTGGAGTGTTCACTGCTCGAACAAATTCTTTTAGTAAAGTGCTTGATCGAAGTCGTATACCAATGAGAATTGGTCTACCCTCTCTAAGCATTCACGAAAGAAATAGTACCTGAAAAACAATTCTTAAAACTAAATAAAAAACTAGAAATAAGAAATCAAAAACAAAAACAAAATAACAATCCGTTATGCCTTTCCCGGCAGCGGCGCCAAAATTTGGTCGTGTCGTCAGCCAACCAAAATAATTCAAGTTCTTATTTCACTAATATAGATTAGAGTATAGTAATAAGAACAAGTTCGTTCCCACAGAGAGGCAGGTGATTGTTAATTACTTATTACTTATGTAAACATGGGGGTTTTGGTTGTGACTATAACTATATTATACTAAAGCAAAAAGATTAAAACGAATATCAAAGATAAAGAACATTGGTTAGAGAATTCATCTTCCATCTTCCAACATGTTATCAACCAAATCATACTCAACATTCATGCACTCTCAATATCAATAACCCTAAAGCATCCTATCGCAGGCTTACTCCGGCAAAACTCTTATTATCATCAAAGGCGCAAGAGCCACTCTTTGAATCCTTTTCACCAAATAACTTGGCGCAAGAGCCACTCAAGTTTAACCCAATGAAAGCAATGGTCTTTATGAGTTGAGATTATTCTAAGCAACCCGGCGCAAGAGCCACTCGGATTTAACCTAGGTCACGCTTCTACACATAATTGCATGGCAACATCCCGTCGTTAACAACTATGTTATACTACTTATAACAAGGGTCTTTTGACAATTCCGGATCTCAAACCCTAGTTTAGCTATAGATGTACATGCATGCTCACCTAATTCGCGACTTAAACAAACAAGCAATCTATCATACAAGGCGTTATAAACGGTAGACATGAGCGATATTGAAGAGATTATGAACATATGAGAATGAGGCATTCAATTGATAAACATGTTTTCCAACTTAGGACTACATCCCTAACCAATAAGAAAGGTTTAATTCATCATGGATTTCTCAAAATCCATGGAAAATAAACAAGAAAGCAAGTAAAGCAAACCCTCGGTATTGTGATGATCAATTGCTCTCCAAGCCGCTCTCCTTGTGTTCTTCAAGTGTAAAAGATGTCTTGTTAATGTCTTGGATGTCTCTTTATATAGTATCCATGAAATCTAGGTTTTTAATGCTTCCGGTACCATGTTTCCATGTTTTAGAAGCCCACACACGTGCCAAAACTCCCCCTTTTACGAGTGGGTTCGAGCCAATAACCCAACCGTAACTCTGGCACAAAAATATCACCCAAAAACACCCAGTTTTACGGTTGGGTTCGAGCCAAGAAACCCAACCGTAACTCTGTCACAAAAATTCGCTCCAAACTTCCCCAGGTTTACGGTTGGGTTCGAGCCAAGAAACCCAACCGTAATTCCTCCTGGATACTTTTTTATACTTCACTATTTTTTGATCATATCTCCCTCATCCGGTGTCCGATTGACCTCATTATTTATGGGTTGCCTTCGTATTTCAATTCTCTACAAGATGGAAGTGACAAAATCTTCATGATTTTTCAACCAATTTTACGGTTGGGTTTGAGAGTCTAGACCCAACCGTAAATCTTTCTGGAATTTGCCTTCAAAATCAACTTCTTTTACGGTTGGGTTTTGGGGTACTTTCCCAACCGTAAATCTTCCTGGAACTCTTTTTTCAAAGTTGTGTTTCCATCCTTTAACCTCTTTTTTTTATGCCGGAATGAACTCCTTTCCTCTTCTTTGGTTGAATATACTTCAAAACTCCTAAGAAACTCATAAACAAACAAAATCAAATAATTAGAAAACTAACAAGAAATCAATGAATTAGAGTATCCAAATAGTGCAAATAATGCACCTATCAAATATCTTCCTCAAATTCGTCCCATAATTTAAGCTCAGTTCTTGGATCCTTAAGATCTTTAGAACCCACACTCCTCATGATAATATTCTCCAATGGATCATCACTCCCCAAATCAAACATATGTTGAGCTAAATAGTCAATAACATCAATAAAAAACAAGAATGGACATCACTAGGTTATCGCATCGCCTCGTAAATGTTGAAGCGTATTATTTCTCTATCAAATTCCATTGTCAACGTTTCACTGAAGACGTCAATTTTGGTTCTCTCTGTTCGCATGAATGGACGTCCCCGTTGCAAAGGTAGAGACGAATCAGATGATCCATCTTTCATCTCCAGTATACAAAAATCTACTGGAAAGACTAGTTGATTGACCTGTATAAGCACATCTTCAATAACACCTCTAGGGTATACATTAGAGCGGTCATCTAATTAAAAAATAATTCCAATTTCTTTTAGAGGACCTAAATTAAGAGATTCATATATAGATGCAAGCATAACATTTACTGATGCTCCTAAATCAAGCATAGCCTTATTAAACGTCGTGTTACCAATAACAATAGGAATCTCAAAACTACCGGGGTCTTTACATTTTAGTGGGAGTTTCTTTTGCAAGATAGCCGAAGCATTCTCCCCCACTCTCATTACCTCATTACCGGTCAATCTTTGTTTATTAGTGCACAAGTCCTTCAGAATTCTTGCATATTTGGGGACTTATTTGATCGCATCTATAAGTGAAATATTCACATGAATCTTCTTGAAAATATCTAAAATCTCATTATCTTGTTCCGCCTTTTTAGAGTTAACAAACCTGCAAGAAAAAGGTAAATGAGGAACATAGGTTGAAACGGGAGGTTTAAAATTTTCTTTAGGTACCTCATCCGTTTGGGAAGAGTCAGTAATCTCTTTTTCCAAAATCGTCCCCTTAGGGTCTTTGTTCTTCTCAGCGTCTTCTGGTTGTACAGTTCGTGTACCACTTCTCAATGTCACAATGTTGGCAGAATCTCTCGAATTAGGAGGTTGAGAAGGGAGTTTCCTATTATTTTGTGCCTTCAGATGATTAATCTCAGTTGCCATAGTGCCCACTTGCGTTTGTAGTTCTTTGATTGCATTGTTAGTTGTCTGCTGGTTTTTCTGCATCATTGAAGTCATATTTTTCATCATGGCAAGTATCTCTAATGATTTTGAGTTCTGAACTGGTTGTGGTTGTTGTATTTGTTGTTGAAAACCACTAGGACAATTGAAAACCGGTCATGGAACCGCATCTAACTTGTTTCCATAAATGAAGTTGGGATGATCTCTCCACCCTGGATTGTATGTGTTAGAATAAGGATCATAACGTTGCCTCTGCTAATTTGGGAAAATAACATTGGATTGCTCGTTTCCCTTTTCATAACCTTGGGAGGAGGATGGCACCACCACGATTGCAATTTGTTGCATCATTGCTGCCATATTGTCCATTTGTTAACGAAGTTCAGAAACTTCGCTCACTTCATCGATTCTTCTGACGAGTGGTTCTTACCTATGACTTGAAAATTATCGAGAATTTGTTGCCATGTTCTAAACTAACTCTCTAGACTGAACTACTGTTTTGTTCAATAGTACACCACCACTTGCAGCGTTGAGAAGATTCTTGTCACTTGCTTGAAGATCCTCGTAAAAGTACTGGTTGATCAATAAATCACTGAATTGATGATGCAAACAGCTAGCCACCAATCTCTTATAACGTTCCCAACATTCATGCAATGTCTCTCCTGCCATCTGCTTAATGCCACAAATCTCTTTTTGAATATGAGTTGCCTTTGATGCTGGAAAGTATCTCTAAAAAGAGTTTCTTCAAACCATTCCAACTTGTGATACTACCAGAAGGTAAATAATATAACCATTCCTTAGCAGTGTCCATCAAGAAGAATGGAAAAGCTCGTAACATAACTCCATCTACATCTATATCTTTTGGTAGCATGGCCATGATGATGTTATGAAAATCTATTAGATGCTTGTTTGGATCTTCATTAGTAATTACATGAAACTTTGGTAGCTCACGGATCAACCCTGGCTTGATCTCAAATGTGGATGTTGTTTGAATACACCACTGTTGCGTATCCAGCTTGTGAGAAGATGAGTCCTTGAGTGTACGGTTTGCATCACCCATTGCTTAATCTTGTTTGTTTTCCTGTTTATCTTTCAATACAGGTCCTCTTCGAGTCTCGATTCCAATATGTGGAAACCCGACATGCTTCGGTTTCGGTTTAGGAGCCATAAGATAAGTACCTGAAAAAAAATTCTCAAAACTAAATTAAAAACTAAAAATAAGAAATTAAAAACAAAATAACAATCTTCTATGCCTCCCTGGCAGCGGCGCCAAGATTTGGTCGGTTGTCAACCAATCAAAATTATTTTCAAGTTCTCTACTTCACAAATATGGATTAGAATATAGTAGTAAGAACAAGTTCGTTCACCAGGGAGATATGGGTTGTCAAGTTATTTTGATTACTTATATAAACATGGGGGGTTTGATTGTGATTATAACTAAATTATATTAAATAATCAAATTAATATGGATATCAAAGGTAAAGAATATTGGTTAGAGGTTTCATCTTCCATCTTCCAACATGTTATCAACTGAATCATACTCGACATTCATTCTCTCTTAATATCAATAACCCTAAAGAAAGCATCCTATCGCAGGCTTACTCTGAAAAAACTCCTATTATCATCAAAGGCGCAAGAGCCACTTTGAATCTTTTTCAATGAATAACTTGGCGCAAGATCCACTCAAGTTTAACCCAATGAGAGCAATGGTCTTTTTGAGTTGAGGTTATTTTAAGCAATCCGGCGCAAGAGCCACACATATTTAACCTAGGTCACGCTTCTACACATAATTGCATGGTAACATCCCATTATTAAAAAACTATGTTATGCTACACAGAATGAATACTCCAACTAATAAACATGTCTTCAGACTACATCTCTAACTAATAATGTTTAGTTACTCATGGATTTCTCAAAATCCATGGAAAATATAGAAGAAAGCAAGTAAAGCAAACCCTATAAATTGTGATGTTCAATCGCAACTCCAAACCCTAGCTCCTTGTTCTTCTTGTGTTATAAAGTGTATTATGTGTATTCTAAAAGTTTAGGAAGTCTTCTTTCCTCAAAAATAGAGTCAAAACACGTCAAAAGTGTCCCAGGAAGTTGTCAGGTTCGGCTACTATTTGGTGATAAATTACCAACCGAAACTGACAAGCTATTTGCTCCATGTTAGTGTCAGGTTCGAATACTATTTGGTAGGCAATTACCAGACAAACCTCTCTCTGGATACTCACCTTTTTTCGTCCAAAACTTGCTCCAAAGTTTGGCTACTATCCTCCAAACTCATTACTAGACGAACATCTCTCTGTATACTTTGTTTAAAACTCATCTTGGGGTTCGGCTACAATGATTTAGTCATTTATTATCCAAACATTCTCCTAGATACTTCAAAGACTTGATTTTTAGGCTTCAGGTTCGGCTCATTCATGTTGAGCAATTAGTAGCCGAACTTCTCCCTGTAGACTCAATTCTTCAAAGCTTGTTTCGCCCATAACTTCTTCGTACGAACTCGGAATGACCTTTTTTTTTTTTTGCGTTGGCTTCGTCTTTCAATTTCGTTCAAGATAGAGTAAAGAAATATTGGATTTGAATGATTTCTATTTGGTCCTTTCTCTAGTTCCATTTGTAGCACTTGACTTTCTTATTCATTTATTGTCATAATGAACTCATTTCTTCTTCTTTGGTTGGGTACACTTCAAAACTCATAAGAAATTCAAAAAAAATAATCAAAGCATAATGATATGAAAACTAACAAAAAATCAAAAAATTAGAGTATCAAACTAATACAAATAATGCATCTATCAATAAAAGCCTGCGTCCACCCACCTAAAATAATCGGGAAGGCTGGGCAAACCCATGACAGGCTGTCGGGCACCCATGGGCTCCTTCGGTCCCAGACAACACATAGAGGTCTACATGCCTTCAAGCATTTTGTACACCCCTAAGTAGAGAAGTGGTAGCTTGAGAAACCGTTCATTCAACCTCAAACAGAATGTCAGCACATCATCCACGATCTCCACTTCAGCACTACTCAACTATCGACACTTCCTACATGATTAGGTCAGGTGAAAAGTTACAATAGCTATGACATAAATAGATTCTTAATTTATTGAATAAAAAAAAAATCTAAGTCGAGCTCTGAGACAAGTCTAATACAGAACAATATCAAACAACTCGATCATTCAATCTTCTCACACACAAAGAATTGTTCATAACTATTCACACCTATTACATCCTAAAAAGTCTGATACTCTGACCTTAATCTTTATCTTGTTTCCATCTCTAAGACCAACCTTTCTCCTTCTCCTTTGCGTCTAAAGAAAGACTGAAACGACCGTTGCTTGGTTTAGGCCAGGATTATACAGATTGATCTCTCGAACTAAATAAAGTACTTCAATAATATAAATGTTTAAGGATTAGATGAATTATCACTTGTTTACCCGCTTTTCCTAAATTAGCCTCTCAATTCTTTTTCCCGACAGACAAAAGGACATACAAGGGGAGATCCCTTGATGCATGCTCTTTGCTGATAGTGTGGTGCTAATTGACGGGAGTAGGAAAGAGGTATATGAACAACTGGAATTGTGGATACACTCTAGAATCCAAGGGATTTAGACTTAATAGGACTAAAACCGAGTATACGAGGTACAATTTCAGCGATAGTATAGTGGAGGATAGAGATGTTTCTTTGACCGGACAAGTAGTACCTATGAAGGACATTTTTCGATATAAAGGGTCGATGCTGCAGAGCGATATGGCGAGATTGATAAGGATGTTGGAAATATGATTCAAGCGGGATGGATGAAGTGGAGACAGGCGACGAGATTCTTGTGTGGAAAAAAGTTCAGCAAAAGTTCAAAGGCAAGCTATACAAAACGACTATCAGACCTGAGATGTTGTATGATGCTGAATGTTGGACTACTAAAAGGAAACACATTCATAAGATAAGTGTAGCAGAGATGCATATGTTGCGTTGGAGTTGTGGACATAGTAGACAAGATTGAATTAGAAATGATGATATACGCAATAAACTTAGGATGGCGTCGATTGAAGAGAAGCTTATTCAACACCGACTAAGATGGTTTGGACATCTCCAACGGAGATCTCCGGAGACACCAATATGCACTGGTATCATAGGTCGTGTTGTAAATAAAAAAAGAAACAAAAGACAACCAAGATTGACATGGGAGGAAGCAGTGAAAAGGAAATTCAAGGAATGGAATGTGTAAAAGGAATTAGCTTTGGACAGAAACACATGGAAACTAGCGATCCACGTACCAAAACCATGACTTAGGAAGTTTGGTTAAAATTTATTTAGGAGTAGCATTAGACGCTAGGACTCGGTTTAACGGCCCGAGATCAATGACTTATAATTTAGGACTTTGTCCCCTAAGATTTATTAGTATAATTAGTATCTGGATTATTACTATCAATTTTCTTAACGTTACTACTTTTTTATTGTTTCATTTTTAGGTTTTTGGTTTTGGTAACTTCGACATGGGTTATATTTCTAGCCTATCCCAACTTGTTTGGGACTAAAAACTTGGTTGTTGTCACCGGGGTATACTATCCCTGTTGCAGGTACACGATGGACGATACCGAGAGAAAATACATCTTCGTAGCCGCTTAAAGTCACAAGGTGTGGGGTGTGGGGTGGGGGTAAGTAGCATCACTGTAGTTTCAAAAACACATGTTATATTAAATTAAATACAACTTAAGTACAATGTACAATCACTGCATGTAAACATATGAACTAAACATTTGTTTGGAGTCGTCAGATGTTGTTACAAAACGTTCCATATTACACCAACAATAAAAAAATAACATCATTCACAACTACAACCACTGGATTGGCGTCCCCAAACACTACGTTCGAGTAGGACATGGGATAGGAGTTCCATCGCACCGCCAACGATTATGACCAGCAGCACTACAATTGGAGCACCGTACTATAACCATAAAAACACTTTGAAACCCAGTTCTTTTCTACTTCAATGGTCGACTCATCTTTTTTGTCCAAACCAGATGAATAATGTATACAAATGTAGAATCTAAAGGCCATTTGGAGTAACTTTCAATGGGTACAAATGTAGTAACATAGGTACACCTGTAGTTATCCATGGAATACCAATCATGAAAATAGTCAACAAGATCCGCACCAAGGCACGTTATGGAAGAACATACGTGTAGGAACGAAATTCCAACAATTTGGAACTGAAGACAAGTGCATGTCCATAATGCAAGATCAACATTGTAAAGGGATCCCAAATGGTCGACCGAAAACATGTTGTTACCATAATCAGTGGGGATACATTGTTTGGTTTTATGAACTACCTCCACCAATTTCTTCGACGCTAGTAATACTTTTGGATCGGGTAAATCTCATCGCATTCTGGATAACAAAATACTTTGCTGCTTAACACGAGTTGATTATACAAGTGCAAAGGATAAGACCGAGCAATCCTAAGTTGAGTATTAGTACTCTCACACATATTGGTCTTGAAAATAATCCACCTCTTCAAAGGTAAAAAATATTGTGTCTATTGTTCCTTGTTGTGAGTAAACACCCATTCTGCACCCTTGGACTGGACTTTACCGATCTCTCCTAAATGGTAATCGAAGTTCGCGGGCAGAGTAGTTGTAGCAGTTATCCACATAATATCACGCACAATAATATCATGGAAAGTGTTGAAGAAGTTCTCCATGAAATGCGGACACATAAAACATGGTTTTTGTTGGGTATAATAACAGCCATGCCCCCAATTAACCCAGTCCATTTATTGGTTATTACAAACAATTCATTAATCCTCGCATAATCGTCAAGAACATGCAACCACAACAAATTCAGAAACCAAATACAAAAACCCTTACTCTCATTCTTTACGATAGCGTATGTGATTGGGATAACACTATTATTACCAACCTGGGCGCAGACAACTAGTAGGGTGCATGAGTAACAACAATGGAGGTATGTTCCATCATTTACAATAACTGGGCAAAAATTATTTTTAAAATCATTAATGCAAGGACGCCTTTAAAATATCGACAAATTTTCCATCCACCACTTCAAGCTTCGTGACTGTCTCGTCATTGTGGCTTGTCATATGGTCAACAACTTTGGGTAACAAGCTAAAGAACTCAGTGAAGCTTCCAAAAATAGACTTTAAGGCAAGCTTAGTTGCACATTTTGCTTTAGTGTCATATATGTCTATATCGTGAACCTTATTGATGAACAACTTGATAAAGTTTTTGATATTTCCTTATTTTCAAACACATATTGTTCAATTTTAGAAGCAATCCATTTTATATATACATGTTTGTGCCCCGTGTCTCCGATGAACACCACATGAATGTTGTGGTACGTATTTCCTAATTTGGAACGCATCCAGTATTCCCATCTTATTTGCATGAACATACCACAAACAGTCGGGCGCAGTCTTCTTAGGAACATACTATCTCAACCCTTGACGTGTATTTCAGCTAGGGCTTCAAAGAACTTGGCATGGTTTGGGAACACCATACTAACATATAAGTCATCAAAACTAGAAGGGGGACCATTGACACCCAAATTAACAAATCTTGTATGACTCATGGACACCAAAACATCGTCACTAGGGTCAACAGTGTAACCATCAATAACGTCCATATCTAACTCAGCTATCCTCGGACGAAAAGAAGTATCAAGCCCTCCATTCGCTGAAGAAGTGGATACATCAGCAACCAAAACCATTGTTGAATCACCAAGGGTGGTTGTTCAAAAATTGTTTTTAGGAACAATTGGTACATGATCAGACAGCAAAGTGTCCCCTGTTGTTATCGTTTCCGAAATATCAATATGTTATTTCAAACCACTGGTGGAAACAATGGTCGTATCCAATTAGGAATATGTAGGAACTACACATTATATGTTCCCAAACCCTCATCCTCAGAGTCTGGTCCATCATTGTCCATGCAATCTTCCTATTCAACTAGAGTGAAAGTAAGATATTATGGGAGGGCCAATAATCAACGCAATAATGCTACAACTTATTTACTGTATCTTAAAGGGAAGTTAAATGAAATGGGTGTGTAAGGGTGACCTATAATATCCTTCATTATCTGGCACACGATGTATCAGTATGTGATTGCAGAAAAACTCAAATCCAAGAATCGTATTGGACATATCAATTGTCGCGGACACATTGGAATTAATACCGAACCTAACAGCAATAGTAATTGTCAGAAAAAGTTCCACTTATAGGAAAAATACGTTTAACTTTTAATCAATTTGTTTTGTTTACCTAGAGATTCCGACGGTTTGGGAGCCATTACAGGCAACAAGAGGATCTTCTACACATGATGAATTACCCATGTTTTCTGACCGGGATACGGCGAATGACCTATATAAATGGGCACAGGGGAGAAGTAATTTATAAATTTCCACAAAAAATACACCCACCTGTAAATTAAACAATCAACCGTACATGTAGGTGAGCTCGGGGTATTGAGATTGATAGGCTACTAGACAACCATCAGGAAGCGGGATACCAACAACTGGAGAAAGAGGACAATATACTACCTATTTACTGGTTAAACGCGACAATGGACTCAGCGCCCTACCAACAGGTGTAACGGTCATAGGTGGAACACTGACAAATGTCATCTGAAATCGTAAGCAAACAACAATAATATGGGTACAAGTCAAATGCGTTATAACACAATCACTATTTACACCTGGACATTCGCTCTAAAGAGAAATGACAGGTAAGTGACACTTGGTTCTTATTAAAGGTAATTTGAATCTCCAAAGAAGCAATGACTGCCATTGGTTGTTACATTACTATCTGATTGATTTGAGCATCATCGCCAACAATCTCGACTGTGCAAAATTATAAAGAATTGTTCAACCCATTAGAATCCTTCACAAAAAGATCTCTAATCGTATCAAAATAAGATATATCAACAAACATGGACAACCCTATGCTCACAAATACCCTAAAATATAATTTGTAAATATTCTTAGGGTTAAGTTTGAAGGACTTGTGTACCAGATTCATAAATTCAGACACTGTCATAGTTGAAACATATCATTGTACCAACTGAAGTAGCAATATACTCGTGTGACCTTTTAAGTTGTGTGTGAGTGGCAATGTCATGTAAGCTCTGGTCTCGTGTGAGCGCTAGGCTTGTGTAAGTGTTATGCTCATGTGAATACTAGTGTTAGTAATTGTAAAAGTAATTTAATTTTGTCTTACTGTAACTAACAAAGTAGAGAAATTCAGACTATTATTGGTGTCAGGATCAATCAAAGAGTGATAGAGGGACCAACTAATTTGGTGTTAGAGAGACCGACCAGAGTTGGTGGGAGAGAGGGGATGACCACAATTAATGTAGAACGAGTTTAGAAAGAGCATGAATTTGATAGAACAAGAATTTGGTAGTCGCAACACCATGCTTCGCCTATCATATAGTCGCTTGCAATACCTTGATATATATATATATATATATATATATTTGGTAATAATATTAGTGTGGTGACCAATTGAAGTGAAGACGAAATTTTAGAAATATTAAAATAATGGTATTTTAATATATATATATTAGATATTGTGTGAACATTCTATATTGTTGTGTGCAGCTATTTGAAATTCTTTGGTTTTCAAAATTTTCAATTTTCAAAATTTTCAACTTTGGTAGAAGGAGCAAATGAGTTTAAATAGGAATAGGAAACCCCAAAGTAAAGTAATAAAACTCAAAAAATATAAGAGTGGGGACCGACCAAGGGAGAGTCGGCCGTCTGGTTGGCGCCGGTCCCATGACTCTTTTGTATTTTTTAGTTTTGCTTTATTCTTTCCTCCTATTTGCTTAAGTATTATGTGCTTCGAAGACCATTATTGTTATTTACACATATGGGTGTTAGTTCATATGCCCGAAAATTTCAGACGTCCGAAAATTTCAAATATAACGCTCTTTAGTAAAAACGTTGTAGATTCTTCATATGATGTCCGTTTTCAATGGTTAACCCCAATCCGGAATCAAAAAATCACTGGACATCTCCTACCGCAGAAGGATTCAGGTTTTGAGCTCGTTTTGGCTGTCGAACATATCAAACAAAAACCTTCCAGAAATTTTCAGCTTGTAGTTCGTCTAGGGTTTAGGCCATATCTCCTATATCGTTGCTCGAAATAGGAGTCCCTTTTAGAATATTGTAGTAAACATATAGGGGAACATATGTTGTTTATTTTCCCCATTCTACACTATTGCTACGTTTTTAAAAAGTGACTATGATGATGCTTCAGAAAATGGGTATTAACCAATATTAGGGTTTTGTTATATTTTCGACCAACATTGAGATTTTAGTGCAACCAATGTTGAGAATGTGTAATTCAAGCTCGACCAATATTGGAGATTAATCAATTGAAGCTTTAACTTTGTATTTGACGTACAACAACTTCGTGCTTACACAAAGATGCGATGTTTCGACCTAGTGTATTCGTGCACAACTTGTCATGCGTTATGATAAATCAATATTATTCACTTAAGGTTTGAATATTGATATAAAGTCACTATAAGAATTCAACCGGGGAATATAGAAAGGAATTAAGTTGCTATATACTAGTAGGCAATTTATCTAGGAGCACTAGTATCCACTAAGGAACAAAGATGTGTTTTGGATGTTTATTTTGTATAGTCAGAGGTCATCTCGGAAGAAGTTGCAATCAGCACCAGTGATGTTTTAAGGACAATGTTGTTTTATACTAGCGGTTAATCCATCCAGGAGTCGTCCGATCATTATAAAAGAATACGCACTGAGTCGTACGATACTAATATTATATGTAAAATATTGAAGGATCATCCGGGTGAGGCTCTAATATTATATGTGTACATTCAGAGAGAGTACAAGATTAGTGTAAGACACCTGTAACGAGAGTTTGATATTTGAATTTTATTGCGGAATGTAAAATATGAATTTTATGCTTTTGATGCCGGGTCAGTAGCATATACGAAATATTATTATTTCTATTCTTCTACTGCCGGGCAGATACGACTTTACTATTTTACCCTTTGTTAAAAATCCATCATATACACAAAGAACATTGTTTTATCATCATAGTGCGAGTAGTTTCCCCTAAATACAATTCATAACAAATCAATAACTTGAATACCCTATACAATATCTAAAGAATCCTTTCAACCCCCAAAGTATACTCTTTATAAATTCGAGCGTTCAAAAATTAGTTGTTGGTTCTAAAGCTTTTAGTTTTTATAGTTACTTAACAGAAATGTTCACTTCAGATACTGACCCATAAGACTCGTCATATGCAACTGACCACACCATTTGAATATTATGTGCCACATGCTTCACTACCCTATACAATCTATAAAGAATTATGTCAACCCCCAGACTATACTCTTTGTAAATTCAACCATTCAAAAATTATTGATCCAAATTGCAAAATCGATGGTTTAGTCCAAATTGGCTAACATGTAAAATCATGCACAATCATTTAGTACTACTTTAGCTTTTTTCAAAACAAAAAGCAAATCAACTTTTGCATTAGCTTTTGTTTTTAAGGTTTAACACAGTTCACTTTAAGAAAAAGTTTACAAGACAATCATAGTTATGTCTTCACTACATCAGTACTACAATCACAACCACTTACAATATTAAACTGTATTACAGATACACAATTACAATTTAAGCTGATGACAACCAACATCCATGCTAACAAATTGCAGAGTAGTTTGGGTTCAATCACAAATTTCATATAATCAACCAACACTAATGCCAACAATTTATTCAGTATACCAAAACCAACATTAAATAACAACTAATTATCATCACTTGCGTAACAATTCTTGTCAATCGACTCACAGTCCCTCCCTTACTTTATTTACTCCGGCATGAACAAAAAATCCGAGTAACACTGGAATAGAAAAAACATATGAGATAGGTCATGTTCTTGCTTCTCCTAGATTTACCTTCAACAATCAACACTCTGTCATCATGGTTTAATTTTTCTATCTTTGCCCTCTCTCTTATTCACAGAGCGGGAAGAAAGAAATGGAGTTAACATCCCAAATTTATTTTTGGGTACAATACTCGGGTCTATTCGGATTTAGGTTAGTTAAGTTAACCTCACTGAGAACTTAAATGGTATTCCGTCACTGATCTGACTCAATGAGTTAAAAGCAGTTGTCTAGTTTAGTTTTTTTAAAATCTGGTTAACTCGTTGACTAAAGTAGAATTATAGGATTTGCTATTTTTTTCTCTCCAATATTTATTATATGGGTAAATTCTTTTAAATAAAAATCTTAATAAGATTTTCATGTAGTATTTTTTACACATGCTTTTGGAGATGTTATAAGGTCAAATATAACACTGCATCTTCCGTAGTCGGTTTTCAAATTCTGGTTCCGTCTCTTGGTCATACTCAAACCCAGAAATCAGTGGAACACACTATCCCGGCCTCTAATAATAGAGGATTCTTTCCCTCAGCAAGATTACAACTGCCAGGGAAGCAGAAGCATTTTTAGATAATAAAATATATTCTGTGAAAGAGCTAGAATTTTGGTTGTTGTGGTATTTGTGTTTGGTTTGTTAGTTTAGAAGTCAATCATACTTTTTCTGTACTGTCGGTGGTAGTGATTCACTGTATCATCCAATCACAATACATACACAGCTGGGAGGGGTAGATCTACTATCGCTTTCACTTCTCCTCCTCCTTCGTCTCTTCGCTCTCTTTTAAAGCATTTACTAGAGAAAGAGAGAGAGAGTGTTGTGCAGAAGTAAAGAGCTAGCCACAGCTCGATTTCTTCATTTTTCGGTGTTGATTTAGATATTTTGTTAGATCGTTGTTTCCACGGTACAATTTTCATAAATTTCCTTATTCTTTTATTAGATATTTTTTGAAATTTTCTACGTTTTCTGAAAATTTGTTGATTTATTGCAGATTTCGTTGTTCCAGGTGGAATTTGAGGGAAATGTGTTGAATCTAGTAACTCTGTGAGTGAATTTAGCTCTGAGACTTTGATCGCAATGGCAACGGATGGAGTGGTTAGTATTTATGCAATGAATTATACTAGATTTGGTTAATTATTAAAGTAATTGTTCCAGATTCGGCGTTGTAGATTGTTAAAATTTTATTTCCTTTTATGTCGCAGTTGATCAGTGTATTTAGATCTAGTACTTAATCAGTACAATTAACTAAATTGAGCTGATTTTCTATTTGTTCAGCCAAAACATGGGAAAAACCTAGGGGGTCAAGTTTGTCAGATCTGTGGTGACGATGTAGGTAGAACTTTAGATGGAGAGCTTTTTGTTGCATGTGATGTCTGCGCATTCCCAGTCTGTAGACCTTGTTACGAGTACGAGAGGAAAGACGGAAATAAGTCTTGCCCTCAATGCAAGACCGGATACAAGAGAATCAAAGGTTTGTTTATTTCAATCTCGAAATGCTTATGTTTTTCTTGGACTGAATACTTTGAATTGTGTGAGTGACGTGATAATTGGATATTAAATATCAGGAAGTCCCCCAATTCGTGGTGATGAAGAGGATGGTGCTGATGCAAATGATGTAGCAAGTGATTTTAGTTATCCTTCCGAGAATCAAGACCAGAAGCAGAAGATAGCGGAGCGAATGCTGAGCTGGCAGATGACTTATGGTCGAGGAGAGGATGTTAGTGCTCCGAATTACGATAAAGAAGTTAATCATAATGATATCCCGTTGCTCACACATCGCCAGATGGTAAGTTAAAATTCATTACTTGGTAATATTCTAGTCCCTTATAGAATGTTGCTTTAGCTACTGGTGAGTATAATGCCGCTCCTTATTAGGCCCTACATAATATAGATTGCGACCATCACTTCGTGCTTTTGGAGCAGGTGATACACATAGCGTCAAATCTTAGTTGTCAAGATGTCATGTTTAGTTATTTAGACTTAATCACCGCATACTGTAGGTAGTCAGAAATACATATGTATAAAGCGAAAACACTTTGTCCTGGCCCAAATTTCATAGTCCACTTTTTTGCCAACACACGTGTCTCGACTTGATTTGCTTTGGTGGTCATTACATGGGGTCCACTAGGGTGAATGGTTTGTTTATGAGGGTTAGTCTGGAAGAGTCAATCAAATGTCGCCACATGGTGGACTAGAAAGCAGACTACCCATTTGGGCAACTAGTGCGTTAAGTTACTAACGATGATTATCTCTCTCAGGTTTCTGGTGAGTTGTCAGTGACTTCTCCCGACCGTCTTTCAATGGCTTCTCCTGATAATAGTGGAGGGAAGAGAGTTCATACGCTTCCATATTCAGTTGATGTCAATCAATCACGTAATTGACTTATACATCTGAAAGTTCCTTCAGTTATGCATGTGTTGTTTAAATATTAATTCTACCCTTTGGAGGAATATTCCTTATGCAGCTAATGTCAGAGTTGTAGATCCAGTAAGGGAGTTTGGTTCGCAAGGATTTGGCAATGTAGCCTGGAAAGAAAGAGTTGATGGATGGAAGGTGAAACAAGAGAAGAACATTGTTCCTATGAGCATTGGTCATGCCACGTCTGAAGGCCGAGGAGGCGGAGATATTGATGCCAGCACTGATGTGCTAATGGATGATGCCTTACTGTTGAGTTTCCATTACCTGATATCTGAATTTTATAGTTTATTTTCTTAATGTGGACATCGATACCTTTACCACCTTTGCCTTTAAAAATACTTAATATATAATTCGTTGGCATGTTAAACATTTATCTGTGTGCCATTCTCATGGATATTCTTAGAATTTCAAGGAGTGGTGTTTTGACTTGGTACTTAAGCTCATCATTAGACCATTTTCATTTTATTTTATTTTTTCCCTTACAGGAATGATGAAGCACGCCAGCCTCTTTCGAGAAAAGTTGCCATTCCCTCTTCTAGGATTAATCCTTATAGGATGGTCATTGTTTTGCGGCTTGTTGTTCTCTGCATTTTCTTGCACTACCGTTTGACAAATCCCGTAACAAATGCCTACCCACTGTGGTTGATATCTGTGATATGTGAGATTTGGTTTGCAGTATCATGGATATTGGATCAGTTTCCCAAATGGCTTCCAATAAATCGTGAGACATATCTTGACAGGCTTTCTATTAGGTAAAAACATGTGTTGTTTTGAAAATTTTGTAGTCACTGACTGCTTGCAGTTTGAAATTTGCCACTATAGTATTAGATAGTTTTTCTTCTCCTCTGCGATCTTTTCTGATAGAAAACATGAATGTAAAACAGATATGAACGAGAAGGAGAGCCATCACAACTTGCTTGTGTGGACATATTTGTCAGTACTGTTGATCCTTTAAAGGAGCCTCCTCTTGTCACAGCAAATACTGTCCTATCTATTCTTGCTGTTGACTACCCAGTCGACAAAGTTTCCTGTTATGTATCTGATGATGGAGCTGCAATGTTGACATTTGAAGCCTTGTCTGAAACTTCTGAGTTTGCTAGAAAATGGATTCCTTTCTGCAAGAAATACAGTATCGAACCTCGAGCTCCAGAATGGTACTTTGCCAAGAAGGTTGACTACTTGAAGGATAAAGTTCATCCATCATTTGTCAAGGATCGCAGAGCAATGAAGGTTAGTGGAGCCTCTCTCTCTCTCTCTCGCACACTCACTCATATTTTTATTTTTCCTGGGTTTATTATAATATTGCTCCCACCTCCTATGTTATAGAGGGAGTATGAGGAGTTTAAGATTCGTATCAATGGGCTTGTTGCAAAAGCAGTAAAAATCCCTGATGAAGGTTGGGTCATGCAAGATGGAACACCATGGCCCGGAAATAACACAAGAGATCATCCAGGTATGATCCAGGTTTTCTTGGGTCATAGTGGAGGACTTGATAGTGATGGCAATGAGCTACCACGGTTAGTTTATGTGTCTCGTGAAAAACGTCCAGGTTTCCAACACCACAAAAAGGCTGGTGCGATGAATTCACTTGTAAGTAGCTCAACATTCACTACTTGAACTTGCTTAAGATGTGCCATAAATGTTTGACGAACAACATAATTGTTTATACAGGTTCGTGTGTCAGCAGTCCTTACTAATGGGCCCTACATGTTAAATCTTGATTGTGATCACTACATAAACAACAGCAAGGCGCTGCGAGAGGCTATGTGTTTTCTAATGGATCCAAACCTTGGAAAAAGCGTGTGTTATGTTCAATTTCCTCAGAGATTTGATGGAATTGATAAAAACGATCGATATGCCAATAGGAACACTGTGTTCTTTGATGTAAGTTTTGGCCTGGCTGCTTTTCTCTTTAAACATATTGAAGGGTGTCTGCAACCAAGTGTATTTTCAGTTGTCAGCAATTATCTGATTTACTTACGCATCCTAGTGAAGCTTGTATGCCACCAAAACTAAGCGATGAATCCCTTCACTGATGTGGTGCCTTCTTTTTATAATCTCAAACTCTAGTATGCATTATTGTAGTCTGTAGAATATGTTTATCTGCTATTGTGGTTTCATTTCAAGTTTGGTAATAGTTCTCTTGTTTTGTCCTTGTTTGATTCCAGATCAATTTGAGAGGTTTAGATGGTATACAAGGCCCAGTTTATGTGGGTACAGGATGCGTCTTCAACAGAACAGCTTTATATGGTTATGATCCTCCCATTAAGCCTAAACATAAGAAACCCGGGTTTTTGAGCTCATGTTGCGGTGGATCGCGGAAGACGACTTCCAAATCTAAAAAATCTGACAAGAAGAAATCGAGCAAACATGTGGATCCTACTGTGCCAATATTCAACCTAGAAGATATAGAAGAGGGAGTTGAAGGTGTGTTCTTTTCGGGGATTACTAATAGATTCCACAATGATTTCTTGTTTCCTTGTATCTTTGAACATAGGGAATGATTGTCTATGTGCTGCTGACAGGATATGCCATCATCAGAAAGACCGCCACTCCCCCTTCTCCTCATCATTACATAAAAAGAACCATGGAATTATTAGAGTTTGAAGGAGGGATGGCATTATCTCTCTAGTAGTGCTACCTTCTGTTAGCTTGTTTTTCCTTATTTAAAACTGGTTACGGTATAAAATTGAAATGCCTCTACTTGCAAATACTAAGAACCAGGTTATAGTATTAGCTCATGTGGAAACTATTGGATGGCCTTCATGTGGCAGACTTTGCTAGGTTCCTTAGGTTCACTTTTAACTCCATAGTGAAACCTGCATGATTTTATTTTTATTGGTAAATGTCATTTCTAATCCACTAGTTTTAGACAGTAAGGAACAAATAGAGGATAACATTAGCACCCAAATTGATCAATTTGTTTTATTTGTTCTGCTGCCAATGTTTAAAAATATATGTAGAGCATTAAGTTGTCACTCATGGTCTTCAATGTTCGCTATGAATCCAGGTTCTGGATTTGACGATGAGAAGTCATTGCTCATGTCACAGATGACATTGGAGAAAAGGTTTGGTCAATCAGCGGTATTTGTCGCATCTACGCTTATGGAAAATGGTGGTGTTCCTCACTCAGCAACTCCCGAAATTCTTCTCAAAGAAGCTATCCATGTAATCAGCTGTGGGTATGAGGACAAGTCAGATTGGGGAAATGAGGTGCGTGAATGTTGCATTCTCTTGCTTATTTCGTTAGTTTCTTTGTTCAATCTTCAGTTCTCTATTGCATTTAAAGTATTCCGTCGCAGTAACAAAATCCATATCTTTTGGTGATATCTGGAACAAGGTATCTTAATAATTATGGTGGATTCTGCAGATAGGATGGATTTATGGGTCTGTTACAGAGGATATTCTCACAGGATTCAAGATGCATGCTCGTGGTTGGCGATCGATTTACTGCATGCCTCCTCTTGCAGCCTTTAAAGGATCTGCTCCTATCAATCTTTCAGATCGTCTAAACCAAGTGCTGCGGTGGGCTCTTGGATCTGTAGAAATTCTTCTGAGTCGACATTGCCCAATATGGTATGGGTATAGTGGAAGGTTGAAGTGGCTCGAGAGATTTGCATATATCAACACCACTATCTACCCGATTACTTCCATCCCTCTTCTGTTTTATTGTACGTTGCCTGCTGTCTGTTTGCTCACTGGAAAGTTCATTATCCCAGAGGTAACTGAAACCATTATCCTTCTGCTCTGTTGATATATAGTTAAATTAGGTCTTTAAGAACCATGAAGTCTTGTCTTTTCAATATAAAAATGAATTATCCAGGACCAAAATAGGTGATAACACATTAGTGCTTAAGGTGTTTGCCCTTGTTAATATGGAGGACCAAGGATAACGGTTGAGTGCCCCCTTCAATAGAGATTCTTTGCTTTAGTGTGAAGTTGCACCATTCTTCACCACATCGGTAAAACAATTATAGAGAAAACGGTTCAAGTATCACTAAATCTCATTGACATTTTGTGATTGCAGATTAGTAACATTGCTAGTATCTGGTTTCTTTCCCTCTTTCTTTCCATCTTTGCCACTGGTATATTGGAAATGAGATGGAGTGGTGTTGGGATAGACGAGTGGTGGAGAAATGAACAGTTTTGGGTTATTGGAGGTGTTTCGGCTCATCTGTTTGCCGTCATCCAGGGTCTTCTTAAGGTCCTTGCTGGTATAGACACAAATTTTACTGTTACATCTAAGGCGTCAGATGAAGACGGTGATTTTGCCGAGCTCTACCTGTTCAAATGGACAACGTTACTAATTCCGCCCACAACTCTGCTCATTGTTAATTTAGTTGGATGTGTCGCCGGTATCTCTTACGCTGTCAACAGTGGATACTCATCATGGGGTCCTCTCTTTGGAAAATTGTTCTTTTCATTCTGGGTGATTGTTCATCTTTATCCTTTCTTGAAGGGTCTAATGGGACGTCAGAACCGAACACCAACAATTGTGGTTGTATGGTCGATTCTTTTAGCTTCGATCTTCTCTCTATTGTGGGTTCGTATTGATCCCTTCACCACCAAAGTAACTGGCCCCGATGTCAAGGAGTGTGGAATCAACTGCTAGATAAATAATAAAAGATGAAATATAAGGATTTGATCTGATATTCTTCTGTTTTAAGAAGCTTAAAGTCGTAGGACTTTGTTTAGTGTTTAAAATGCTCGAGCTGCACTAGGAAAACCGTTTTTGAAGTCTTCAAATTTATTTGTGAAGTATAATTTAAATATATATTATGTATATTGTAGATAGGACAGTGAGAAATTAGCTGCCGATTGTGTTATTTGTTGTTGTATAATTTAAAGATGAAAGGTGAAGGGACTAAAAAACTGTGATGTTGCTTTTGTATTTGCATAATAAGCTCTTGAACCTTGGGACTTTTTTTTGTTTTGCTTTTGTTGTTGGAATTCCTTGAATTAGATTAAAACAAGGTATACTGGAAGGCTCAGAGGGGAGCATAAATAGAGTTATGAGATCGGTATCCATCAGTGTAGCTTAGCTACTCCATTACTTCTTAAACCAAAAGAGAGCTAGAAATTTCAGCATCTCATTTTCGTAAAGCTAGAAATTTAGCTTATCTAATTTCTTACGAATTCTAGTGAAAATTCTTTCCTGATCAATATAGTAGGAGTATAAAATTTAGTTTCTAACTATTTATAATGAAACTCAAACCCTGATGACGAGGAAGTGGCTTATGAACTAAACTTGATGATGATAATGATGCAGGGTTGTCGTACATACGTCGTATATTTAGAGTGATGATGATAATGATGCAGGGTTGTCCTACATACCTCGTATATTTAGAGTCTAGTCGGGTAGATTGGATGAGATTAGTCGTTACGATTCACGTCTACAAAATAAAAAAAAAAGTAAGACATACAAAATCTATAGTCATCGAGAAAAGGTTAAAAGCAAATTTGCATTTCACATCATAAATTGTCTGGCATGTCCATATAAAAAAATGAAAGTATAATTCGACAATCAGCTAATTGAACCAATATCGGTTCGTCCAGTTGGACCGTCATATTTAAAAGCTCGAGTCGCTCAACTTTTTTTTAACATAAACTAAACCTTTAATCACAAATAAATTGGGATATATGTTAGAAATGAAAGCCAATATATTAATCTAGAGGACGGCTTATCTCGCTTTTTTCACCATGACGCCTTGTAAAGAGGGTATTGCCCTATCGTTATATCTATTAAGTTTCATCTGATGGTGATATGATTGAGTTTTATGTCGGCTCGCTAAGTTTGTCATTGTCTTCTCTTTTTATCATGACTGAGGATAGGTTGTGCAAGAAGAAACTACACAGGAAGAGTTATTTTGGCTTTTTCCGCGCCCTGGGTTCATTTTTCGGCATGGGGAAAGAGTGTTAACCAACTCCCCAACCGGATCTTGGATTCATGAGTTCGCAGGTTGTAGCCATCTCCCTAAGAGGTAATCCAGCTTGTCGTTCGCCACCTAGAGGAGAGCCAACCATCACACAAGAACCAAACACCACTCGTACGCCAACCTGTATTGTCCATCAAGCAACAAACGTTTTGAGTAGAACTAGCAACTCAAGCCAATTAAGGCAAGGAGAGCACGAACACCAGAATATAAATCGTTCTAAGTGAACCTGTGAGTGAAAATTTTTTACATATCAAATAATAATAATAAAAAAATTCTTATAAAACAATTGACTGAAAAGAGACTAAGAATTACAAATTTGAACACCCCTGGTTTGCTCATCCGCAACTGCAACATGTGGTCGATTTAGCTTGGACTCAATAAAACGACATGGAACCCTCATTGGATCTGTATCTAACGCTCATAACAACTAGCCAAATACTTACCTAGTGGAACAAAGAAACTTTTGGTCACCTCCCCACAATGATCAAAAAGTTAACGACCCAGATAAAACTGGTACAACACCAATGTGCTACCCGAAGCGGAAGCAACTTGTCGTACTAGCTACTTCAAGAAAAATAACTCAGAAATCATCACACGACCCTGGTTCAGTGCCATGCAATGTATTGGCAACAACGATCCAGAATCCAATGGATGCAATCAGGTGATAACAATACCATATTCTTCCATATGAAAGCAATTATACATCGTGGAACATATACCAATTGCAGGATCATTAAAACAATTGGGTCAGTGACACTGATGTCGTTGCCCTGCTCATGTTTGACCACTTCAATATCAATATACGTCAAATACAGTGATACAGAGAAATAACTCTGAAAGAAACCAAACAAGCTCTTTTTTATATTGGTTATGAACATGCAAAGGATCCGAATGGCTATACTAGTAAGTTTTTCAAATTTTTTTGGAAAATTATCTATATACAACTGATAATTCTGGTTCGTAGTCAATTCTCTTAAAGTTTACCCCCTCATGAACCACAAACCTCACATTAATACCAAAGGTGATCATCCGTCAACACCATGACAATTCAGACCTATTGGACTCTGCAATGTCACTTGTAAAATAAGTGCTAAAATTCTGGTTAATCACATATAACCTCTTCTCCCTTTTCTGATAAGCTCATATTCAAGTGCATTTATACCATAAAGATGTATACATGATAACATAACAGTTGTTGAAGAACTATTCCGTTATATGAAATCATCAATTCCCATCAAGGATCCAAAAATATACGTTAAATTGGATATTCAGAAGGCTTGTGATAGTTTAGAGCGGGGTTTCATCATAAGAGCTTTTACCAAGATGGGATTTCCAACCGTTATTGTAGAATATGTTATGCTACGCATTTCAACAGTTACATGCTCGATTAACATTAGCACGCCACATTGATATATCACCTCGACTATGAATATTTGCCAGGGAGACCCGTTATCATCCTATGTTTTTATTATTTGTGCGGAGGTTCTTTCGACAAACTTGGAAACTTGGAAAGCCAAAATCTCATTGTATGTGTGTGTGTGTGGGGGTGGGGGAGGGGGGGGGGGGGTATCTCACACAAAGGTCCACTGATTCTACATCTTATGTATGCAGGTGACCTCCTCAGCATATATAAGGCATCTGCGGAAAGTGGTAATCATCTTAAGCATATACTTCAATCCTACAGTACTTCGACGGGTCAGCTAATTAATATAACAAAATTTATTATTATACATCATCCAAGGCTAGATTAACATGAAATAAAAAATCTTCATCAATTTTTCAACATGCTAACCACTTCAACCCCTCCCAATCTACTTGAGAGTCCACTTCAAGCATGAGAGATCTTCTCGCCACATATTTGCACCTCTACTTCAACGTCTGACACGAAAAGCGGAAAATCTGAATGATAAAATGCCTAACACTAGCAGGGAGGTTAGTAATCGTAAACTCTTATCTCACACCTACTTCTAACCACCTTATGCAAACACAACTTTTCCCCACCGACGTGCATAAGTATATTAATCGTATCACCAAATACTTTTTTTTTCTGGGGTCATGACTCTTCCGTAAAAAACTTCACCCCTTGGGATGGGATAAACCAACCAAACCCAAAACTGAAGTGATCATAACAAAGCTCTCGTTATAAAAAAAAAAAAAAAGCATGCACCATACATGATCAATCTGACTCCATTTGGCCAGCCTCTGCAAAGAGATATATCTTAAACAACAATCCATATTTTCAAGCACATTATCCAACCATCTTCAACCAGTGCACAATTGAGGAAATTAACATCCCCCATACCTATACCTAAACAATATATCTTCCATCGTATCAGAAATGATTGACAACCCTTATCCAGACGATCTGGATCCCACAATTTTCAAACCTTGATCCTACACAATGCTACCCTATCCAGACAGTAGTTGACATCGTAGATCCTATATCCCATAATTGGGTACATGATAAACTGAACAACCTCCATCCACTCGTAACCTAGATTATCATCATATCCACCACCTCGAGAAAGCCCCCCTGGATAAGATTACTTGGCTGCACACAAAATTTAGAAGATATACTGCAGCTTCGGTATACAAATGTCCAAACCTAACATCAGATCAATTGCATCAAAACTCCCTACCAACTACCAATTTCCCTTGGAAAGCAATTAGGGAAGATCTACCGACCGTCGCTATTCTAAATCGTATTCATCTCACCAACTCCAACCTATGCCCCTATTGTATCACTGATCCAATTTTGTTCTTGTGTTTACATACTCCTTTAATGCCAAATGGTTATAACAACTCAGGACATCCTTCTCAACCTCTATCAAATCAGCCAAATGCCATCCATATTTCTCTCCACATTTTTACCCCCCTAAACAAAAATCCCACTATTATTTCAAACAAAATGCCCTACCTCTATCATTACCTCGTGTGTGTTTTTGTCCTTGTGGATAGCCAGAAATGGACTATTCTATGTCCTAAAGCAACCAAACTCAGAAAATATTATACAATTAACACTCAAACTTCAGCAAGAGTTCACCTGGGCAAAGAAGATCATGCCTTCTATGTTACCTGGTATGCCACCACCGGTAAACCCCACAAACACCACACAATCAACAACAACCATTTCGGTATGTTAGGCCACCCCTAACCTAGAATGAATTAAGATCAATACGAATAGGAAAACTAGAGGACACCTTGAAATTACAGGTGCAGTTTTCAAATACATGGATTCAGCGACAAGAATCGTGGTATTGGTGGTGCAACCTTTAGGTATCACCACCGCCTTAATAGTTGATACACGGGCCATGCTTATGGCGTCAAAAACATCGACAAAAAAGAAATGAGCAAACTACAATTCGAAAAACCTGCTATGATTCATAGACTCTGATACCGAACCACCATGGTATATAACTGGAATGATTATCGAAATCAAGCAGAAAATGCTTGAAATTCCTCAATGTACTATCCAACACAACTATAAGGAAAGAAACCAAGCAACGGATGGTCTACTGAATCATGTGACAAATGGCAGTCAATCAGAAAGTCTCTCCATAACAAATTGTATTAAATGACTTTACGGATTTGACATAACCTTGTTTAATGCTTTCTAATTGAATACATAAATTTCATGTTTCATAAAATAAAAATAAAAAATCAACCAGACAGACAGTTTTGGGCTTGGGCCCTCCATGTAATTTAAGAATTTATGTACGTTAATTTGGTTTGGGGATTTTAAGCTCAGGCCCGAAAAAAATATTATTCTTATTGTTAGGCCCAAAATATTTTTCAGTTTCTGTGACACCCATAATTATTTAAAATTATGAAAAATATATGAATAACTCGTTATGCATCATATTTTTTCAAAGGTATAATTGGTAACCAAACTAGAATAACAAATCTAAAAATCTATGGCTTGGAATTTTATAAATTTTATCTCTTTGCAAAAATTCTAAAGAGATCTACACAACGAGTGCAAACAACAATATCAAATTTAGATTTTTTACAAAAAAATGGAGGTGTTTGTCCTTTTAGGCACAAATTTTGAAAATTGGATACATAACCATGATTCAGCCACCATAAAAGATGAATAACACATTATGCAACCACCACAAAGGATGCATAACGCATTATGCATCTATATTTTGGTTTATGCATTCACTAATTTTTCTTTGCAACCAGTAAAACGATGTATATGCCTAAAAAAATCATTCCAACAAAAAAAAAAAGATGCATAATGAATTATCCAACCACTACAAATGATGCATAACACATTGTGCAACCATATTTTGATTCATGCATCCACCAATTTGGTTATGCAAGCACTGATTATAACGGTGTGTATGCCTTGAAAATAACATTCCAACAAAAGAAAAGATGGATAATGCAATGTTATGCAATCATTTTTGTAGCTGAATAACAGATTATGAAGTCATTTTTGGTTGATAATAGTGCTAATAACAAAATGGATGCATAATACAATATGCTGTCATTTTATCGTCTGCATAACAGATTATGCAACCTTTTTTGTAGCGGCATAACATATTATGCATCTATTTTCTCGACTGCATAACAGGTTATGCGAGCATTTATTATACAACCATTTTTTCGTTGATAACAGTTCTAAAACCAAAATAAAAGAAGAATCAAGCACATACATATCAAAAAGAAGCAAATTTTACAGTAAAGACAAAAGCAAATTTAAGTAGCTCCGAACATTGTCTTTAAAAGTCAAATTAAATGGCCGTAAAAAACAACTGTTCCATTCAATATAATACATCAAATAACATTTGTTGCACATCACTTCTAGTGTTACGTATGGTATCAGTTATAAAAAAAATGTCATATTGATGAGCATGGTCACAACCTTTATACTTCCAAACTTTTTAAAATCCTATAACTCTGTTATGAGACGTAAACTTACTCTTACAGTACTACCATGTGACCTCAATAAAACTCGCTTGCAATAGTTGTCCAACATTTTACAAATGAACAATCTATACTAAGTAAGATGTGTTCAACATCTAAGGTCTAATGCAAGTCAGACGAAATGATATGGATATCATAATAGGTAGCACATAGTAATACTAACCAAAGCTAACTATTACCAATTTCCACCATTAAACATAATGAAACCACGGACTGATATTCTTTTCTTAATTAAACATTTTTCAATTCAACAGGGTAAAAAGGATCCGGTGTATATATAAGAATTATAGTTGCGAGTAGAAGAAATTGGTAAGAAATTAGGGCATTTAGCAATTTGTAAAGAAGGAGAATTTAGAAGATTACTCACATCTAACATGATTGAAATTGTAAAAGAAATAAAAAACCCTAAAAAAATTAGGCTTCCGACATGTTTTCTGGAACGGAAAAAATTTACAGGTCTAAAAGGCTAAAAACGAAAAAAAAAAATTTCAAATCACAGAAAAATTATGATATGAGACATAAAAACCTTGAGAGAATCAACTCATGAAATCAAAATAT
Organism: Papaver californicum; assembly: GCA_023531435.1. Taxonomy (NCBI): domain Eukaryota; kingdom Viridiplantae; phylum Streptophyta; class Magnoliopsida; order Ranunculales; family Papaveraceae; genus Papaver; species Papaver californicum. The sequence continues at coordinate 8,208,082 of JAJJMC010011023.1, read as the reverse complement.
ATCGTTAATTTTCATAAGAATAAACATCCGTTGGGAGGAAGAAGAAAAGGAATTGAAGAAGAAGAAGGAAAATCAGCGCATGAAGAATAAAAAAAAAAGACGAAACATAATTTATAAAATTATGTATTTATAAAAAAATTTCTTATAGAAAATGCACGTGCGTACGAAGTTTTCCGTCCATAAGTTTGAGGGTGAAAAATGTGAAGAAAATGGGCTTGAGTGTAGCAGTATGTCACGGGGTCGGTCCTTCGCCTTGACTTTACTCCGTGCGGCACTTGACTAGAATTCCGTTACTAGGCAAGTCAGCCTCCCAAACAAAGTTTTAACCAACTTTGTGTAACTACTCAAGATCAAAACTCACAAGAAACTCAAGAACGCTCAAGAACACTCAAGAACAAGAGAGAATGATTGAATGAGAGAATTAAGTTTGTATTACTCTCTTACTTGAATAATTGGATTGTTGGATGATTACAAATGAGAATGGCATCCCTATTTATACTAGTTGGGAGCCAGGAATGTTCTAGAAACTTATCTAAGATCTATACAAATGTATGGCTAGGATCTACTTCTAGATTATTCCAATCTTATCCACAAATATCTACACTATTCTAGAATGTTCTAAGAAAAGGACAAATGGTAGAAGATTCTAGAATGAGGCTAGCCACTTAGCCAAAAGGGCTAGCCAAGGTGGTGCACAAGGGTGAATTAGCCATGTGTTGAGCCATTTGGTGCACCCCTGTGACAAGTAGCCTTTCGCCTAACACCGGCGGTGTCGAACCATACGTCACTGTTCTCTCTCCGTTCCTCACGCACTCCCTAATGTCGGTGGACTTCACAGTTTACAGCTTGGACTTCTAACTGTCTCCTTCTTGTTCCTCCTCTCTGATTTCTTTCCCTCTCTCTCTCCTTTTATAAATTAGAAAGTAGAGAGGGATAGTGTGAAGGAAATTTCCCAGGGGAATCAAGAAGCAGATACAGATCAAATTCTTCGTCTGCTGTGATTGTCATTGTTTTGCATCATTGATTGGGAGGTAAAACATTTTAATTCATATTATTTTGCATTTGAATCAACATTTGTAGAAATTCTCATTATTTTATGAAAATTCTTTTCATACTAATTGCAGATTTCATTGTTCCACTGAGGGAATGTGCATTTGAGAAGTTTTCTTAGAGTTTCGTTGGAGGTCAAAGAGATCTCCTGGTCTCAAATGGAGGCCACGGTTAGTATTGTAAAACGTATTGCTTGAAGTGTTAGTTATTTTAATTCGCTGCACAATCAAATCAGATCTAGTTTTTTATTGGAATGGATGTAAATTTTGCTAAATTTGAGTCAATTGTTTGTGAAATCAGGCAAAACATGTGAATAATCTAGGAGGACAGGTTTGTCAGATCTGTGGTGATGATGTTGGTAGAATTTCAGATGGACAGCTTTTTGTTGCTTGTGATGTTTGTGCATTCCCAGTCTGTAGACCTTGTTATGAATACGAGAGGAAAGATGGGAACCAGTCTTGCCCTCAGTGCAAAACTAGATACAAGAAAATTAAAGGTTTGCTTACTTGAAAACTTGTGTCGTTTTCTTGGAGTGAAAGCATTCAAAGTGTTTGAGAAATATGATAATTTGATCTGAACTGTAATAAATAAATTCCAGGAAGTCCTCCAATTCGTGGTGACGAAGAAGATGTTGATGCAAATGATGTAGCTAGTGATTTCAGTTATCCATCTGAGAATCAGGATCAGAAACAGAAGATTGCTCAGCGGATGCTGAGCTGGCACATGACTTACGGACGAGGAGAGGATGTTGGCCCTCCAAACTATGACAAAGAAGTTTCTCATAATGATATTCCTAGGATCACTAGTGGTCAGATGGTACGTCTAAATTTATTCATTTAGTAATACATGAACCATCCATTATATGATGTGCAATCTCAATGCTGTAAATTCTAGTGAAGTCTTTGTTAGATTCTCTGAAAATACGTTCTCCCTTTTTAGACATAGACTCTAAGGTCGCTGTAAGTATATTGTTACTCCTCTTTGACAGTTTGAGCTATTGGAGTAAGTGGTTATCAACTAAGATACTCTTTCTCAGGTTTCTGGAGAATTGTCAGTGGCATCTCCTGACCGTCTTTTCACAGCATCTCCTGATAATAGTGGAGGGACGCGAATTCGTTCGCTTCCATATTCAGTTGATGCTAATCAATCACGTATGTAATTCAACACATCTGAGGTTTTTTTAATTTATGTGTTGGTTGTTTGAAATACTTACTCTACCTTCTGCTGTGGAATTCCTTCCGCAGCTAATGTTAGGGTTGTAAATCCAGTAAGGGAGTTAGGTTCACAAGGGTTTGGTAATGTAGCCTGGAAAGAGAGGGTTGATGGGTGGAAGGTGAAACAGGAGAAGAACATTGTTCCTATGAGTGCTGCTCAAACCGCCTCTGAAGGCCGAGGTGGTGGAGATATTGACTCGAGCACTGATGTATTTGTGGATGATGCCTTACTGTTAAGTTTATAACCCTTGCTTGCATTTGGTTATTTTAATTTAGAAGAAAGTTCCAGATTAGCGGTTTACAAAAAGACATTCAGTTTTAACTTGGGCGTACTTTTAGTAGCTTAGCTCCTCTTGGTATTATTGGAAAATTTGCATGATGATCTGATTTTAGTTTCCATTCTGTATAGATACAAACCAAATAAGGGTGTCTCATACTCCTTCTGCATACACACACAAACACCACCTCTGGGCCCTTCATTTTCATGTTTCTATTGGTGTCTAAAAAGCAAATCTAAGTCACAAATTCCGCACTGCTTCATATGAAGTATAAGCCTTTCTAATTTCCTCAGGCACCAAGTAGAACCTCTGTGTAATATTATCCATGTACTCGTCTCAATTAACATGCTGAGAGGGTTGATGAATAACTTGGTTTTTAATTCATAACTTGTTGCTTTTTTAACTTTTAGGAATGATGAAGCACGCCAGCCTCTTTCAAGAAAAATACCTATTGCGTCATCTAGAATAAATCCATATAGGATGGTAATTGTTGTGCGTCTCGTTGTTCTTTGCATTTTCCTACACTACCGTTTAACAAATCCTGTGCCCAATGCCTACCCTTTGTGGTTGACATCTGTTATATGTGAGATATGGTTTGCGATATCATGGATACTGGATCAGTTTCCTAAATGGCTCCCGATAAACCGAGAGACGTATCTTGACAGGCTCTCTATTAGGTAAACTTTTTTCTCTGGTATGGATTCAGTATTTATCTAGTGTCATTGATCTCCAGAAGAATGTGTCTTAGTCACTGTTCACAATTTGAAATTGCCACTACAGCATCCGTTTTCCTTCCAGTTTCTTACAGCTCTGATGCCTAGTATAAAATGGATAACAGATATGAACGAGAAGGAGAGCCTTCACAACTTGCTTCTGTGGACATATTTGTCAGTACTGTCGATCCTTTAAAGGAGCCTCCCCTTGTCACGGCAAATACTGTTCTATCTATTCTTGCAGTTGACTACCCAGTCGACAAAGTCTCCTGTTATGTATCTGATGATGGAGCTGCAATGTTGACATTTGAAGCCTTGTCTGAAACTTCTGAGTTTGCTAGAAAATGGGTTCCTTTCTGCAAGAAATACAGTATCGAACCTCGAGCTCCGGAATGGTACTTCGCCAAGAAGGTTGACTACCTGAAGGATAAAGTTCATCCATCATTTGTCAAAGATCGCAGAGCAATGAAGGTTTTTAGCGCCATTTATCTCTCTATTCTCTGTTCCTCTGTCACTCTGTCCCTCCCTCACATTGTTCATTTTCTTGCTGTATGTTACAGAGAGAGTATGAGGAATTTAAGATTCGTGTCAATGGTCTTGTTGCAAAAGCAACAAAAATTCCTGATGAAGGATGGGTCATGCAAGATGGTACACCATGGCCTGGAAATAACACAAGAGATCATCCAGGAATGATCCAGGTCGGTACATTTTCTATTGTTTATTTGTTAAGTCCATTCCAAAGCTTAATTTGGCTAGTCAATTCCTTAATTGTCAATAATCATATTTCGTAGAACGTGTACTTATCAGTTTTTATATGGATATGAAATTTTTGTGCCAAATATGCATTTTTCACTGTTTAGAGTGTCTTTTTTCCATTGTGTAATTCAGCATTATGCTTCTCAGTTTCATAATTCCTTTTCTCGAGTTTCGTTTCTCTCCTTTTTTAAGTGCAGTATGCTGGTGTTGATTATTGATAGAATGCAATTGTCAGATTGAGTCACACTTCCATCAGCTCTATTGTGCCCTCAAACTGAAAAATGTCACTGTTTGCAGGTTTTTTTGGGTCATAGTGGAGGACTTGATAGTGATGGTAATGAGCTACCACGGTTAGTTTACGTGTCTCGTGAAAAACGCCCAGGCTTCCAACACCACAAGAAGGCCGGTGCAATGAATTCCCTTGTAAGTAGTCACATACCCACTGATTGAACTCATCTAAAGTTTGTCATATTATTGTGACAAGCAGCCCAACTATTGCTGAACAGGTTCGGGTGTCAGCAGTCCTTACCAATGGACCCTACATGTTGAATCTTGATTGTGATCACTACATAAACAACAGCAAGGCGTTGCGAGAGGCTATGTGTTTTATGATGGACCCAAACCTTGGAAAATCTGTTTGTTATGTGCAATTTCCTCAGAGATTTGATGGAATTGATAGGAATGATCGGTATGCCAACAGGAATACTGTGTTCTTCGATGTAAGTTCTTTCTGGACCAACAATCCACTTATAAATCGTAATTTTTCCTGGCTGTCTCTATAGATTTATCAGATCTAAAAACTACCAACGCTGATAAATGTCTCTTCAGTAATTTGTTTCATTCATATATGTTTTAGAGCAACAAATGCATCCATGTATGACATAAAGTGGCCTGCCATGTTTGTCTGCACACTTTTTTTGCTTGCCAGTATTGTGATAGATCTCTTGTTATCTCCTTATTGGTTTCCAGATCAATTTAAGAGGCTTAGATGGTATCCAAGGCCCTGTTTATGTGGGTACAGGATGTGTCTTCAACAGAACAGCATTATATGGTTATGAACCTCCCATTAAGCCTAAACATAAGAAACTAGGGTTTTTGAACTCATGTTGCGGTGGATCACGAAAAAAGACCTCCAAATCTAAAAAGACGTCCGGTAAGAAGAAATCAAGCAAGCATGGGGATCCAACTGTGCCAGTATTCAATCTAGAAGATATAGAAGAGGGAGTTGAAGGTAGGCCAGTTTGTGTAATATTCTTTCTTAAATGTTTCTTTCTGCTAGATGAATTTATAACTTGTTTATCCCTGTTTAACACTGTATATGGTGATGAAATATTGTTACCTTCTCTTACTAGGCTCACTTGCCTTGTTTTACACTGTATACGGTGATGAAGTATAGGAGTACCTTTGCATTCCTAACGTGTCTTGTGGAATCACAGGATTCTAATATCAGTTCAAACAATGGGTTTTACCATAAGTTACTTAATCCTCCCACCCACCCGCAGATTTTATACACTTAGTTCCTAAATTGATCATTTCAGTTTTGATTTATATACATTCTTCAATCTAACCTAATATATAATATGATTCACTTATGTGATTTGATGTTTTCTGAAAAACAGGTTCTGGATTTGATGATGAGAAGTCGTTGCTTATGTCACAGATAACTCTGGAAAAAAGGTTTGGCCAGTCAGCAGTATTTGTTGCATCTACGTTGATGGAAAATGGTGGTGTTCCTCATTCAGCAACTCCTGAGGTTCTTCTGAAAGAAGCTATTCATGTCATTAGTTGTGGATATGAAGACAAGTCAGACTGGGGAGCTGAGGTGGGTGCTCATATTTCTCCCTATATTCTTTGGTTGATTACTTTTTTTCTTTCTCCCATATAGTACAAATTACAAAAGAATCACCTAATTCCTTTCAAATTATTCTCAGAGTCTTCTTGAGAATTTATTTATCACTTCATTGTTTAATGAAGTTAGTCTTATAAGTAAACATAATGTCCTATCTATAATTTAAAGTTATGCTCCACACTTTTCTTGAGGTTTCTTACGAGCTATATGAATTCTACAGATAGGGTGGATTTACGGATCTGTTACAGAAGATATTCTCACAGGTTTCAAGATGCATGCTCGTGGTTGGCGATCGATTTACTGCATGCCTCCTCTTCCAGCCTTCAAGGGATCTGCTCCTATCAACCTTTCAGATCGTCTAAACCAAGTGCTTCGGTGGGCTCTTGGTTCAGTCGAGATTCTTCTAAGTCGGCACTGCCCCATATGGTACGGATATAGTGGAAGGTTGAAATGGCTTGAGAGATTTGCATACATCAACACCACCATCTACCCAATTACTTCCCTCCCCCTTCTGGCGTACTGTACGCTACCTGCCGTCTGTTTGCTCACTGGAAAGTTCATTATCCCAGAGGTAATGTAAACCACTGTTCTTCTCTTTATATATAACTATCCAAAACCAGAATACACTGTAATACTAATAATTATGGTTCATTGTTAGTATTGATCAAGCTGAAAGTTGTTTCCGGGATAAGTGTGCCGTTTGAACCCTGCATTTGGGGATGGTTTGCATTAGCCTTCACCCATTCGGCACCACATTGGATTATTATGTAGAGTAAATAGAGATTATCACTTTAACTTATTGACATTTGGTGATTGCAGATTAGTAACATGGCTAGTATCTGGTTTCTTTCCCTCTTTCTTTCCATCTTTGCCACTGGTATATTGGAAATGAGATGGAGTGGTGTGGGAATAGACGAGTGGTGGAGAAATGAACAGTTTTGGGTTATTGGAGGTGTTTCAGCCCATCTGTTTGCCGTCATCCAGGGTCTTCTGAAAGTCCTTGCTGGTATCGACACAAATTTCACTGTTACCTCCAAGGCATCAGATGAAGACGGGGATTTTGCTGAGCTCTACCTGTTCAAATGGACTACACTACTAATTCCACCCACAACTTTGCTCATTATCAACCTGGTTGGGTGTGTCGCCGGTATCTCTTACGCAGTCAACAGTGGATACTCATCATGGGGTCCTCTCTTTGGAAAATTATTCTTTTCTTTCTGGGTGATTGTTCATCTATATCCTTTCTTGAAGGGTCTAATGGGACGTCAGAACCGAACACCAACTATTGTGGTTGTGTGGGCGATTCTTCTGGCTTCAATCTTCTCTTTGTTATGGGTTCGTGTCGATCCCTTCACTACCAGAGTAACTGGTCCAGATGTTAAAGAGTGTGGAATAAACTGCTAGAGATAAACAATTATGGTTTGATCTGATATACACATTTTTTGAAGGCTAAAAGCAGCTCAAGCTGAATCAGGTATGGTTTAGAAGTCTAAAATTCTTTGTTACTCTTCAGAAATTTGTTCTTTCTTTTTCTTACCAAAGTGTTCTAAATTTATCCCCGTAGTTTCAAACTACTAGAAGTTCAGAAAATTATTATTTGTTTACCCAAGTGCTCTAAAATTATCCTTGTAGTTTCATGCTACTGTGAATTCAAGTATGAGCGAGATGTTTAATTATTTTTTTTCATAGATTATAAAATTACAAGTGGACTTGCACACTGCAATGCGGTGTTTGTATTTTTGCGCCATCAAATTTGTTCAACAGCTATATACTCTTCTGTCTTCCTTGTTTCCTATTATCCATTATAACTCATGCTATCATTTTGGAGTGTGAATGACTCTTGATGTAAATTATACTAGATGACCGATTGCACGGTGTGGGTCGACCCAAAATCGAACATCCGAACTAATTTTATCTAAAATCTGTTTATTTTGCGTCATTTATCAATCCGCAATGTATGTAACCGTTCCTAATTTTCTTCTTGCACCATAGTTTTAGTTTGAAGCAATTGAAGATCATTTCAATCTTTTTAGATCGAATCGATGGAATTGGAATTTAACATTCACTAGGCATTGCCAGATCTATAAAGATTTCATGGTCTCTTTGGACCACACCTACTAGCTCTTCTAACATATTGACTTGTCTTGTCTTATATTACAAGAGTAGTTTTGGATAAACAGTTCTTGGATATCTTTAAAATTTTGGACTGAATTAGGTTACAGACACCGTAACCAAATTAAAGCATCGTAACCAAATTAAAGCATCGTCATGCAAACTCGATGGAAAATTCTTGTTATAATCAATGTATTGTCCAGATGTATCATCATCATCTGGTCTTAGTAGAAAATGTGCTTGTTAGGATTTGTATTTCCTTTGAAATGAGAAAAGGTTGGTAAATGAAAATTTTCAAGTAATCTGCATTCTTGGATCTGGTTTGACATTGGTCCATCTTGAAATCTAAAAGTGGGACCACCTGTTCAGTTTACTAATTAACACGGTTGTTGTTTTCTTGCTCTTTTGATACCCTTTTCAGTCTTGTTTCCATGGATTCCCTAGCTGAACTGACAACAATGATAATTTGATTTGCTTCTGAGATAATGTGTCTAGGTGGAATTCCATGTTGGTTAGAGGTAAAATGCATATATGGTTGACGTAATTGATCTTGTGGATAATTCTGAATTTCAGGCATTGGTGGGATGTTTAAAGATAGATTACGTGAAGCAGGTGTCTGAAATACTGGTTGGGATACTACTGTGATTTCTAATCCATTGACTTTTTCAGCTAGTATCATTGATGGATCTGAGAGATCTGCCAGCACGTCCTATGAAATACTGATAGTTGCTTGTTGTGGTATTGTTGGTTGTCTGTTTACTTTTTTTGTCCACTGAAGATGATGTTGATCCAACCAATATACCTTTTTTTTTGGTCCTAGCACCGTGATAAATGAAACTGCAGTTGTGGCATCCATTTGCCTCTGGCATCGTGATAAATGAAACTGCTGATGTGGTTACTGTTGATGTTTGGATGTGGATTGTTGTCGAAGTTGTAATTCCATTTGCTTCTGCAGTTGTAGTTGTGATGTCTATTGTCGCATAAATAGTCACAAGTGTTGGTATAACGTTCATGTTCCCTTGATTAGTTTGAGCTGGACTTGGGTCTATCATTTTTGTGCATACAACCAAAACAACTTGTTCTGATAACAAATCTGGATAGTAAGGTAACACTAGGTCTAGGTGGTAACCTTGTTTGGATCATCTTGACAACAAACAGATAGACATTAGTCATGCATATCTAGATCAAGTATCTTTAACAATTGATGCAACAAACCTTGGACGTCTTCAATGAATTCTTCTCTAGATCTCCATGGAATGAACCTTCTGGACCTGCTCCTCGACCTCGACGTCGACCCTGACCGATTGCTACTCTTGGTGGCATCTTATCAACCCTAGAATCAACTTTGCTCTGATTCCAACTGATGCAGCGGATAATAAAGAAAAGAAAGAAAAGAGAGGTTTTGTTCAGACTTCAAATATTCCTAGGAATATCGACTATGAACAATGATAATTATTTATACTTCGGTTTCCCGACTTTAAATAATAATCGATTAAACTTGAACAAGTTTAAGAAATTAATTCTTATTAATCAAATTCAACTGCTTAAAATAATACACGGAGACTCTTTTATAGACTTTGGGAAAATCCTAACTTGCTAGTCAAGAAAGGATGAAAAAAACCCCTAAACGGACCAATCCTTTCTGTAGCAAATCTTCCACTTGACGACAAAGTTCTTCATGCTCCTTAGGACTCATTCTGTAATGCGCTTTATTTGGTAAGCTTGATCCAGGAACGAGATCAATACAATGTTGTATATCCCGGAGAGGTGGTAGCTCGTCCGGCAACTCGTTAAGAAAAACTTCCATAAATTCCTTAACTAAAGGTTGAGCTGCAATGGGAATACTATTGTCATCCTGTTGTTCTTCTTTTCCAATCAACACATAAAATTCACCTGCATCTTCTACCTCATCTTCAGACTGCTTAAACGACAAGAGATTGGTAGCTTCTCCAGTAGATGGTGTAGGTGAAATCTCTTTACTGGGTACAAGTACTATACGTACGTCGTTCCATAAAAAATTGTAGGTATTCTTATACCCGTCATGACTACTTTTCCTGTCAAAATCCCATGGACGACCCAACAACAAGTGACAAGCATCCATATTAGTAACGCCACACCATATTTTATCTTTATATTTCTTACCAATTGAAAAAGAAATCATGCAACGTTTGTTTACTTTTACCTCATTCCCTTTCTTAAGCCAAGAAAGCTTGTACGGATGTGGATGTGCCTTGATTTCCAGCTTGAATCGTTTCTCGACCTCTTCATCAACAATAGTCTCGCAACTTCCAGGATCAATAACTAGACGACAAACTTTTCCTTCAATTATACAGGTCGACTGGAATATATTGATACGCAACAACCTGTCGCCCTCATCTTTACGTGGAGTGAGACAACTTCTTCTTACTACAAAGTTCACTCCTTTATCTCCGGCAGCTACTTCATCGACAGGTTCAGAATCATCCTCATGGTCCTCTTCATAATCAGTTACCCAGTCATCTTCTTCACGGTCGTTTTCAGTAAAAAATACCTTGTTCGCTCGTTCTGCTTTTTGACAGTCACTAACTTTGTGCCCAAATTCTCCACACTTATTACACCTACCTCCGAAAGTGGTTACTGGGGTTTTATTTGGTGTTGACGAAGAATTAAGTTTACTAGCAGAACTAGGTGTTGAAGTACTACGGTTACTTGTTGAAGATGCTGCTACATTGATACCCCAATTTAAGATTTTACGCCCTACGTGTTTCTCTATATGCCTTGCTCTATGATGTGCATCCGAAATAGAGCAGCAATCAAACATGTTGACTGTATCCTGATATTGTTGAGGGAGACCACCTATATAGCGAGCGACTTTTTGCTCATCTGACTCTGACAAGTCGTTAAGAGAAAGTAGTCGGTAAAACTCCTTGGTGTAATCGTATATAGAACGTACTCCCTTGCGTAGGTTTTGCAGCTGCTGGTACATCAATCCAATGTAGTTATGTGGCAAAAACTATGTTCTCATGTGTTTCTTCAACTTCTCCCATGATACTAACTTCTGTTTTTCTTTACGACTGCGTAGCAGCTTGTGTTGTTGCCACCACGAATTAGCCCTCCCACGAAACATAACGAAACTCGTTTGTTATCTGGAACTTCTTTGAATTCCAATACTTCCTCAACTGTATTCACCCAGGAGAGAAACTCTTCCGGTTCCAAACCACCATAAAATTCTGGGATCTCTACTTTTATTCCTTCATTCCAGATCAAAATCCTCTCGTTGATTTATTCTACCTTCGCGATGCCCTCTAGAAAAAGGGTTAGCGTTATCATCTTCTTCTTCCTTACGAAGGTTATACCGACCCAGCAAACCTTGGACGTATTCAATGAATTATTCTCTATATCCCCATGGAATGAAACCTTCTGGACCTCCTCCTCGACCTCGACCTCGATCCTGATCGATTGTTACTCTTGGTGGCATCTTATCTACCCTAGAATCGACTTTGCTCTGATACCAACTGATGCAGCGGATAATAAAGAAATGAAAGAAAATAGAGGTTTTGTTCAGACTTCAAATATTCCTAGGATTATCGACTATGAACAATGATAATTATTTAGACTTCGGTTTCCCGACTTTAAATAATAATCGATTAAACTTGGACAAGTTTAAGAAATTAATTCTTATTAATCAATTTCAACTGCTTAAAAATAATACATGGAGGACTCTTTTATATACTTTGGGAAAAACCCTAACTTGCTAGTCAAGAAAGGATGAAAAAAAAAACCATAAACCGACTCAAACCCTAATTTGCTATTTTTGGCAAATTTTGGTCGACCTAAAATAATGAAAGTACTCATAAAATAAAACTATTTGCCGCAAACATCTACCCAAACGGACTCCTAACGAAGAAGTTATTAACAAAACAAAAACTTTCCTAAAATAGCAAAAACGCCTGTTTGAAGCCCTAAACGATGGAATTTGGCTAAAATCTGAAGACCATGAGACGAAGTCGTGACATATCTTGATCGTTGTCCCGTTTCCAATCAAAATGGACCCCTTTTGAGCTAAATTAAGACACTCGGGTCTTTAGCCTCCAAATAGGCTATAACGTGCTCATCTGCATCATTCTCCCGGGGTTGAGAGAAATTCGCCCTCGAATTTTCTTGATCATCATCAAAATTGTCTCCATTATATGGCACCAAGTGTTTGACGTTAAAAACATCAGAAGCCCTGATGTGACTTGGAAGCTTTAACTTGTAGGCATTAGGATTAATCTTCACGATAATTTCCAAGGGACCAATCTTGCGCGCCTTCAGTTTGTTATACTCGCCAACTGGGAAACGATCCTTTATCAATATTTCCCACACAAAATCTCCTACTGCAAAATCCACAACTCTGCGTTTCTTATCTGCTGCCTCCTTATACCTCTCATTAGCTCGAAGCAACTGTTCTTCAGCCAACTTGTGAACCTGTTGGAGCTGTTGGATACGTTCTTCGGAACGAACTTCAATTCTCTTCATATCAGGAACAAGTGCTAAATATAATGGTGCTCATGGATTGTAGCCATAAACAACCTCGAACAGACTCATACCCAGACTACGGTTTACTGAACGATTAAATGCAATTTCAGCTTGGTAAAGTTTCTGATCCCAACTCTTCGGATTATCTCCAACCATACACCGTAGTATATCACCCAGCGAACGATTCACAACTTCTGTTTGGCCATCACTTTGAGGATGATATGCACTACTAAAGTTAAGCCTTGCATTAGCTAATTTCCACAAGGTTTTCCAAAAATAACTAAGGAATCTTTTGTCTCGATCACTAAAAATTGAACATGGCAATCCATTTAGACGATACACTTCACGAAAGAACAATTCAGCTACCTTCAGTGCATTAGTAGTCTTCTTGCAAGCAATAAAATGGGATATTTTTGAAAAACGGTCAACAACTACAAATACTAAATCATGTCCCCTCTGAGTTTGAGGTAAACCCAATACAAAATCCATGCTCAAATCTTTCCAGGGTTGACTTGGAACTTTCAATGGCATGTACAACCCTGCATTAGTTGCTTTTCCTTTTGAAACTTGACAGATTCGACATCTATCCACGAATTTAGCAACTTCACGCCTCATTGTTGGCCAGTAATATGACTTCGAAACAAGTTGGAAAGTCTTATCCCTTCCCATGTTCCCCTCGTCATGTAACTCCTTAATAATCTTCAATCGGAGACTAGAATAGGGAATACACAATCGGTTACCTTTAAAAAGAAATCCTTCATGCACAAGGTAATCACTTCGTTTTCCTGAACTGATATCATCCACAATCTCCGCAAAGTTCAGATCGGTTAGAATATGGTCATAATATGAATCAAAATCTATTACCTCAGTTCGCATGGTGTTGAGTATCATACTCCTTTGGCTTAAGGCATCAGCAACTTGATTCTGCGACCACTTACCATGTCTAGAAGAAAGCTTCTCTTGAATGTTGATGTGCTTCAAGAATCATGATCAGAAAACATAATGAACTCGTTATGAATTAAATACTGACGCCAATGCTTCAAGGCTTAAAATATAGCATAAACTCCACATCATAAGTACTATAGTTGATCTTAGAACCATTTAACTTCTCACTGAAATACGCTACAGGTCGTCCTTCCTGACTCAAAACACCTCCAATTCCCACCTTCGATGCATCACAATGTAGTTCGAACGGCTTGCTGAAATCAGGTATCACCAATAGTGGTGCAGTTATCAGCTTTGTCTTGACAGCTTCAAAGGCTTCGTCAGCTTCCTCAGACCATGAAAACTTTCCTTCTTTCATGCATTCAGTAATGGGTGCCATAATGGTGCTGAAGTGGGGAATAAAGCTCCGGTAAAAAGAAGCGAAACCATGGAAACTCCTTACCTCGTGTAATGTAGTAGGTGTAGTCAAATTTCTCACATCTTCAACCTTGGACTCATCTACCTTGATTCCATCCTTGGTGACGATATAACCGAGAAATAGAACTCGATCTGTCATGAATGAACATTTTTTGATGGCCGCAAATAATTTCTCCCTGCGTAGAACTGAGAGCACTTCTCGAAGATGTTGAACATGCAAGTCCATGTTAGCACTATAAAGAAGAATATCATCGAAATAAACAACCACAAAAGTACCGATAAAGGGTCTGAGTACTTGATTCATGATACGCATGAATGTACTTGGCGCATTGGTCAACCCGAATGGCATAACCAGCCACTCATATAATCCTTCTCGAGTTTTGAAAGAAGTCTTCCACTCACCACCTTCACAAATTCTTATCTGATGGTACCCACTCTTCAAGTCGAGTTTTCTCAACACTTTTGATCCACACAACTGATCTAACAAGTCATCCAATCTGGGAATTGGAAAACGGTATTTGACTATGATTTTAATGATGGATCGACTGTCAACACACATTCTCCACGTTCCATCTTTCTTTGGAATCAACAAGGCTGGTACTGCATAAGGACTTAGACTCTGTCGGACCAATCCTTTTTGTAGCAAATCTTCCACTTGACGACGAAGTTTTTCATGCTCCTTAAGACTCATTCTGTAATGCGCTTTATTTGGTAATCTTGATCTAGGAACGAGATCAATACGATGTTGTATATCCCGGAGAGATGGTAACTCGTCCGGCAACTCGTTAGGAAAAACATCCATAAATTCCTTAACTAAACCGACTCAAACCCTAATTTGCTATTTTTGGCAAATTTTGATCATTTATTTTAATTGTAAACACCGTAGAACCTAATGTTCTTATATTAGAGATTGATAATCAATATTTAAGTATATTAAAACAAGATTAAGACGAATTTAGTAATATAACGATAATAATTATTTAGATAATATTTGTGCATGCTGAAATAGATATGGTCTCTATGGAAGAAAAACATGCACCAGGTAAAAAATATTAGTATATATACTAACATCATCAACAAAGTAAACATTAAATCATGCCGATGATTGAAATAAATATCAATGGTTTTTAAATAATCATAGATCTATGTGTTCAAGTAATTCAAATATCTAAATAGTTATCGGAACTCATATATGAAACAGCGAAATCAAAATTTTACGAAAATTTATATAAACATGGAATTCATCCATATTAAAATCTTAAATCAAATATCTATAATTAATATATTCTACGAATATAATATCTTCGAGTTCCACTTATTAAATCAAGATATATTTAAAATTTAGAAAAAACTTCTCTGAAGTCAATGTTGGATTGATTTCTCATCACAATCACCAAAGTTGTTGATCGATTTTGATCAATTACATTGCTGCTCTATCATCATCCAAGTAAATCAACGATGAATAATTGTATTAAAACATGAAAACATAAGATATCATATCTGAATTCTGTATAATTTGAAAAACTAAGATTCCTTTAAATCTTCATATGAGTTATGAGATTTCGATACTAAGCTTTTTTTTTTGTTGATTCCATCCTTTCCAAACATGCATAATTATGTGGATTACAGATGAAACTACAGAAATCGATGTCGTAACTTTTAAATTCGATAAAGTACTGCACCGGAAGTGAATTTAAACAATTGAATACTAAATTGATGTTAGAAAGTATGATTAAAGTATAAAAAATTATGATAATAATAATTTCTGTAGTGTTTCTAGCGCCAATGAAGGTGCGGCTATTGCTAATCAGGATTCGTACATTCACAAAGTTTAGATTATAGTTTAAATGTGAGTCATTGCTTGGATAATCAATTGATACAATACTTATATTTAGAATCTAGAACCTTAAATTAGGGTTAAGAAACTGTTAATGAATGTGAATGAGAAGACTAAGTCAGAAGAAAAGGACGAGGATACAGAAGTTAAAAATTAAGTTTGATGAGGATTATTTTGTTTACAAAATGAGCCTTACTGGCTATATATATAAGAGATGATCCACATGTTTATTGGTGATCAATGGGGACCAATTACATTTCACGTATCCACTGAGACCCAGCGGGTCACTTTATATTTCTCGCCTCTTACTGGAGACGTATGATTTGTACTCTTGAATATTCCAGCTTCTTTATGTGCTCATCTTGTCAGCTACATACAACTTCTCTGCTTCCAGATCTAAAATCCAGGTCTTCAATATACAAACAACTGTTTAACATAAACGCATAACTTCTTAGCTCCCAGCTTTATAATCCAGATAACTGTTATCTCGTGACCTTAGTTGTTGTCATGTGATGATCGATCGGTCTTGACTCAAGATTTCTTCTTAGGATTCGGCTATTGGCACTAATAGTTACCAGCTATGGGTAGATACAATACTTTTTCATCAACAATCTTAGTTGTCATACTAAGAGTGAAATCGATTATGATTTGGATATTACTTGGTATTTGCTAATTTCGGAAGTATATTATTATTGCATATTTTGATAATTTTCGAAATTGGTAAAGAAAGTATTTCCAATCAATGCCTTAGTCATAACACTATAGATAGGGAGTCTTGTATTCTTACAAACTCATCCCAGATCACACCTTCTGTAGAGAAGGAAAGCCAACTTGTTAAAGAGATATGACTAATCTAATTAAGTGAAACATATTACGTTGTTTTTTGTTAAATTCTTCTTCGGGATCAAGAAGCCTCTAGTTTTACCGTTGGTAGAAGGCTAGATTGTTATTTAGTTTTCGATTGATTATTTATGTTTGAACTAACGGTATAGTCATCTTCAATAGATCAAACTTATTTATTCTAAAGGTCTTTCTCTTATGTTATAAGGCCACTCAAGTTTTTTTGAAGATATTTGACTAGTACAAATATAAGTGAATCTGATTATGTAAGGTAGAATTGATGATCAATCAATGTCAACATACTCTGTTCTGTATGGTTGATCAACAGTGTAATCAAGTTATTTATAGCGGTTACTTTTTAAGATTGAAGATTGAAGACTTGAATACTTTTCTTATCGGTCTGATTTTTGTGTGTGACTTTATACTAACTTGATTCTATGGGATTATACAAGCATTTTATTTTGAAAAACATCAGACTTGTAGAAGATCAAACAAACTGTTTAGCTGCATTAAGTTGATTGGTTATAGCTTGTTCATCAAGATTAATTATTTCTATTATCATTATCTTGGTTTAATCTTTGACCAAAGGAGTTTAATTGATTAAACATAATATTATTCAATTGTACTTTATCGTTGATCTAAAGATTGATTCTGGGTGATTAATAAGCGAGTTGATTATTGAAGCAAGTTAGTTATTTACTATTTTCGGTTACGATCCAAAGTAGTCAGGTGCAAAAGTCTTCACAGTGGTGAAGTGGCTCAAGATAGTGGACTCTGTTTTGGGTTTCTTGTGCGTTGGCCAGATTGGTTGTAGGCATAGGGATACTGAGGGAAGTTGGTAACTAAAGGTAATTTACTTGGTCTCAACTGTATGAAGTTGCGGTAGTCAATTTGTATAATAGCTTAATTATGAGATTATACAAAATTGGACTAGGTCTCGGGGTTTTTCTTCCAAGCAGTTTTCCTCGTTAACAAAATCTTATATGTCTTTGTGGTTGCTTTACTTTCCAATTTATAAATGTTATTATAATTAACTAATCATGCTTGTGCATTAATCCGTTAATGGTAACGATCCCTAGTTAGTTTGAATAAAACTTTGACTATTACCAAGAATCATCTTCTTGAAATAATCTTTTGGTCGTTATTGTCTCGATAAGATTACACAAGGTGAGTTTACACATGTTGATATCGAAAATATTGTGGTGTATTTGGTACCCTCGTCATTTTAAAAATTATCGGGTAAAAGATAATTTGACCAGGCTTCACGTATCCCTTAGAGAAGACTTTAAAAGTCATAACCTAGTACAATTTCATAAAGAAACCTAGGTATTTAGCAACTAGGACACAATGTGCCAGGATTGAGATTCTAGGTGAAGAGAGTCGTCTATTTATACTGATGAATTAAGCTAAGTTGTTTAAAATTCAAGCAATTGTTTTCTTGAGGAAAAAGCAAATTCGTGAACTAGTTTCCACGTTTACGAATTACTTTGATCCCAAAAAACTTAACTTCTCAATATAGATTGATTCCAAAGAACGGAAACCATGTAAGCATATGAGAAGTTTTCCTTTAGTTATAAAGAAGAATGTGCAGTATTTGTCGTTTAAGAACCGTGAACAAAGTTATCCTACGAAAATAGTCCATAAGGCTCTTGAACCATCAAGCACTATTGGTATTCAGTAACACCCAAAAACATGTCAGTGCTCGAAAAACATGCATTATATTTGAAGTGTACAAAAACCACCTTGAAAATGTATAGATCACAAACTGAAAAATTAGTTTTTATACATGACCAAATTCAAAGTATCCATAAACCGCCTTGAAAGTGTACCGTTCGCGAAGTGAAAAAATCAGTTTCTGAACATGAACAATCCACTAAAATCACTGGAATGAAATTTTATACTCTTCAAAAACATATTTCATCGTTAAGTATACATAAATGAATTAAAGGTCTTACAAAAAAAACTTATCAAAGACATGGGTATCTAAAAAGAAAAGAAAAAAAAGGTAACTAGAAAACTAAATCAAACTTTAACAATTAAGAACAATCATTTAAAATAAAACAAAAAAAATCAAATAAAAAATTCGTTAACCGAGTTAACTTATTTTTTTCGATTTGTTGAGCCATATCTTTTGGTCCTCGTGATCTCTCAACCATATATTTTACTTGATGATCAAAGTGTTCTTTAAAAATTAACTAGGTTAGTAGAGTTTAACATAGCCAATTTCATTAGAAAAATAAGTAAACTTATAATCCAAATCAGCTAGATTTTAATTATAAACCCCAAATCTATCTATACCAACAGACAAATGTGAAAACAAAAGATAATTTAGTCATCTTGGAATAAAAAAGATTTTTTATAATGTAAAAAATACTAAGGTTATTATAAAATAAGAAGGATAACATAATTTTTTTAGCCACTAAGACAACCTTTATCAACTACCTAAATGGGAAAGTCCAAAAAAAAAAACGGTCAGGCCCTAAAATAAACTTTTTTTTTTGTGAATCAACCCAATAAGCTGGGACAGACAACGGTAGCTAAGTTTGAGTGTCGAGTTGTAGGAACATTGAGGATCAGGCGAATTCTGAGCCAACTCAATGAAAATTTTACTTATTCTTCTCTTATTCTTCTCAAATGCAATAATCCATAATCACTCAAGATTTTCTAGATTCATTCACTTGTTCTTTTTATTCTGATACATTATTTAATCACTTTTTATGTCTAACTAAGTTTCGTCGTTCCCTTCTTGTTTAAACAGTTTTATCTTTAATCTAAAATGGGGTTTGCCTGGAAAACAAAAGTGGTCATCGCGTTTGCTATCTTTGGCGCATTGCTTGTTGAAGTATAGGAATTATTACGTTTGTTATATCAATTGATCAGGTGTGATGGGAAGAAAAAAGAATTATCCCGATTTAACACTGACTGGGTGAACTCTGTAAAAAAAAAGGAAGGTTTTATCACTTTCCTCTCATTTCAAATTTCAAAATTTCAAAATCCAAAAAACCGTTACAAAAGTAGTTTCCTTTTTTTCCTATTGTTGACATTTTCAATACCCAATCCTTCCATAATCAATGCAGAAATCTTAGTAGAGAAATATTCAATCAAAATCTATCAAAATATGTTTATTTCCTTTTTCAATACCAAAAAACTAATTCATTTTGGTCTTTCATAAGCAAGGCGACTATACTTTTCAATCAACAAGTACCACTATATAACAAACCATAAAATCCCATCTTGGGATATTCAACAACAGGTACTTACAACGATGAGTTCAAGAGAGGTTTCAACAATCACAAAGAAACTCAAAGAACAACAAATGAAATTAATGAAACAACTAATGAAATCGTCAATCAGATTGAAGAGGAAGAGGATGAAATGGATATCTGTCTAATTGGGAAGATTATAGTAGAAGGAAGAATGTCATACAAAGGTTGAAAAACATACTAATCAAACTTGGAACTTCATTCCTGCTGAAGAAGTCAAGATTTTTGAACTTGATCCAAATATTATGATCTTCAGGTTTGCAAATTAGATACAACTGAATAAGATTTTTGAAGAAGGATCCTGGAGTATTGATGGGCATCTTTTAGTCCTTCATGACTATTTCCCTTCAATCGTATAAAAAGAATTGGACTGGGATACTCACGAATTCTGGATTCAGCTGAAGATCCTTCTTCCAGAACATACGAATCAAAAAGTTGTACATGATATGGGGGAGATTATGGTGGAAGTTAGAGCAATTGAACCAAAAAGTGGACTTTCGGCTACTGGAGAGGTTTATAAAATTTATGTTAGGATCAACTTATCTACTCCTTTGCGTAGAGGAGTATTACGCAGTAATAGCAGCTGGTTCAACTAGGTGTATTAGATACTTTTATGAAAAACAACCACATAATTTATATAGAGAATGTTATATTCTAAACCTTTCTAATCTGGCTTGTGAAGAGAGGGCTGCAAAACTTGTAGAAATTCATAATAAACCCCTCCAATTTGGGAAATTGGGTAAAAATCCAGGAAAAACTAACATAAGAGTCAAAAACATCATTCCAAGCCTTAATCAGAACAATAAGAAGTTAGTGAAACCATTTCCTTTCATCCCACCTAAAGATGGATTTATGATTCAAACTGTTGGTTCTAGCAAAGTCACCAGTGCCGCTGATGAAGAAGATATAGAAAGCAATGGGAATGTAAGGGTTGGAAACTCACCTCAGTATAATCTGGCTAATTCTGAATCTCCAATTTGTACCTATGATCAACTGAAGGATACATACCAAAGATAATGACCACTAAAGGAACTAAGCAAGTTTTTGCTAAGATTGGACAAAATGTTTCAACTAAATGAGGGAATTAGGTAACCACTAGACATTCTCAAAAAAAAAATTACTCTTCTATTATCCATCATATATACCTCAACAATCCAATTGTACAATTGTTCACATTGCATTATTGTTATTTCTTTTAGAATGAAGATCCTCTCTTGGAATGTGTGTGGTTTTGGAAACAAAAATATTAGAAATCACCTTAAGGAACTTATAAGATCTGATAACCCTTATATTATTTTCATGAGTGAAACTAAGAACCATTCTAGGAAAATAAAATCATATATTTCCAGGTTAAATTATCCAAATTCTTTTATTGTTGACCCTGTAGGTCAATCTGATGGATTTTGTCTGTTATAGAAAGATAAAATTGATATTAAAAATCTAAAATTTCTATCTCAATGTCATAAACTGTATTGTCACCATGGATGCTAGAAGTAATCATTCCTTATTTTCTCTGATTTATGGGTCTTGGATAATGATGTTAAAATTGTTCAATGGGATTTCTTGAATGATATGGATAACAATATGAGGCTACCTTGCCATTTTCTTGTAGATATGGATTTTATAGTGAATATAGAAGACAAAGAGGGAGGGGTTCCTGTAACTCAAGCCCAATTAGACAGTGCTAAACTAATTTTTGATAATGCAGGTCGTCATAGCCTACATTTCATAGGGAACAAATTTACCTGAATAAATAGAAGAAATGGCCAAGAACTTATCCTAGAAAGACTTAACAGAGCTCTTGTTAGTGTCAACTGGATTAACAACTTTCCTAATGCCATTATTTATCATATGATTCCTTTAGGGAGTGATCATTGTAATATTCTCTTGTGTACCTCTAGAAATGTACTTAAAAAAAATTTAGATGTAATAAAACTTGGTTTAAAGATACTTCTTGTAAATCTGTGATTGAATCTAATCGGTCTAACAATGGAAGTGGGTCTTGTTATAGACTTACTAAATCCTTGTTTGGTACTAAGAAAGTTTAAAAACATTGGAATTATACTCAGTTTGGTTATATACCAACTCAGATTTCTAAATTGGAGTTCCAAATTAATCATTTGCTTGCTAATGGTTTTCATATGAGTTCTCCTAATATCATTGCTCTGAATAAAGATCTGACAAATGGTATGATGCGGAAGAAGGCTTATTGAGGCAAAGAGGTAAGGAGGAGGCTTTCAGGTTTGGTGATAGAAACACTGCTTACTTTCATAATAAAGCAAATTTTAGGAAAAGAAGTACCAACATTGATTGCATTCAAGATGAATTAGGTATTTGACATACAAACATGGATGAAATAGCTGAAAATTTAAAGTCTCATATCTTTAAAATGAGTAGAACTTCCAACCCACCTGACCCTAATAATTACCTTATGTTTATCTCTCCCTGTGTGACTGATGATGACAATAGAATGTTAACCAGGATCCCTACTCATGAAGAATTGAAAAATGTTGTCTTTGGAATGCAACCGTGGACCACTCTTGGTCCAAATGGTTTCCCACCTGGATTCTATCAAGAGATGTGGGATACTGTTGGTAATGACACAATTGTTATGGTTCAATCTTTCACTCACTCTAAATTTATGCTAAAACAATTGAATCATAATTTTACTACTTTTATTCCTAAATATATTGTCCTAATAATGTTACTGGTTTTAGACCTATTAGTTTGTATAATATTGCATATAAAATTATCTCTAAACTAATTGCTACTAGACTTAAGTTGTTGCTTGGAAAGATCATTTGTCTCTTTCAAACTGCTTCCTTATCTGGAAGGTTAATTACTGATAATATTATTATTGGACATGAACTAATACATTCTACGAAGAAACGTAAGGCTAAAAATGGTTGGATGGCTGTCAAGTTGTACATGTCAAAAGCTTTTGACAGAATTGAGTGGTCCTTCCTGTTGAATATTCTCAAAAGGCTGGGATTTTGTGAAAACTGGTGTAAAATGATACAACAATGCTTAGGTATTGTCACCACCTTTATTCTTCTAAATGGCTCTCTAGTTAATGTTTTTACTCCTCAAAGAGGATTAAGACAAGGAGATCCTCTATCTCCTTATCTCTTCATCCTATTATGGACTCTTTTAGTATAGCTTTGATAAAAGCTCAAAATGACAACAAAATTCATGGAATGGAGGCTACTAAGAAATTCCCTTATGTTTCTCACCTCTTTTTTTGCAGATGATTGCTTACTCTTTGCCAGAGCTAATGTGAAAGAAGCTAGGAATCTAGCAAAAATAATTGATCAATTTAGTCTCTATTATAGTCAAGTTGTCAACAATGAGAAGTCAGGTATGTCTTTTGTTCCAAAAGTTCCTAATTCTGTTAAGAATGACATCTCCAATATACTTAACATAAAGAGAATGGATCTTAATGATAAGTATTTGGGTGTGCCTCTCTTAATCCAGAAAAATAAAGCTCAAACCTTCTCTAATCTTATGGAAAGGTTTGATGGGAAATTAGATGTCTGGAAATCTAAATTCTTAGTCAACCAGAGAGAAATATTCGCACATAATTTGTCTTTAGCATTATATCCTCACATCATATGTTTATATTTCCCATGCCAGTCACTCTCACAAACCAAATGGACTCTGTCCAAAGTAGATTTTGGTGGAACACAGGAAAAATAAAAAAGGTATTTGTTTGAAAAAATGGAAAAGCATAGCTCTTCTTAAATGCTTAGGGGGTCTAGGTATTAGACAATCTGCAATTATGAATGAAGCTCTTTTGTGTAAGCTGGCTTGGAGAATGATTATCAACCAAGATGCTCTATGGGTTAAAATTATAGGAGGTAAGTATTTCAATAACTTAATCATATGCATGATGTTTATACTAGTAATGGTTCATAGGTCTGGAGAGGGATCACTAGAGGTCTTGAGCATGTTAAGAAGTATAGTTGTTGGGAAGTAGGAAATGGTCAAGAAGATTTAATATGGAAAGATATATGGTTTCCTAATAGAGTCTAATCTCTAAATAATATATCTGCATCTTCTAATAAGAACACAGTTTCTCAACTTATTGACAATGATACAAAAAGCTGTAATAAAAACATCTTGCATGCTCTGTTTGATAATAATACAATAAAAGATATATGTGACATCAGAATCCCTGGAAAAGAGAAAGATACTCTTAGATGGCTTCCTGAAAATAGTGGTAAATTTACTACTAAGTATGTTTACAGAGTTATCTTGAATGAATCTATGACAGGAAACTCAGAGAATCGAGATCTGAACTGGACTTCTTTTTGGAAACAAAATTGCACTTAGAGTCCAGGATTTTATTTGGAAATGTCGAAACAATATGGTTCATACTAATGACAGGCTAGCTAGATTCGTCCAATCTGCTAAGACAAATTGTCTTCTCTGTGATAATTCTGTTGAAACTCTTCCATTTTTTAATTGATTGTAGTATAACTAAGTTTTTATGGTATGATGCAGACCGAGAATTGGATGCAAAGGTGAGTATAATGAATATAGATGCTTGTATGTATGCCAAGTTTAGTTTGAATAGTCATAGTATGAATGAAAATGACTTAAAGTGCTTTCAAAAATTATGTATTGTTCTTTGGCACATCCGGAAGACTAGACGTGCCCTTGTTTTTGATAATACACAGGTGAATGATCAAAGTATAGCTAACGAAACAAATTCTTTCTATAATGATTGGTTAATATCTTGTCAGATGCATTAGAATAGTATAACTCATAAATTTTTTATTCGTCGAATAGATTGGAAACCACCGACTCAAAACTATTTGAAACTAAATTTTGATGCATCT
The DNA here is from genome assembly GCA_023531435.1 of Papaver californicum. NCBI lineage: Eukaryota > Viridiplantae > Streptophyta > Magnoliopsida > Ranunculales > Papaveraceae > Papaver > Papaver californicum. The sequence goes on along the minus strand of JAJJMC010011023.1, from coordinate 8,183,470 downwards.
TTTGAACTACTTAGAAAGAAGGCAGTCTTTGGACTGATAATAAGGAACTTTGCAGGTAACCACCAAGGAGTTAGATGTCAACCAACCAAAGCACTAAATAAGGAGCATGCATAAACATATGAAGGAATTAGATGGGTAAAAAGTTATGGAGTCAGAGAGTGACATATTGAGGGAGATTGTCTGAATGTTATTGCGGCAATTAATAGGAAAGGATCATCAGTTAAATGTACTACAAATAACCTTATATCTGATATCATAGACTTGTTAGAGAATAGTTTTAATAAGAAACCTCATATAGGGGCTGCCAAGTTGATAGAGGGGCTTCCTTAGAATTCAGGGTGACTAAATAATTCATTAGGGGGTATTCTAGGGCTATGTTAAATGTCCATATTAACCTTCACTCTATTAAAACCTAAACAAAACAAAACCTTTCTAATCTAATACATTTTCATTTCAATTCAAACCCTTTCTTCTCCAACCCAACCGTATATCATCCTTCTCCATTTAAACTTTTTTTCTTCATCCAAATTCCTCGTCGATTAATCGTCGATTCGAAAAATTCTTCATCGATTAAACTCTAAAGTTCGTGGTGAAGAATCATACCAAAGGTGAAGAAGGTAGTAGTGATGACAATCAAAATGAAACTTTACAACCTAGTCAAGAGATTGAAGAACAAATCGATGGTGACAATCAAAATCAAACTCCGAAACCACAACAAATGGTGTATATAAGGTATTCAACAAAACATGTTATTTTTAGAACCCTAAAGTGATTGATTTTCTTGTTTGATTGATGGAGTTGTAAAAAAAATAGGCTTCCAGAAACATTTATGGTTGGTTTCGAATGGAAAACCCAACCGTAAATTATGTTCTCAAGAACTTACTGTTGGGTTCGATTCGAACCCAACTGTAACTGGTTGTAAGTACGATTTTATGGTTGGGTAATTGAAATACCCAACCGTAAATAAAAAAGTAGGAGATGAAGATGATATTTTACGGTTGGGTTCGATTCTGAACCCAACCGTAAACAATTTTGCACTCAAAGAAATTTTTTTTCTGACGGTTGGGTTTGATTCTAATTTCCAACCGTAAATTAATTTGCATATGTCAAACTTTTTGTGTTGAGGATTATTTACGGTTGGGTTCGATTCTGAACCCAACCGTAAACAATTTTGTACTCAAAGAATTTTTTTTCTCACGGTTGGGTTTGATTATAATTACCAACCGTAAATTATTCTGCATATGTCAAATTTTTTGTGTTGAGGATTATTTACGGTTGGGTTCGATTGTCAATTCCCAACCGTAAAGTCTCCTGCGTAAGTTAACTTATTGTTGTTGATTATTTACGGTTGGGTTCGATATGTGTAACCCAACCGTAAAGAGTTCTGAATTTTCAAATTTTTGATTGATTGCTTGTGTTGAACTGTTTGTAAATTATCTAACTTGTATTGCTTGTATGTTGTATGAAAAAGAAAAGGGGTAATAATTTAACACCAACTGATCACACTCCAACCACGGAGTTCATTTAGGGGTAGATAATAGAGGCTTGAGAAAGAAAGAAAAGAAGAAGAAGACTTTTGAGGTAGGGGTGGTAGCTCTACTCAAGAAGTACTACCTCAAGAGGAATATAATGTTTTCCAAGACTTCGAAGATCTACCGGTGTTCAGTGGAGGTGCACTTGTGATTAGAGAACCACCACAAGAGGAACATTGTGATGAAGAAGAGACGGACGGAGAACACTTTGTCGCTCAAGGCAAAGGTAAATAAATTTTTGTTGCTTCTACTCAACTTCAAGTGAAGGAAAAAAAAGCCAAGGAAGCAGCCAGAACCGAAAGGGAAACATATTCCAAAGGCAAAGACGTGTTGTTGCCTAAGAAGAAGAATGGAAGACCTTGGGGTGAGGCCCCAGACAGGTCTGCAATATTATTTGGTTATCCGCATTCATGGGCTACCAAAGTTGCTGAGACAAGGGTATTAATCTAGAAACTTCTCTTGTTTTGTTAAATTTATGTTTGTTTAACTTCAAGTTAAAAAAGATTATTTGTATTCTTTGTAGGATCATAACAGGCCATAAGGAAATTGGTTCGTCAAAGGGCTCAACATTGGACGTTAGATGAAGAATGTATGGCCGTCCAAGTTCTCGTAAATGGTACAGGGTTAGCTCCCAGAATTACCAATTCTATGTTGGAATATGACAGTGTTACCTGCACAGCCTTCAGGGAACGTTATTGGCAACATCGTTGGTGGCCTTTATGTATCCGGAATTACCAATTCTATGTTGAGAAAGCCTTACTTGACTTAGGAGCCAGTGTAAACTTACTTTCGTACCATGTGTACTTCTATCTAGGACTTGGTGATTTGAAACCTACTCAGATGACACTGCAGTTAGCTGATAGGTCTGTGAAAATTCCCCGTGGTGTCATAGAGGATGTTCTTATTGAGGTCGATAAGTTTATTTATCCAATAGCTTTTGTTGTCCTTGACACCCAACCTGTCCCTGACCCAGAGAATCAGATACCTGTGATATTAGGTCGCTCGTTTTTAGCTACATCTAGAGCGATCATTAACTGTCGAAATGGTATTATGAACTTATTTTTTGGTAACATGACTATTGAGCTGAATATTTTCAATATTAGTAACCAACCACCTGAACTAGATGACACGTACATTGAAGAGGTGGACATGATAGGAACATTAGTTCATGAGTCATTACCAAACACTTTGTTAGAAGATCCATTATAGAAATGCCTATCCCACTTTAGATTTGATGTTGATAATGATAGTGTTATTAATGAGGTGAATACTTTGTTATATTCTGCACCACCTGATCATAATTTAGAAGAAGCAATTGACCATTTTCAGGAATATGACGATCTAGAAATTAGGGAAATTGTGACTAGTCTATCTAAAGACACTAAAAACCTAAGTTTGGGGGTACCGATGATTTTGTGATTGTCAAGTATCCCTACTTAAAGTCCATAACTTGGGACTTAATATATGCACCTCTGCCATTTTACAAAATCATCTTCAAATTATATTTCCTGAGCCTGTTGATGTCCAGAAAGAAGTTCAGTTGTTAGAAACCCATCCTCTGGTCGATGTGGTTTATTTAAGAAATAATACCAAGATTGACTTTTTTTTTCCACCAAAATATTTTCTTCCATGTGTGGGAACGTATGAATTTCAAATGTGTCATTTATTAAGTTCTGAGACTAAGCCTAATTACTTTAGGGAATTAGAATCGACACATTTGTTTAAGAATGATCACCTTCATAGTAGTCAATTGTGTGAGTCAAATATGATTGACTTTGAGGATCCACAATTATTGAGGTTATTATTATGTGCTTCTAAGTTCTTAGTTGAGTTATTCCAGACTCTACAACCTGATTCTTTTTTCCTATGAGGAAATCCAGCCCATGAAAATATTTATAGAGCCTGAACCTGAACCACATCTAGAAGTAGTTGTCGTAAATAGAAAACTAGATAAAGGTGTGCTCGGTTTGTTCATTTTCTTGGCATGTTGTATTTTTCTCTTATTTTGGATAACACTATTTGATTCAGATGACCCACAGTTGTTCTGATTATTGCTATATGATTTTATGAGGTGACTAATTCTTTCTTAGTCTGGCTGAAGACTTTAAACTTAGCACTTCTTGGGAGGTATCCCATGCTCATGTGATACGGTAATATCTTTCCTTAACTCCTTTCCTTCGATTGGTAATAGTTTCTCCTTGTTCATATTTTTAATCATTCATCTTTAGAACATCGAGGACAACGTCAGATTTAAGTTTGGGGATAAGGGAGAAACTTTTGCAATAATAAAACTCCAAAGTCTATAAACTTGTGAACAATTCAGGATGACACTAACCATTCTAGGTAGATGGAAACTTAGCTCTTTTTCTATAGGAATTGGTGTGCCCAGTTAAATGGTCTATTCATAAAATGACAGAGTTCAGGTATTAGAAATAACATGATATTCGTCACCACATCTCGGATTTTATCTCGACCATATCACTTTTTGTTTTTACTTTTGCAATTTTATGTTTCTCTAAGTGATTTGGTGGGGCCCAGTATTAAATTGTTATCGTCGTCAGGATAAAATAGAATGTTTTGAGATCAAGCCCCATTATTGCATATTAATTCATTAAAAAAATAAAAAAAAATAGAATATTGACACTTTGATAGCAATATGTGTGTGTTCTCCATGTCTCCGTCGCCTAAGAAAGCGTGGAACGCAGGATCCATGGGAACTATCATGTAAGATGCTGGTAAGAACCATGCGCTTGGATTCAATGTGATCCAATCATGTTTTCAATACATTTATTGTTTTATTTTCAATAAGTTGATCGTTGGAACCCGTGTAGATACCAGTTGAATCGATATTAGTATTAGATTTAAGACCAGTGGGTGCATATCTCAATTCATTAGGTTTCATCCTGGCACTGACCTTCAGACAGATATGGAAAACACAGTTCACCTTAGTCAACACGTGCAACCTTCATATTTTCTATGTCCATCTTCTAAATCTTTTCATGTGATTGGACTGTGATAGATTCTGAATCTTGTGGTTGAACGATTATCTGAGTAGAGCTCTGTTGTCTTATATATGAATTTTAGTATGCTTGAGTAAACACTCGTGTACATCAATTGGACTCATATAGTGTAATGATTCCCATAGCCGAAGAATTGAGTAAGCCAACTAAATAGCTTGTTTAGTGTCTATCCTTAATCGTTCACGAGTCGCTAAAATCTGGAGTAAAGGTTTTGTGGGTATACCTCTTGTAAACCCTCACGAGACAAAACTCGTCCACTAGGGACACCTAGGGGTTTAAAGGCTTATTACATATGCTAAATGTAGTCGCGATTCCTGCGAAAGTGAGTTAGGATTTTATTTTATAGATTAGATTTTATCGAGGACTAGAAAATAGTAAGTTTGGGGGTATTTGATAGACACATTTTTGTGTCTAAATTGTGCTCAATTGTTTATTTTTTTAATGCTTGATTTTATGCTATTTACGAGTTTTTATGTCTTTGTAGGTATTTTTGAGAAATAAATATTTGTGGAAAAATCGGCTCAAAAGTGTTAAAGGCACCCACCAGTTGGATTGAGGGCACCCCTTCTTTAAATTCAAAAGGTTGAAATTGGCGGGAAATGTTCTTCACGTACAGAAAATTCCTGAATTGGTGGCAACCGAGTTTTAAGGCATTGTTGGATGATTTCAAGCTACCCAAGTAAAGAAGAAACCAAAAGAAGATCAAACACGTCACTACAGAGTGATTCATGCCGGAAAAATCGCTGCAAAATCAAATCCAAGCCGAAAAAGGATAATACTCCCTGTTTGAGATTTACACGTGATTGGAGTTGGTTTTAGATAAGGATTTACATCTTAATCAATTAAAGATGATGTATTAGGGTTACCCAAACCTATAAATACCAAATAGAATCGAAGAAAATTAAGCCAGAAACCACCGAAAGTTGATAGGAAAAAAAGTTTCTGCTGCGAAGAAGAATAACCTGAAGAACATAAGGTGCTCCAGAAGTGTCGCTGATAGTGTCGGTGAAACAGTCGCATACGCAGCTGCTGAAGCACACTTATTCCTGAAGCACTTCAAGTCCGTCTTTCTTTCCTGTTCTCTTTCTTTCTTCTGTAACACAGAGAAAACTTCTCTATAACGCTTATAAGCGTATCAAATCACCTGTGTTACCTCTATTTCACCATTGTAAACACTTTTTCAGCAATGAAAATATATTTTGAGTGTGTTTCCATTACAATGAGTTAATCACCATCACTGGGGCGACGGAGGAAGCTATTTTTCCAATAATTAAGTGGTAACTTCTATTTTATCTATTAATTGATTTGAATTAAATTGAAAAATGGTTTTTATCAAATAGTTGTGTTTTCTTTTGATGAGTCATGCTGGGTTTACTGCTTTTGATGTCTCATGTTTACGATTTACAACTATTCTTTTGAAAACCTAACTTTGGTAATGTTTTGATTAAACTGAATACATGAGTTGCAAGCTTTTTACCACTTGAAAAATTGGCGAATGGTGGAATCCTTAGTCCTAGTTCTTCCCATCAATTTTAAATCAACTTTACTTTAATCAGTTTTATTTTTAGTTATTAAAATTAAGTTTAAAAATCGAATCTTCACAAGTCTGAGTATCGACCCTTTTTACCACTATATTAAAATCACATCACTTTTCCCTTGGCACCAACTTCCATTGTTGAACTCTCTTGAGAGGGAAGCGCGGGACCTTTTCCTTTACAATCTACTGGGCTTGGTCCTCCTTGTTCCGTTTGACTTCTTCTTCGTTTGTTTCTACCTTGAACATCATCCTCCTTCTCATCCTCCGCTTCATATTCCTTTTGCAAATGCTCAAAACCCGAAGGTTCTCTTTTCTTTGATTCTTCCAACAATTCCCTAGATTTTTTTCGCACCACGGCCCTCTTTGCTTTCGTAGAAGGCCTCCCCTTTCTCTTCCCTCTAGTTGGTTCCTTGACATCGTACCTTGTGTAAGGAAACACGAAGTTACTCAACTTACTCAACCATATTTGCCTTTGCGCGTGATTTAATGTGTCGTATTTCTCGTCTAGAGCTTTTCCAACATGGGTATCGGCAAACGATCCACCAAAATCTTGCTCGACGATGGGTTCAGTGAAAGACAATTGTTGCCAAAACGGATCAATATCTTGAATTGGGATCACACTGTCTTCTTCGTACTTGGCCATCATATGTCGGCAGGGAAGTCCCAAACTTGACATGTTAGGACAAGCATACTCTTCTTCTCCGTGCAAGTTGCCCAACCTATAATGCTTAACTTCGTACATTATCTTCTCAATTGTGCAATCCGACACCTTATAAGAAATTCCTTCGAGCCATGGCTCGTCTTTATAAATGGTGTGTTTTCTACAACGACTTTTTTTGAAAAGTTCCTTAACTCTATCAAGGTCATGGAGAAAATAATCGTGCATCGCTTCGAAGACCGTAACAAACCCACCATCACAACTATGAAGCTTCTTCTTCATTCGGTTGTGAGATGACTCTGCGGTACTTGTAGCTTGGTTGTCAAAGTGCTTATATTAGTTTGCGAGGGCCGCTACAAACTTCTCTTTGTACGGATTCAACCAATGGTCCATCAAATACTTCAGAACTCTTGGATAATTACTCCAATGCAAGCATAACATACGAACATTTTCTTCATAATCTTCCTTGGTGTTAGACCATGTCAAAGCGTCCCATTCACTTTGGAAACTAGCCCATTTTAGTTCCGCCAACTTGTCATCCTCCTCGAATTTTTCTTTGACCTTTTCTTGTTGAGGTACCGGTAATTTCTTAATTCTCTCCATCTCGTTTTTCTTTGTTGGCTGAATAATCGGTTTGTACTTGGTTTGAATATTGTTCCACAAGTGGAACGTGTAAGAAGATTATGAGCATCCGGGAATACCCTTGTTATGGCATTCATCAAGGATTGTTCTTTGTCGGTGATAATCACCTTAGGGGTATATCCTTCAACGTAGAATAATTTAACTTGTTCCAATGCCCACACATAGCTTTCTTCGAGCTCGTCTCTCAAGAAGCAAAAGGCAACAGTAAACGGGGACTTGGTAGAAGTTTGGCCGACAAAATTCAAGACCGGGAGCTCATACTTGTTAGTTTTGTACGTGCAATCCATTAGAAGCACTTGATGGGAGCACCGTGCTAACTTCATAAACTCGGGATGAGCCAATATAATATGCTTTATTTCTTTATTCTCATCTTTTTCATGGAATATGGTGTAGTTGAGATTCTCCCCCAAGTACATAAGTTGTTGGATTTGGTCCCTTTCTTGCCATTTCTCACTCTTCGACTTGGCTTTGGCATTGTAGATTGTCTCCAACGTAGAGATATTCTTTGGGTTTATTTTCTTCAAGTGTCCGAGGATATCAATGGGTTTCACTCGCTTTTCCGTCATGTCGTCTACGATGACCTTTTCTTCCTCGGTGAGTCGTGCCGCATAAGGATGCGTTAACAAAGTCTCCGGTGGTAGGTGGTTGTGACGACCACATACAACTGTAGATAAGAACCACTTCTTCTCGTTGTTGGTCTGAAATTGAAGCTTGAAAGGACATCCCCTCTTCTTAGTGAAAGTAGTTTTCTTCCTCTTCGTCTTTCCTACATACTTTGTACCCTTCTTCGCATGACTTGTATAGAATCCACTACACTCGCAAACCATTTCAAAGCGGTTGTCTTTAGTTTGACGGTTACAAACTATCACACACATAATTAACTTGCCATGTTCTCTAGCCCATTGTTTTGCATCTTTTTTTTTCCAATGTCTACATTGTCCGAGAACACAAAGTAAAAAAAAAAAAAAAGACTTAGCAATATTGTCCAAAGGAATTAACAACTTATCTATAACCTACCAAGTCGTTCAAATAGTGATCCGTAGTATCTCTAGTTAGAACATCATTTGGAGGAGGCTGAGCATACATTGGGTTAGGTACAATCTCGAGCTGAACAAAAAATATCAAGGCATTAGACAACAAAACACTAGAAAGTATAACTTTACGGTTAGGTTATGAGCATCGGACCCCAACCGTATGGGAAATTACGGTTGGGTTCTGCCTTCGAACTAACCGTAAAAATAAAAGAAAACATACCTAATTAACTACGGTTGGTATCAAAAGTCGAACCCAACCGTAACTAGTGCAATAAATACCCATGCACATAATGATTTACGGTTAGATTTGTGTTAAACACCCAACCGTAAAACTGTTACGATTGGGTTTTCCTCCATGAAAAGTACGGTTACGGTTAGGTCCGAGAAGAAAACCTAACCGTAATCTACCCTGAATCACAAAAAGTATCATATTTTTATACGTGATTTCATCAAATTTGAACCATAAAAGACCAAGAGTTTAAGTTAGAGGTATACCTGACTACTCTCGGCAATTGAATCTTCACTTTGACGGCTAGTTTCTCCATTTGGTTGAGATTAACCATCACAACTTTGAGTTAAAACCTCTCTATCAATGGGTATGTAAAATTTGGTTTGGTTATCATACAAGGATTCACCCACCTCAAATATGTCATCATTTTGGTTGAGTAAATCAAAATCTAGGGCTTTTCAAAAAACTACCAAAAAGTCTCTTTTCTTTCTTCTACTTTTTCTTCCCACCAAACCCAAAACAAATAAAAATCTGATTTATGCATTAAAACAAAATGTGGGATAAAGGAGATGAAGATGATCATTTACGGTTGGGTTCGATTAACATACCAACCGTAAATTTGTTTGCACTAAAAATAAAATTGTTATTTACTGTTGGGTTTGATTGTCAAATCTCAACCGTAAATTATCCTGGATAGAAACATTTTTTTGGAAGATTAGTTACGGTTGGGTCCTATGCTAAAACCCAACTGTAAAACTCTTACGATTGATTGTTCCATGAATATACGGTTACGGTTAGATTATGATGAACACCTAACCGTAATTGTTAGTTACGGTTGGGTATGATGCTGAAAACCCAACCGTAAAACTGTTACGATTTGGTTTTCCGCCATGAAATTACGGTTACGGTTTGGTTAGGATGAACATCTAACCGTAAATGGCTTTTACGGTTGGGTTCGACATAAAAACCCAACCGTAAAATTCCCTGAATCACAAAAAAAAACATAATTGTTTACGTAATTTCATCAAATTTGAGCCATAAAAAGACCAAGAGTTTAAGTTAGAGGTATACTTAACTACTCTGGTTGAGTGAATCAAAATCTAGGGTTTTTAAAAAAATCTAAAAAATTCTCTTTCATTTCTTCTACTTTTTCTTTCCACCAAACCAAAAAAAAAAAAATTGATTTGATTAAGTATAAGATTATTTTAGATTAATTATTATTAGCATAATCTATTAGTTAATTAATTTACTAATATTAACTAATCATGGGTAGTTTAGCTATTATGAAAATATCATGGATAAGGGGTTTTTAAAATTCCTACATAATATCCTTATTTTGTCTTCACATGGGAAACCCCTCTATCAACTTGGCAGCTCCTATACGAGGTTTCTTTAATAAATGGGTATTGTTTTTATGAACCCAGAAATGCTAATGATGTAGCTCATTCCTTAGCTAAGTACTCTATTAATCTCAGTTACTCTGAAGAGTGGCTCAACTCAACTCAAGTACCAGATTGGATTGATAATAAAATCTAATCTGATATCAACACTGTTGCTTGATTCAATTTTTAAATAAATACAATCTTTCTTATTAAAAAAAAAGTTGCGACAGAAATGACTAATTCCCAGTTTAGAATTTATAAGAAAAACTAAACACTAGTCAAAATCAAATGAATAACCAGTGCGTGAGAAGGCTGTCAAAAAGCGTGTAAGATGAAAACTAAATAAAATTGTCCATGGAACTTTTATGTTCATTATGTCAGAAGGTTGCCATTCTTACATGGGGCCTGTCTACTTATAGATTGTTGTATATGTTAAGACATTTTTCAATACACTGTTTTATCCTAAAGTTTAATTTTGTGTCATAAATCAAAAGAATTAAGAATGTCAATAAATGAAAACTTTCCAATTGTAAACACTATATATCTAAACCATACTAAGCACATAATATGATTTCTTCTGTAGAATTATATGGTGGCAGCAGCAAATCATGTACACCTGCGAAAATATCTTCTTCAAGGGGTGAAATTTCCGAAGGCAATGCATCCAACACAGAGTCTGGTAAGGCGTCTAGAGTTTCCTCAAGAAGGGACTTCATAGTCTACAATATTAAAGAGACCAAATAAATTGTTTGTAATATTGATTTTAACTACAAAATAACTTAAAGGCCTTCACTGCAAATAAATAAATAAATAAATAACAGCATAGTAATCGCAGGAACACTCTTTACTTCTACAATTAATCAACCAAACACTCCATGTCATTCGACTCATTACGTTTAAGTTGATATTATTAAGTTGTTTCTTTGTTTAGTTCCTGAGACTGCAGTTTTCCATACAACTTTCAAGTAGCAATTTTAGTTTTAAAAATAATTCTTAATTGTCATCATTCAATCATGACATACCTTGATCATTTAAGAAGCATGAGTTACAAACTGTCATACAATATGAATTGATCAAATAATTTCAATAGTATCTGAATCGCATGTGATATCATGCATCATAATAATTAATCTCATATTCATAGAAACCTATTGATATGATAAATTTTTAGTCTAAACAAATTCTAATTTGTTTGATTAGATTTAACAGTGATATTTAATTACAAGTATGAAAATCATTTTTAGCTTGTACCCATTTAATATTATGAAATGTTAAGACATTTTTATGAAGTGTGAAGATACCTATGAAGGACAATTCAGAGATGTGGCAGCTATGCAATAATGATGCACTGGGGGGCATGCTAAAAAGAAATCAAAGTTTTAGCTGTGAAATGAGCTAAATACTGCACGCCAATTAGGTATTTCATTCGATATTTCATATACTTCTTGCGGCAGTCAAAACGCTCCCACTGGAATTATCATATTCAAAAATGGGTGTCTCTTTCAATTTATCATTAATATTTCTGGAAGGCAAGTACTTTAACAGTCATATACTTCTGATCTTTTAACAGAATAAAATTTCATTTGGATATTCCTCATGTCTTATTTAAAATATAATTCATATTTTCTTTCTATATATGCTTCTCATGTATATAGAAGAATATGGGATGTATCTTAAATAAGAAATGAGAAATGAGAAATATCTGGATGATTTTCAAGTTTACTTCTCATCTACACAATACAAGCATTAGCTGGACAAGGATCTTGTTATCTTCAGAATATGCAAGGAGAAATCTTACAACATTCATGGAATGCACAGTATTTAAAGATTTATTATCCATGAGTAGCAGTTTAGCTATAATGGCAAATACAGGTATATAAATTTTTACTTAATAATTTATTTGTTAAGAAGGTAAAAATATATATGAAATATCAAATGTTCCAGGATGAAGGAAAGTGTTGCAACGATGACTTTGCTCAAAATATTCTTAAGCGCCAATACAGTGTTTCCGATATTACCCTTGAAAATGAGGATAATTATTCACATAATCAAGATGACGAGGTTAGAATTGGTAACACTACTTGTTTAGATGAGTTTCGACCATCTTCATATTATTATGATGATGAGGATACTGTTGTTGAAGAATCTGAAATATGTAGGTATACTGATGAGGAATTTGTTACTCCAATTGTGCTTCATGATGATATTGTTATTTCTGGTTCAAATCCTAATAATTTTAATGACTATTTACCTATTCAAAAGGAAGAGGATTTGACTAGAGATAGACGAACTCGCATTTTGCTCATTTTCCCGTTCACATAACTGGTGCGCGTACGAATAATAATTGGGACCACCACGCTATAAGCCATAATCATCAAAAGGTTGGTCGTGGTTTCAACCACTATCCACACTATGGTCATAATAAGAATAATGTCTATTTTGAAATTCAGTCGGATATTCATTGTATTGGCTATTGTAATATCAGTTCAACATCCTAACTGGAAGGGAATTTTAAACAAGCACAAGCAAGGCTGACTCGACCAAGCAAACCTATTGAATCTCGAGATATCAGATGTATGATCCAGGAGTAAAATTCATTTTATAGATGTTTCTCCGGTAGGATGAAGTCATTAGAATGAGGTCCAAAATCATCTTAGAGCAAGCACTTGGTGAGCTTAGGCTGAGCCACATTTAGGGTTTTTGGCTTAGCCTACGGAGGGGGAAAAGCAACCACTATGGCTTGAGGCTATTTGGAAGCGGAAACTCATTTTCCACCCAAATATTTCAAGAGTTTCCCTTCTTGCAGGAAAGGAGTTTCTGAATGGAAGAGAGTTCCACACCAAGTAAGCATGAGTAGTAAGAAAAAAGTGTTCAAGGACTAGAAAGAAAACTAGAAGCAATATAATAGTAAGTACTACCGCATAAAATTTCCATTGATGGCCGGCCATAGGTACCTGTTAGATACTGGCTCGATTTAGGAAACACCAAACTGATTTCCTAAAATCAGTTTACACCTCAAAAAAGTTATTTTAGGAATCTGATTTCTAAATTATATTAGGAATTAGTTCTCTAACTAGTACTTCTATTTCTAGGCAGATTCTAGATTATTCCTAGGCTTATAAATAAGGGTCATAACCCTTAGGTATTAAATCTAAGTCTGAATTGTAAGAGATGTGAAAAGAAACAAATTGTCTATTCTCTGAGTTTTCAATAAGAAGTTTTATTTTGCTGCAGTGGAGTAGGCACATCGCCGAACCACTATAATTTTTTGTGTTCTTGTTTAAATTCAACATAGTTTTTTCTGTTTTTGTGAGGAAGGTCTTGGGGTGTTTAGGAAGTAGCTAATCAGCAAAGAAAACCATCTTCGTGGGTTTTCAATTAGGGGTGAAAGGATACAAGTTGTGGTGTCCCGAGTCGAAGAAGGTCGTGATAAGCATAGATGTTACCTTTAATGAGACTGCAATGTGGAAGAACGAATCATCTAAAATAGAAGTAGAAAGCCAGCAAATGGCAGAATTTGTTCCTAATGAGAAGTCAGCAAAGTCTGTCCACATAGACAAGAATTTTGAAGATGAGGGTTGTGATGAAGACTTAAAATTGGGAACAATTGATGGTTCAACCCAAGAATCACAACCAGAATTACAACTAGAAGAAACACAACCTGAATTACCGGAAGAAGCTACGTATTATGATAGTAATGCTCATAGAAAAGAACGAAGAAATACTCACCAACCAGAACGGTTTGCGGATACAATTGCATATGCATTACCGATAGTAGAAGAATAAACTCCTTCCACTTATAAACAAGCCGTGAAGACAGTTGAAAAGTTAGAGTGGGAGAAAGCCATGAGTGAAGAGATGGATTCTCTTGACAAGAATGGGACTTGGGAGCTGGTGGAGTTACCTAAAGGAGAAAAAGCAATCGGGTGCAAGTGGGTATAAACGAAAAAGGAAGGATCTCCAATTACAAGCAATGTAAGATTCAAAGCAAGGTTGGTGACTAAGAGCTACGCACAAAGGGAAGGGATTGACTATAATGAAGTGTTTTCTCCAGTAGTAAAGCATACTTCCATTAAAATTTTACTTGCCTTGGTGGCGCAGTTTGATCTCGAGCTTGTACAACTCTATGTGAAAACTGCATTCTTACATGGTGACTTGGAGGAGACGATTTATATGAAGCAACCTGAAGGGTTTGAAATAGCGGGTAAAGAAGATTGGGTATGTAACTTGAAGAGATCGTTGTATGGTTTGAAGCAGTCTCCAAGGCAATGGTACAAACGATTCGACAAGTTTCTGAAGACACAAAAGTACACAAGCAGCAGCTATGACTCTTGTAAGTACTTCAAACAGCTCCAAGATGAATCTTTTATCTACTTACTTTTATATGTTGATGACATGCTTATTGCGTCTAAGAGTAAGGTGGAGATTCAACGGTTGAAAAATCAGTTGAGCAGTGAATTTGAGATGAAAGATCTCGGTGAAGCAAGGAAGATTTTGGGGATGGAAATTGAGAGAGATAGGAAATCTGACACTATTTATCTTTATCAAAAATCTTATTTGAAGAAGGTATTAACGCGTTTTGGTTTGGATGCCAAGTCTAACCCGATATCTCAACCTCTAGCTCAACACTTTAAATTAAATGCTGAACAGTCACCTAAAATGGTGGAGCAGAGGTTAATGGCTGAAATATTGTATGCAAGTGTTGTTGGGAGACTTATGTATGCTATAGTATGAACTAGGCCTGATATTTCACAAACTGTTAGTATGGTTAGTAGATATATACATAATTCAGGGAAAGAACACTGGCAAGCTGTGAGGTGGATTCTGCGATATATTCAAGGTACCATGGATATTGGATTGAAGTTCTCAGAGAGCTGGTTACAAAGTAGTAGGATACTGTGATTCTGATTACGCTGGTGATTTGGACAAATTTTTGTCTACAACTGGATATGTCTTCACAGTTGCAGGTGGACCGACGAGTTGGAGGTCAACATTACAATCTACAGTAGCATTGTCAACAACCGAAGCTGAATATATGGTTGTTATAGAAGGTATAAAGGAGGCCATTTAGTTGAAATGATTGTTTGATGAATTGGGAATTCAGCATGAGCAAGTAAGGGTTATTGTGATAGTCAAAGTGCGATACACTTAGCTAAGAACCAAGTTTATCATGCTCGAACAAAGCACATCAATGTAAGATATCACAAAGTACGAGAAATTGTTGAAGAAGGTGAAATTATGTTGGAGAAAGTTGGGAACTGTCAATAATCCAACAGATATGCTCACCAAGGTGGTGACGGGTGAAAAGTTTAGACATTGTCTAAACTTAATTAGCATTGTACAAATTTGAAAACACCTTCGGGTGTGGTGGTGCTTTCGAGCACATGTGAAGCCCTATAAGGGAGTGAAGCATCTTTATGATGACCGAAGAAGTGAAGCATCTTTGGATGAGTGAAAGCAGCAAAAGTTTGAAGGAAATGGAATGTTCAGATTTCATGCCAAGGTGGAGAAATCAGAGAATATTGAAGTTGTCCTAGAAATTTCTCCAAGGAGGAGAATTGTTAGCCAGTTTGCACCTCCTCAAGTTATTTTAGGAATCTGATTTCTATATTATATTAGGAATTAGTTTTCTATCTAGGACTTCTATTTGTAGGAAGATTCTAGATTATTCCTAGGCCTATAAATAGGGGTCATAACCCTTTGGTTATTGAATCTAATCTGAATTGTGAGAGGTGTGAGAAGAAACAAATTGTCAATCTCTGAGTTTTCATAAGAAGTTTTATTTTGCTGCAGTGGAGTAAACACATCGCCGAACCACTATAATTCTTTGTGTTCTTGTTTAAATTCCGCATAGTTTTTTCTATTTCTGTGAGAAAGGTCTTGGGGTGTTTAGGAAGTAGCTAATCCTAAGCACAACGGTAGCTATAATATAACAAATATACTTAGCCAAACATGTCGCCTAGGGCCCATAAGTGTTTGGTAAATGAAGGAACAACTATAATTATGTGTTCTTGTTTAAATTCCGCGTAGTTTTTTTGTTTCTGTGAAAAAGGTCTTGGGGTGTTTAGGAAGTAGCTAATCATAAGCACAACAGTAGTATAATATTAGCGAATATACTAAGCCAAACACGTCGCCTAGGGCCCATAAGTGTTTGGTAAATGAAGGTTAGCATTTGCATTAATTTTAGAATAAAACCTTTGCACTTATTTATCAATTAGGTGGCGTCCCACTGCAAAATTAGTTGTCTCACTGATACAGAGCAGAGTAAAAAAAATTAGGAAAGCGAAAGTATAAGAGCCTCTCTTTAGGTAACCTTATATACATACCGTGCACTTCTGCATAGCAGCATCCGCCTTGCGCTTCCACAAACCATTTCCGGGTTCAGCGAAGAAAAACGCAAGTAATGGCTACAAAAAGAGAAAGTATCGCTGATTGTTACACCGACAAAATCTTAGTTCAAGACGGGCCTTACTAGTTGATCAAAGCCAATTAATATTTAAGACTGACAAAAATTGGAATACATAGAGGGGACAAGAAGAAGCTACCACAGATGATATGATAGTTCTAGCTATGACAGCAGTGACTCAAGCCACATCTATGATCATAGATAGGGCTGTTAAGATACAGCTTGAGTTCTTATCAAGTTTGGCTCATCTGAGCTTGGCTCGTACAGAACAAGCCAAGCTTCGGAGTCGGAGTAGATTTTTGGTGAGAATGTTTTACACAATGAGAAAACCACTGTCCCCAAAATTAGCTTCTAGTTAACTTTATATAGACCCCCTTATCCCGATAAAGCCAAAATTGGCAACACGGTGTCATGTTAATTATGTCAATGAAACCCTCCTCGTATGGAAATATATCAATATATAGCATTAGTTGCGCAACATTTAACTGTAAGTCTATAAAATAGGGTCACAGTCCTGGTTAATTAGCATATTCATACGTGTAGCAAGCCAGGCTCGATAAAACTCCCTGCTTTAGCTCATCACACTAAAGCTTAAATACTTCTTCAACCAAGCTTGAACAAGAACTTTTTTAAAGCAGTATAAAGCAAAGCCAAATATGAGCACCCTACTGGTTTATTCCACTGATCGTAAACTATGAAGAGGCCATAGGATGGTGAAGAGCAACTTTCAGACATGGCATAAGTGGTATAGGAATAAATGTTACTAACCTTGACCAACGTACGCAGAGTCGGCTTATTAGGTCCACCTTTTTCAAGAACATTATCAGCATACACCTGATACCGTTCAAGGATCTACACAAATGTGTAGTCAATAAGCTAGCCGAGAAAACAAAAAACAAATAGATGGAATAAACTGTCAACTGACTGTGCAAAGTTTGAGTACCTGACGGCGTGAAAGGCCAGTACCAGGTACACCATATACTGCACTATCAACATGTCCCAAGACAGACCATGGGCTGAAAATGTTTTGCTTGCATGTCAGTTAATACTATAAATTATGATAAAGAAAGAAAAAACAGAAAGTAGAAGAAAAAGACACAAGCTTGGTGCGTAGGCGAAGTAAGTCCTGTACGTGCCCTGCAGCTAATTTTAGGTTTTCCTTTCATTGCTGACCAAATCTTTGAGTCTAAATGATATTTCTCGTGCTCTAGAGTTTGTAGGGCTTCACACGCAAAGTTAAGGATGATGGTAGGGATACACAACTGTTCAGCCAATAAATGTGAAAAGTATCTACAGTAAAGCGACAACAACCTAATTTCCTATATTTTCCTGTGTCGAATAAATCAAAGGTAATGGAGATATAAGTGCCCAACAGTGCTTACACTTGCAACCCAGTTCTGAGTTGTCAGGCGGTTTTCAAGGTTAGTTAAGACATCATGTACTTTCTCAAAGATGATGCCACCTATGTGGTTAAACCAACCTCCACAAAAGTATATCTCTGTTAATCTCTATGTGGATAATAAACACGAGCCATTCCGTAGCCAAAAACATGTGTCGATGAATCCAAGCTCATTTATCAAACATATGTATAAGACAGAAGTTAATGTGACCAAATTTTCTTATATCTAAGTTCAAGAGTTTAAGATAATAACAAGGTCACAAATTATGGAAAAGGCATGAAAAGAGATAATATTCGGTAAATGAGCAACGTGGTGAATTTGCCATACTTGCTGTAACAAGCTCGTCCAATCATCACACCATGAGCTCCTAGCCTTAGCGCATTATGGACCTGTCAAATGTATTTGTAAGCTAACTAGGTCAAAACTGAAATCATGAAATGATAGAAACAGAATGAACTTATATAGGCATTGGGAAATCATCATTTACATGCAGCGGAGGGCCACATATGGTAACCAGTATCTCTTACTTATGTACACTAGAATAGCTTTAAAAAACAAAGTAATCTGTGTAACGGATGCCCTACTGCTTCTTCCGCATGAAAGCAAAGTTAAAAAGTTCGACATCAGCTTCAGCATCACATGTTTTTTATCTCAAGATTTTCAACTATTTGAGAACAAAATAACTAGTGATTCTGTGAATTACCTCATCAATGTGTGTTATCCCTCCATTTATCGTGAGACGCAAGTCTGGGAAGTCACGCAGAAGACTGAAGAAGCACTCATACCTACACATTCATATATAAACATAACTAATACAATAGCTGGACATAACATGTGGAAGAAGTGAACTACATGAAGTTGAGTTAATATCATTTGGAACCAGAAGTAAACGCTACCACTTTATCAACAATTTCAGGGTGTACAACGAAGAGGCCAGTAAAGAACAGTGATTTATATAGGTTTAAAAGGCTAAAAAAATCAGTTTTACATTTATAGTAAGGACAGTGCTGGCTGTAACAAGGCAGTGAATATAATAGTGGTGGTGGTAAGTAGAAGAGAGGATTTGGCTCATGGGATTCCGAGTTACATCTTAAGGTGAAAAAAAAACTATATTTCTCGTCAACAAGTTTTATCAATACAATTATTATATGCAAAAGCAAACTTGATATATTTTTTAAACAACCCAAGTAATGCAATGTCTCACTGCAGAATGAAATATTGTATATATAACCTATCAAGAAAAAGAAAAATCCATAACGTAGCAAAAAGGAGATAACATAATAGTATTAACAATCCTTCTGTACGGATGGATAAGTAGGCTAGCAAACTTATCAAGCAGCGAACATACTTTAAGGGGGGAATTTTCCGATTGTCAGCTGGACTGATGCCATTTAGCATTGCTTTCCGCGAATGGATTATAAAATGTCTGGTTGGTGACTGAGAAGCAACTGTATAAATAAAATCACCTGAAAATAAAAACAGAAAAATGCATTAACTGTGAGAATCGGGAGCACACATACAGAGTAACACATCAGATGCAAATGAATTGCATTTGATTTTTGATTTATTTGTAGTGTGAAGTTCTTCACCTAGCAATAAGGCAATCTATCATGCACGTCCTTTAAAAAGAACAGATGATTTTACTAAAAGTGGTTTAAGGAGAATCTGAGATTGTCTAATCTAGAAAACAAAGAGATTATGTTTAACTACCTAAGAAGGGTATGTTGTCACACCTTAGCAGGAAAACTGAACTCTCATTACATGCAGTTGAATAAAATAGATATAAAACAATCGACCCTGTGTTATGTGAAATATATGAAAGGTGAATCAGGATAGTAAATAATGAGCTAATTTGTGGTGAATTTCCACTGACAAGAAATGAAAACATTAAGTGTAAGTGCCTTACAGAGTTCTTCATATGAATCATGATCATCAACACCTATTCGGCATTTTACACTGACAGGAACATCACAATTGGCAGCAATCACTGACATGGCCTCCCCAACAAACTTTCCTTGTGAACACCAAGATATCAATATCAGGTTACATTGAGAAAGGAAACAAGCCAATTATACTGCACTTCAAAGATCGACAAGTTAACTTCGGAGTTCGGACCTTAGGGTTAAGCATGAGGCGAGCACCAAAGCACCCATGGCCAGCCACTTTGGCACTAGGACATCCACAGCTGATATATGAATGAGAAGGTCAATAAGTAAATAAATATATAATAGAGGGACATGAAAAATCAAAGATACAAAGAAGCTAAAACGAACTTCAGATTGATCTCATCGTAACCATAGGCATTCGCTAGTCTGGTTGCTTTTGCCAGGTTATCCAAGTTATTCCCGCCAATTTGAAGCACGATAGGGTGTTGATCTGGAGAATATGCCAGGAATCTGTCCTGAAGAATGGAAAAAGATTGATCATAATTAATACTTGAACTAAAATCTAGCCAATGAATCTCAATAAAACTATAAAGAATTCCAGCAAAACATCCTAGTGTTGATGGCAGAAAAACAATTCATGCACTTAGATTTGATTCTCAAATTACTCTGGCTGACAAAAAAAAAACATCATTCAAGGCCAGTTGCCTTAAAAGACTGTGATACTCTTGCTTTCCAGAATTGAATAACACTGTCATGTTTAAGTATGCTGCATATTGCTATATACTCATTTATGTATTAGTATTCCCTAATTTAGTCAATGCGTTGATGTGTACCACCACTTAGTAGGGTTGTAGCATTAGAGAAAAAATAGAACGTCATGTGAGAAACTAAACATGGCATCCTGATGAGTAACATGGTTATCTATCTATGGCCTATGACGGAAGGACTGATTAGTTTCCTACCTAGCATTTTGCTGCCAATTAATTCATCAGCAATCATCTGTATACTTGCTACGAACAAGAAAACTAAAAAGCAGCAATATTTACCAAATTGTGTTCTTGATAAACAATGGTTTCAGCAGCAATCATCTCAGTCCAAAGCCACGCATGCTTCGACATTAGCCTAGCAACCGTTCTGTAATGGTTATCCGTACAGTCCATCATTGGAGCAATACTGTGGAATGCAAATGACCATATGAGCATCACAAAATTAGTACAATGATGAGTCTAAGCTTATATCTTATAGATACAATTTAAATCCGTAAATACCTACCTGAACCATGGAGGAAAATAACGTCCGGCAACCATATCGTCTTTCGTGTGTAGTGGGTGCTTCTGAGCGTGTGAACAAATTTTTCTAAACTGAGTTGGATGTCTATTATGTAATAAATGGAGTGGTAGTTTGTGATGGTTTTTAAGGGCATTAAAATGAAAAGGAGGCGGTGAAGTAAACAGGGAACATACCGAAAACTTCATTATCCTGGATTCAATCAGATCATAGCAAGCTCAAAAAGGTACCTGCATATCAAAGAAAACATCCTTAACTGAAGCATTCAACGACAGGTGAACAAATTGGTCTCACTCCTCATCTCAATTAGAAACTTCAACAGCTAAATCGTAGTTAAGCAAGCAACACGACATCTTATGCATCTATAGGGGTTGCTAGTCAAAATTTTGATTTCATTAGAACAAAATCTAGGTAAACTAATTTGGAGGAGCAAAACTATTCAGACCACACAAAGAAAACAAAGGAATTTTCTTCTTCTATGTTTACTGTGAGAGAAGAAAAGGGTTTTACGGAAGAGGGGCAGAGAGAAATACCGCCGCGCGAGCTTGCCGAAGGGACTGGGGGTGTAGGAAGTAGCAGAATAAGAAAGAGAAAAGCAAAGGAAACCACTACTAAAAAGTATTATCGCGGGAATCGGATAAGTGCTCTCAAAACCGGGCTTTAGTGAACCAGAATTGTCTTGGGCTTAGTTTGGTATGACTCCTAATTAGTAATCCGCCAAATAATTCGCGAATCTATTTGATCGCGAATGTTTCACGAATTATTGCAACCCACACTAAGACGCGTACATTATGAGCCTCCCGATTAATTCACAAATGTTCAGTATTCGCGAATTATTCGTCTTTATAATACGGACACATGTATATTACATTTCTCTTCTTATTAAACGCTTAGAACCGGTTTTCTTTCTTTTTAAACTATTAAACGTTTAGAACCGGTTTTCAAATGTTTAAAAATAATTTATGAGTGGAAAGAATTGAACTTTCGACCTCAAAATCATTATAGTCTAACCACTGGGGTATCTTTTAATTGTTAAAAATACTTCACATATTATATATATCAACATATTTTTTATGTAATACTTTAGTCAAAAGTTTTTTTCATGTAATTTAACGTAGTCGAATTTTGAGTGTCGAATTAGTATCTCAAAAACGAATTATATATGTACGTGTGTCGTTTTGAATTACTCCTGAATCACGAACCGTTGATCGAATTTGACTTTTACTGTATAATACTCGTATGTTTATCGTTTTGTACGTTTGCCGAATTTCGAATTGCTAACTAGGGTATGACTACGACTGTGACTATGAATTTTATAAAGTACTCTATAGAAATTAGCGTTTGGTCTCATTTTTTTAGACTCTCTTTTCATGTCACCTAAAGCTTTACACATAAATGTCTTAATTTAACAAATCTAGAACGAGTTAGTTGTTTCCTTAACGATTCTGTAGAAATCGAATTTCTTCAATGACAAAAATAACCTTCTTATAAAACTCTGGAGTATTAATTCATTTGGATATTCTTTTCAGACGACAAATCGTTGATGAAACTGTTCGCGAAAAACTAAAGACATCTTCATTTTTATTTTTTTCGTTTCGATGGGGATTTATTCGATTATCTTATTCATCTCCATCTCTCTAATCATAAGGTAAGGGTTTCATTTTCTTTTTACTTTTATTTCCTCTCTTCATCATCTTCATCTAGATCTAAGCTCAAAATTAGTTTTGAAACTTCAATCTAGGGTTTCGTTTTCATTTTGTTTTTTTATTTTATAGTTGTCGAAAAGACAAGACCCTAGCGATGACAACCTGATACAATGATAAATTGTTCTTCGTTTGCTACATATTATTAGCTTTGAAGAAACTAAATTGAGTTTTTGGTATTCACAAAATTTTGGGAAAATATTGACATTTATTTGTGATTTTATTGACTGATGTGTTTTATTAGGATAAAAGCAGAGCCTCCAAACCAATAGTTTAAGAGAAGCAAAAATAACATGTTATATTCTTTATTCCTAAGCATTTTTCAACTGCTACAAAAGAAGATATGATTTTCACAAAGAAATGGTATACCAAATCCTCTAGAAGTGGAGTAAATCGTTAAAACTTTCCATCTCTTAAAATTTCTTTTTTTTCTTATTGTATTTTTTTTTTGCAAACTTGAACAGAAATATACTACACAGAGGTGAAAACACAACATCATGGGTAGGAACGGATGACATTGTGAGTTGCTTTGTTATGGTGACTTCTAACACCATAGTTGGAACATGTAATCGACTTCTTAGTCAACTCCCATGCACTTTTAATACGGTTCACCTTTGGTTTCCCTAGTTGAAACCTTTGATTATTGATAAGTGCATATTTTACATATTTAGAATATCACTTTCATACACTTATTTTCTATATTTCTTACGAATTATTGTATATTATGTTCTTTTTTGTTTATTTGTTTTTTATTAGGTGGAATCGTCCAAAATAATTGAAATGGTACTTAATTGTGCAACTAAAGAAGTGCTACAAGTGAAGAAGGGACAAAGACCAAGTGTAACTTGTACGAATCCAGGATTTCTTGTCATCATCACGTAGATAATGAAGAAACGAAGTCAACGGCGAAAGAATGAAGTCATTCTGACTTCGTATGAAGAAGTTATAAGGAAACAATAATAAGGGTAAAATAGTCATTTTCAATAGAACTACTATTGGCACTCTGTCGTACGTTAAGGGGAAGATGAATTTTTAAAAATTATTTAAGGCACCTTTGTTCTCACTAAGGGATGCCTAATATTTGAATTATGTTAAAGGCGTCAGCAAGCTTACTCGGAGCTACCTTCTTCATATTCATTATTTCGAGCAGCAGGCCTAAGTTAACTGTATTCGAGCCGAGTTTTTTGTGAGGTTAATAACACGACTTTGGGTGGATTAATGGGAGTAATTCGAGTGTGTTGGATCATCTAGGATGAAGCAGGGAATGAATACATAGTTTGATTAAAAAAAAGAGGTTTTTAGGTTAACTGTCATTGATTGATCATGATGATCATTGAAGAGTTGATTGATGACCTGATTTCGAGTCTTAATGGTGCGGTGGATTATAGAGGCGAGTAGAATACTTGGATGATGATCGAAATTGGTGATGGGCTCGAATTTTTGGTGAGACAAAGCTTGACAGTGAGGATCATCGATGGTGTTGTTGATCATCATTGATGATACAATGAAGGATATATGGAGTAAGATAATTGTTGCCATCAATGATGACTGGTGGTATTGGCATAACACTCTAAGCAGAGATATGGGCTAGCTCGTGATGCGAAGTCAAAAGAATTGGTATCGAGTATTGGGTTGTTGCCAGTAAATTTGAGTGATGATGGCAGAAACCTTGATGGTGACGCTGGCAATATGGTAATGGTTGGTTATGGGGAATTGAGATGGTGATATTGTGGCTCGAGCTAAGATGAAAAGATAAAGTTTAAACGTTGCAGGGAACTTGACTTTGATTTGGAGTGAGTTGCTTGAACGAGAATTAAGCTGGGATGGATTAGTTGGAGTCGGTGGAGAAGTTTGAGAAAAACTGGGAACTAGTTTCCCTTATCTGAATCTGAAAAGATCAAGAGAATTATTCTCACGTGGGAATATTAATTGGGTGTTTGGTGTTATACAGAGCACAGAATTGGATGTACACCACATATTGAGAGAAGTCACAACCGTCCATCTGGATCCCACTAATGTTTTAGCCAATAAGAAGCCATGTACACTCAACTGAACTACTGCGCGATGCACTGGATTATGGCCACTTAATTTCAAAAACAGATAACTTTATTACACCGACCTTAAACCCTTATCTCACAAGATTTTTACTGTGTGGGGATATTTGTCTCTCTTCTTATATAAAGGCTAGAGATAGCCGACACCGAGTACACAAAGAGAAGAAAAAAAAGGAATTGGATGCCTTCTTTAGTTACGACAATATTTTCGGTTTGTGTTTTATTTTTAATTCCTTATTTTCTTTTTCCTTTATTTATTTTTAAGAATACTATTAGCTATTTCTAGATAAGTTCTTTTTTATTAGGGATGATTTCAAAGTCCTGAATAATAAAATCTTAATTTTATAAATCAAGTTTGTTTTCAGTTTTATTTTTATTGTTGATTATCTCTATTATTTTTATTGTCTAGGAATATTGATAGGTTATGTAAAGTGATCAATTAAATCAATATGTTAATATTTCTTCTACTAATTCTGAGTTGTGTGATTCGTGTAATTGTCACTCAACTCTTTACAAAAAGTAATACATCGCAAGAACTGACAGAGGGATTCTGTTAAGCAATTGTGTATAGAGATAACACTAGTAAGCGGGCCGAGCTTATGCATCTGATGCTAGGATCAACCTAATTCATAAAGTGTAAAGCGTTCACTAATTTACACCCTGAGAGCTTATTCTTGGTGGGTTAGTTGGATAGAATCTGGTAGTCGAGCACTTATGTATCCAGTGAAATAAGGAATTCCGCGGATAACAAAGCTTATTGTTATTCTATGGTTGGTAACAATATAAATTCAATAAGAAATAAACTTGTATGATTAAGTTTTTATTCAGTGACGATGAAGGATTCCTTAGTCATCTTTCTTCTCATTGTTTGAAATAAATTCTTATTATTCGCTTTTTATTATTTACTTTTGTTCAAAATCTAAAAATCCCTCTTTTTGGTTACTTTATAACAACTAAAAACTCATTGTTCTTCGTGGGAACGAACTCCTTGCCATATATTACCAGTTAATTTTGTGTAAAAAGGTAAATTAATTTATTGTGTAAACAACGCGCATGAATTATGTGGCAAAATGATGTACTTTTCAGTATATTCGTCAGAATTGTCATAATTGGGAACATGTTTAATGGAAAATGAGTATAGTTTACGGAAAGCAGCGACTTTGAAGCATGGTTATAATCCATGTATCTATCGCCTTCTGCATAAATGGTAGCAATTGCATGTGAGCATGAAAAACCATACACATATCATATTTGGCAGGTGTAAGTACTCATTTTTAAAACAACAAAGTGAGGATCTGCATAGTGCAAAAATACACATATTCACTTATATTAAAAATCAAAACAAACTGAATATATATCGAATGATATTGTACAAAAAATGAATAAAAACATTACTGAACTTATATTCACAATATAGCTTATGATCATTTTAGGATCACATATAAAAAATATACAACAACAAGGCAATATAGTATTAACAATTATTAAACTTATATAAACAATATAGTATATATGCATTAACGGTGTTTATGCGATTCGTTACATTTCAATCACATATAGTTGACAAAAAATATTAAAATATATTATGTACTAGTTAAAAAATAGAAAATTGACCTTGGTGAATAAACTTAGTAGATATATTGTCAATGAACGGACTAACATTCCAGATACGACCCATTTGAATATGTTCTTCAAGCATAACTTCATACACATGAAATGGGAGTTCAGGTTCTATCAAAATATTTTTTTTGCGACGTTTTGACATCAAATCGATAATGCGTCGCCTAGACAAAAGCATAAAAACAAAAACAAACAAAAACCTATTATACAAAAAACAAACAAAAACAACAAGCTCTGAAAAAATTATACAAAAGAGTAAAACATGATCATGCCAACAAAGGCGTCGACAAAAAACTAATCCAGTTATTGAATGACTCGGATAAGCTTGAAGAGTATGACCATACCTACAACAAATGAAATATGCACTAGACAAGTGTTCCTTATGGATATTATAATAATAGGTTGCAAGCACTTCCCATAGAAACCATTTTTCTGAGTGATTATTCGTACCTTGTTGGGGAAAGGGTATATGTAGCTTTCTTAATACATGTATAACCTCCTTATATTTCTCATCAGATTTTTAAATGGGTTAGTTCAGCTTAATGTGGTAGAAACAATAATTGTAATGAAAATCAGGGAAAACCTTAAGAATAGATTTCAATTACCCTTCGCCACGATCACTCGAAAAAATGACGGGACGACTATCAACAACTTTATTAAGATGGAGCATAATCAATGCAAATTATCATGTACCAATGCATATGTTAAATGATAAAATAAACATTATATATATGCTATACTTTCAAAAAATAATACACTACATAAATGTTATATTGATTTAATCTGGAAAATAATTAAAAAGTAAAACAAATAGTGCAGAAAATATGTACTACATAAAGAATTTTAAAAAACT
The DNA here is from genome assembly GCA_023531435.1 of Papaver californicum. Taxonomy (NCBI): domain Eukaryota; kingdom Viridiplantae; phylum Streptophyta; class Magnoliopsida; order Ranunculales; family Papaveraceae; genus Papaver; species Papaver californicum. The sequence continues at coordinate 8,156,227 of JAJJMC010011023.1, read as the reverse complement.
TGTCTTAGTCGTCATTAAGACAAGTCATAGACAGCAAACCGCCTTTGAGCCTCCCAGTCAAAAAAGTTGTATCACAAAAAATCATTGATAGACTCAATTTATAAACTTCAATACAAACAACGAAACAAATAAACAACCTTTCAAATCTATTATCTGCATCATTATAATCGAAATCAACATACGACCCCTGATTGATTTTCTTCAAGGCATTTACAAGCCAAACAATATTAATGTACGACTTGTCATTATCAACAAATTTTTACTAGTACGACATATCCAACCCATAATATGCTTTGTAATATTTGACATTCACCCCTACACCAACTTTGAGGTAGTCTTTAATTTCCCGGGGATTGATAAGTGGGTTATGCCTCATACGATCTTGAATAAGGTGGTTGGTAAGCTTCTTAGTTATAAGAAGGATCCTCAACTTGTGTCAAGCACCACATGTATGCCTTCCTATATACTTTTTAATCTTGAAAACATTAAATAAAGAATCAATAACAACTGCATGGATCATCCATGAAATAGCCATCCCTACTGCACTTCATTGCGTACCTCCTTAAATCGTTCTTCACTTTTTTAACCTTATATCCAGTCCTTAAGCAATATTTTAGGCATGTTAGTCTTACATATTGAACACCTCTTCAAAAAAACTTGTTAGGATCATCAAAAACATAATTCATCGGAAAGAAGTGGTTTTACAATCTCATTACCCTATTTTTAATAATTGTCTCTAGCACTCACAATCAAATATGATTCCTTATTCACATGAACAAAATTGGATGAAGTTGATGCACCACTAGAAAGAACATCAACATGTAACTAAAAAAAAACAATTTCTTCAAAAAAGTAACGTTGCGCCCATACGGTGACACATCAACAAGCACACTTACTTTCACACCTTTATCAATATAATTGATTACAATATTTATAGGAGTTCATATCCTCCACTTATCACATATGCAAAACTGTAAATCTTCAATGTTAGAAAATAATTTAACCAAGTAAGCAAAATGATGCCGCTCATAGTAGATATGTGAATAACACATAATACGGACAAAAGTAAACATGTTAAACTTGTGACAAAAAATGACCAAACAATAAAACATAGCCATTTAGAGGCACTACTGAATTGATATTGAACAATATATTGTATATGCACTATTGGATTATATACAAACAATGAATAAAAATGATATTGAACTAATACTAAACAAAATATATAGCGGATATGCATTGTAGGATCATAGAAAAAATAAACAAAAAAAAAAGAAATTTAGCCGCACTACTGAACTGATATTGAACAATATAATGTATGTGCATTATTGGATTATATACAAATAATGAATGAAAACAATACTAAATTAATATTGAAAAATATAACTTGTATGCACTGTAGAACTATTATAAACAAAACTAACAACAATAAGACGAGTCGCATTACTCAACTTTTACTGAAAAATATATTGAATATCCATTGTTGGATCATAACAAAACAATGAAAGAAGTTGATGCACCACTAGAAACAACATCAACATGCAACTCAAAAAAAGATGATATCCTCGAAAAGTGTAATGCTGCAAGCCCATCCAGTGACACATTGATGTTGTTTTTAATATAGTGGTAAAATAGGTTCGATTTTCGGACTTGTGAAAATTTAATTTCTACACCTATTTTTTAATAACAGAAAATAAAGAGAATTAAAACAATTTGATTTTAAAATGGATGAAGAAAAACTAGGGTTTAAGATTCCACCATTAACCAATACTTCAGTGATAACATCTAACAATTTTTATATTCAATTTAATCTAAATATGCCAAAGATAGGTTTTTGAAAGAATAATTGTTAATCAAGAGCATGAGACATCAAGAGTTTAAAAACCAAGAATGACCCATCAGAAGAAAACACAATTATTTGAGAAAAACCATTTTTTCAATTTTAATTCAAGCAATTAATAATAAAAGAATTGTAGAATAAATATAATTAAAATAGAAGTTACCACAATTATTGGATGAACGGCTTCCTCCGTCGCCCCAGTGATGGTGATTAGCTCATTGTAATGGAAACACACTCAAAATAGACTTTCATTGCTCAAAAGGTGCTTACAATGGTGAAAAACTAGTAACACAGAAGAACAGAGACGCTTATAAACGTTACAGAGAAGTGTTCTCTGCGTTACAGAAGAAGGAAAAGGGAACAGGAAAGAAAGACAGACTCCAGGCGATGCTGATATAAGACTGCTTCAGCAGCTGCGTCAGCGACAGAACTAGCGACAGCTCTTTAGCGCCTTATGTTCTTCTTCTTTTCTACAGCAGCAAAAAACTTTTTTTTTCTTCCTGATTTTTTCCGGTGGCTCTGCCTCCTCTCCATGGCTTCCTCCTCGACTCTCTTGGGTATTTATAGGATTAGTAAACCCTAGAGACTCTTCTTAACCGATAAGGACTCAAAGAACACGTCCAAATCAATCTCAAATTTTGTGATATCCAAAACAGACCCAAACTTTGTTTTCCGTCCAGATTTAATCCCGTGTCCAATTTTTCCGGCTGAAACTCATTGTTGACGTGTGTTAATGTTATCCAGGTTGTTTAATTCACTTTGGATGAATTTTAATTACTCCAAATCACTAAAAATACGCAACACAGATTCTACAGAAACTTCTCACGTAACTTCTTTTTTTCCCGCTATTTTCGTAAGTTCAAATTCAAAGGGAGGTGCCCCTAATCCAAGAGCTGGGTGCCTTTATCAATTCTCTCTGGGTGCCTTTATCACTTTTGGAGCCGATTTTTCCCAAATTATTTATTTCTCAAAAATACCTACAAAGACATAAAAAGCCATAATAAGTACAAAATAAAACACTATCAAAATAGATAATCGAGCGCAATTTAGACAGAAAAATGATGTTGCTCATAGTAGACATGTGAATAACACATAATATTTAGAATAGGTCCGGAAGTAGATGATCGCTTCAGAAAAGTGGTAAAAATAGTTCTTTCGCTGAGACTTGTGAAGATTCGTTTTAGACCTAATTTTGATTTAATCTAGAAAATAAGTAAAATATTTTAATAATATTGGGAAGAACTGGAGCTTGGGATTCCACCAAAATCACTTGTGAATGATTTTTACAATGATTCTTTAACAATTATAGCTCTTTCATTGACTATGTTTCTTTGCCAAAAGTAGATTTCTAAAACATTAATTGTAAATCACAAGAACGACGCATCAAAAGCTCTTAAGTCCTAGCATACACCATCAAACAAAATCACATCTAATTAAGAAAAATCATAAATCAATGCAAAAGTCGTTAAGAATCAAAAATAGTTACCATTCATTCATGAAATATGACTTTCTCCATTGTCCCAGTGGTTTGGTTTAGCTCATCATGCTCAAAACACTCTCAAAAGATTGGTATATGGCTCAAAAGTGCTTGGGAAGAAGAAAAGAAGCTAAAAATAATAAAACAGGAAATCTGCAATATTTTTTGGACGTTACAGATTAACTGTTGCAATGGAGCTTGAAGATAAATATTGCAAAGCGAAGATAAACGTTGTTGTTGGGTTTAAGGAACTGTTGCAGCTGAAGATAAACGTTGCAAAGCGAAGATAAACGTTGTTGTTCAGTTGAAGAAATCGTTAGTCGTATTCCTGTTCTTCACGTTCAGCAGTAAAACTTTCATTTTCTCATGTTTTTTTTCGAGCCTCCCTGCCTTCTTTTTCTTCATCCTCTTTGCTATTTATAGGTTCAACTAACCCTAACAACTCATCCTTAATCGATAAGGACCCAAAACCAATCCAAAACAAACTCAAATTCATGTAAATCCGAGTCAGAGAAGGAAACTTTTTTCCGACAAAAACATGGATTCTCCAGCTTGTTTCATGGCTTTAAACTCTTGTAATTTACGTGTTTCATCCTCTAATGATTGTTGTTTCATGTTGATAAGGTTTAAACTCTTTAAAATCCCCCAAAAATCGTTTTTGAAACACCTCAGTAACTCTCGTACGTGAAGAATTGGTTTCCCGCCAACTTCAACTTTGAACCAAAAAGGAGGGTGTCCCTAATCCAAAAGTGGGGTGCCTTTATCACATTTTGTGGGTGTCTTTAGTGATTTCCTCTGAGTGCCTTTATCAACTTTTTGAGTCAATTTTTCCACAAATGTTTATTTCCCAAAAATACCTACAAACACATAAAGTAACACAATAAGTACCAAATTGAGCACTAACAAAATAGAGATTTGAGAACAATTTAGACGCAAAACTGTGTCTATCAAATACCCCAAACTTATTATTTGCTAGTCCTCAAGCAAATCTAATCTAAAAATAAAATAACAATCCTAACTCACTTTCATAGGCGTCGCGATTGCACTTAGCGTGTGCAACAAGCCTTTAAACCCATAGGTGTCCCTATCGGACGAGTTTGAGTCTCGTGAGGGTTTACAAGAGGTATACCCACAAAACCTTTACTCCAAACCTTATCTACCTATGAACGATTGAGGGTAAACACTAAACAAGCTATTTAGTTGGCATATTAAATTCTTCGGCTATGAGAATCATTACCCTACATGAGTCCAATTGTTGTACACGAGTTTGCACTCAGCGTACTAAAATTCATACAAGAATTCAAAACTCTACTAAGATAGTCAACCACGATACTCAGAATCTATCAAAGTTCAATCACATGGAAAGATTTAGAAGATGGATATAAAAGTAATGAATAGTGCACATGTTGACTAAGGTGAACGGTGTTTCCCATATCTGAAGGTCACTGCCAGGACGAATCCTAATGGATTGAAATACACTCCCACTAGTCTTAATCCTTATATTAATATCGACTCAGCTGGTATATACAAGTGTCCAATTGATCGATTTATTGAAAATAAAATAGTTATTTATTATTTTTATTAAATGTATTGACAATATGATTGGATCAAATGAATCCAAGCGCATGATCCTTATCAACATCTTACATGATAGTTCTCATGGATCCTGCTTTACACGCTTGCTTAGGCGACAGAGACAGGGAGAACACACACATATTGCTATCAAAGTGTCAATAATCAAAAAAATAAATAAATCATTTGGTCCGAATAATAGTAAAAATAATCTTAAACACTCTACTCCATCTTGGCGGCGATAACAATTCGATATTGGTGCCCCACCAAATCACTTAGAGAAACACAAAAAATGGCAAATTAAAAACATAAGGTGATATGGTCGAGATAGACTCCAAGATATGGTGATGACTATCATGTTATTTCTAACACTTGAACTCTGTCCTTTTATGAATATACCATTTAACTGGGCACACCAATTCCTATAGAAAAAGAGCTAAGTTTCCATCTACCTAAAATGGTTAGTGTCATCTTGAATTGTTCACAAGTTTCTAGATTTTGGAGTTTCATATTTCACTAAAAAGTTTCTCCCTTACCCCCAAACTTAAATATAACATTGTCCTCAATGTTCTAAAGATGAATGATTAAAAGCATCAACAAGGAGAAATTGTTACCAATCGAAGGAAAGGAGTTAAGAAAAGATATTACCGTGTCGCATGAGCGGGTTACCTCCTAAAAAGTGCTAAGTTTAAAGTTTTCAGCCAGACTAAGAAAAAATTAGTCACCTCATAGAATCATATAGCAACAACCGGAATAATTGTGGGTCATCTGAATCAAATAGTGCTATCACAAATAAAAGGAAACTGCAATAGGTCCAGAAAGTGAACAAACAAAGTACAACCTTATCCTTATTTAGTGTCTTGTTTAAGACAACTACATCTAGTTGTGGTTCAGGTTCAGGCTCTATAAAAGGGTCTAAATAAAATATTTTCATGGGCTAGATTTTCTCATAGGTAGGATCAACAGGATCAGGTTGTAAAGTCTGGAGTAACTCAACTAAGAACTTAGAAGTACATAATAATAACCTGAATAATTGTGGATCCTCAAAGTCAACCAGATTTGACTCACACAGTTGACTACAATGAAAGTGGTAGTCATTCTTAAGAAAATGTGTCAATTCTAATTCCCTAAAGTAATTAGGCTTAGTCTCAAAACTGAATAACTGACACATTTGAAATCCATACGTTCCCACATATGGAAGAAAATATTTTGGTGGGAAAACAAAGTCAATCTTGGTATTATTTCCTAGGTAAACCACATCGACCAGAGGATGAGTTTATAACAACTGAACTTCTTTTTGGACATCAACATGCTTAGGGAATCTAGTTTGAAGATGATCTTGAAAAATGGTAGAGGTGCAAATTTCAAGTCCCAAGTGAGGGACCTTTTTAAGAGTCAAAGGTAAAGCACATGGAGAATAATAGTCACCCCCAAACTTAGAGTTTTCAGTGTATTTAAATACACTACTCACAGTTTCCCTAATTTCTAGATCGTCAGATTCCTGAAAATAGTCAATTGCTTCTTTTAGGTTATAATCAGGTGGTGCATCCTCACTCATATTTAAAATCTTTACGAGTCTATCTTTGTTATCTAAGACCATTGTTTCTAAATTGTTGGACTCTAAAACAATATTCTTAGGATAAACCCGCTTCTTTAAACCATTATCAACTTCAAAACAAGAAAATTTTACATCGTCTAAAACAGTGATATCTCTAGTCAATCCCTCTTCCTTTTGAATAGGTGAATAATCATTAAAATTATTTGGATTTGAACCATAAATAACACTATCATCATGAATCACAATTGGAGTGACAATTTCCTGATCACTCTGCCTGTATACTTCAAGTTCTTCATCAATACTATCCTCATCATAATAATAATATGAAGATGTTTGAACCTCGTTTAAATAAGTAGTGTTACCAATTCTATCCTCGTCCTCTTGACTAGGTGAACAATTATCAAGGGTAGCCTATATTGGAAATTAAAATCATTTTGAGCAATATTATTCTTTGCAAGACTTTCATTCACACTTAATGCAAATCTATTTGTATTCTCAGTTAACTGCTTGAGGGATTCTTCTAAAGAAAGAGTTGGACTACTAATTGTTCACCCCCTAACATAACAAGAACCTATTTGTATTTTTCAGTCAACTCCTTAAGGGATTCTTCTAGAGAAACAAATGGATCATAAAGAGTATTAGATCGCAACTGCTCGTGTGATTCTTCTAGAGAAAAAGTTGGACTACTATTTGTTCCTATCACACTTATTTTAAAGCTATGTTCCATCTCAGATATCTTCTTGAGTGATTCTTTTAGAGGCATAATAGGTTCATGATGAGTACTAGATCGCAACTGCTTCAATGATTCCTCTAGAGGCATAATAGGTTTATTATAAGGACTAGATCACACATGCTTTAGGGCATCCCTCCAAGACAAAGAACTCGAATTTTTCTCATTTTCATGTTCATATGACGGGTGTGTATATGAATAGTAATTGGGATCACCCTGGTATGAACAATAACCTCCAAAAGGTTGATGGTGGTCCCGACTACTATCCACACCATGTTGATAGTACGGATAATGTCTATTTTGAAATTCAGTCGGATATTCATTGTATTCGTCCTTATAATACTAGTTCGACTTTTTCAGACAAAAACTTCCTAAAATCTTTACAAAAAATCTAAGAAAATAAATCCTAACAGGAAGGGGGTTCTAAACATATACAAACAAGGCCGACTCAACCAAATCAAACCTACTGAATCTAGCAAACAAAAAGCATGATGGCTCCACTTAGATTGTTTCTAGACCAGTTTTATTCTTCCAAAAGGCAACTAGTTACAGTTTTACCAAATCTCTTAAAACAATCTGAATCAGATTAAGTCGAATAGAAACAGGATAAGCTCTAAGGAGCTTTGATAACCTGCTTCTTTGGAAACGTTTCCTTGGGTTACAAGGTGGCTCAAATCTTCTTAAAATAATCTTCCTGAACTTTGAGTTAGGCTAACAGAGTAACCAATACAGTCCTTTTGAATGATTTTCCAATAAGCTCGTTACCCTATCAGTCTCTTTCTAGTCAAATTTTAAGGCTTAGGTCTACGTTTTGGTAATGTGTTCCTAAAGTGGGAAAGAAGGAAACGATGATGAAATTCGAGTCCTTATCTTATATGGCACGTCCTTGCCCTTTACTAGAAAAATAAATCCATATTCAGGTCCTCAACATATATGCATTACAAAGGCGTCCAGAAAACCCACTGACAGGGGGTTCGTGGGTGGTTAGAGTCTTACCTCTCGTTCCAGACGGGCAATGAACCGTTGAAGTCGACTCAGGCCACCGAATCCTATGTCAGTGTACGAACCCGAGGGGCTGAGACAATATCGTAACTGTCGTCCTTCCCTGTTGCAGTTTATGTTCAAAAATACCCTTCTGTATGGCTTAAAAAATAATAATGTCGAAAAGTCCAAAAAAAAAGTCCAAAGAAAAAATCCAAAAAGAAAAGAAAAATTACAAAAGTAATAAAAATACAATTTTCTAAAAACAAAAATAAACAAAACCCTAAAAAAATTTAAAAAAATTAACTAAAAAAATAAAATAAATTTTCTTATTTTTTTCTGTTTTTTCGATTTATCTTTGACTCCAAGTCTTTAATCAATCAATATAATCTTTGGCTCCAATTTCTTTTTGATCCAAACCCTGTAATACAAAGAAAAATGCCCAAAAATGTAAAATAGAACAAATAAAAATAAAAATCTAATTAAACTAACTAACCTAAAAAAAAACTAAAAACAAATCTAAAAACAAGTCCCCAGCAGCGACGCGAATAACTTGATCGTTTTAGAAAAGTGGTAAAAATAGTTCTTTCGCTGAGACTTGTGAAGATTCGTTTTAGACCTAATTTTGATTTAAACTAGAAAATAAGTAAAATATTTTGAAAATATTAGGAAGACCTGGAGCTCGGGATTCCACCAAAATCACTTGTGAATGATTTCTACAATGATTCTTTAACAATTATAGCTCTTTTATATTTCTTTGCCAAAAGTAGATTTCTAAAACATTAACTGTAAATCACAAGCATGGTGCATCAAAATCTCTTAAGTCCTAGCATACACCATCAAACTAAATCACAACTAATTAAGAAAAATCATAAATCAATTAAAAATCAATGCAAACGTCGTTAAAAATAAAAAATAGTTACCATTCATTCATGAAATATGGGGTCCTTCATTGTCCCAGTGGTTAGGTTTAGCTCACCATGCTCAAATCACTCTCAAAAGATTGGTACATGGCTCAAAAGTGCATGAGAAGAAGAAAATAAGCTAAAAATAATAAAAACAGGAAATCTGCAACGTTTTCTGGGCGTTACAGATTAATTGTTGCAATGGAGCTTGAAGATAAATGTTGCAAAGCGAAGATAAACATTGTTCTTAGGCTGAAGGAATCGTTGTAGCTGAAGATAAATGTTGCAAAGCGAAGATAAACGTTGTTGTTCAGTTGAAGAAATCGTCGTCGTATTCATGTTCTTCACGTTCAGCAGCAAAACTTTCTTTTTCTCCTGTTTTTTCCCCGAACCTCCCTGCCTTCTCTTTCTTCTTTCTCTTTGTTATTTATAGGTTCCACAAACCCTAACAACTCATCCTTAATCGGTAAGGGCCCAAAAACCAATGCAAAACAAACTCAGATTCATGTAAATCCGAGTCAGATAAGAAAACTCTTTTCCGGCAAAAACATGGATTTTCCCGCTTGTTTCACGGCTTTAAACTCTTGTAATTTACGTGTTTCATCCTCTAATGATTGTTGCTTCATGTTGATAAGGTTTAAACTCTTTAAAATCCCCCAAAAATCGCTTTTGAAACACCTCAGTAACTCTCATACGTGAAGAATTGGTTTCCCGCCAACTTCAAATTTGAAACAAAAAGGAGGGTGCCCCTAATCCAAAATTAGGGTGCCTTTATCATATTTTGTGGGTGCCTTTATCCACTTTTTGATCTAATTTTTCCACAAATGTTTATTTCCCAAGAATACCTACAAACACATAGAATAACACAATAAGTACCAAATTGAGCACTAACAAAATAGAGATTTGAGAATAATTTAGACACAAAATTGTGTCTATCAGTTGACATATTAAACAAGTCAGAAAATGACCAAACAATAAATCAACAAAAATAACAATATAGAGGCACTACTGAACTTATATTGAACAATATAACTTATACACACTATAGGATCATCGATAAAAAAAAACAATGATAAGGAAATTTAGTCGCATTACTAAACTTCTATTGAATAATATAGTCTATATGCACTATTGGATTATATACAATTACTGAAGGGAAACTAGTATTAAAAATTATAACTTATATGCACTACTGGATCGTAAACAAAAATGAACAACGAAAAGACAGTTTAATCGTAGTACTGAACTGAACTTCTACTAACAATATATTGAATATGCATGGTTGGATCACATACATAAACAATGAATGAAAAATATTACTTAACTAATGTTGAACAATACAATCTAATGCATTGTTGGATCGTATACAAAAATGAATGCAAATATTACAAAACTGATATTGAATAGTATAGTGTATATGCACTATAGGATAATAGACAAAAATGAACAACAATAAGGAAGTTTATTCACATTACTGAACTTCTATTGAACAATGTAGTTTATATGTATTGTTGGATCATATACAAATCATAATGAAAAACATTATTGAATTGCTATTGAACACAGTATAATTTATATGCACAGTTGCATCATATAAAAAAATAAATTTAAAAAATAGAAAAAAAATCTAAAAATAAACAAAACTAACCCTTTAAACATGACAATCTCGTCAACTGAATAAAAATGAATACCAAATCTCAAAAATAAATAATGAACCTAAAAACCAAACAAAAAACTAAAATGAAATATTGATTTTCATAAAAACACACACAAATATATATATACACAACTGAGTAATTATTTCGAGATATATACACATCCAAATATATTATGTTCAATGCAATATATGAACTATATATATAAAAAAAAAAACGAAAACAGAAGACCAAAAAGGAATCAACGTTTCTACAATGATTATGATGGAATTGACATCATATGAATCAGTAAAACAAAAAGATAAAAAGAATAATTCAAAATTATAAAAGAAAATACTGAAAAATATCATTTAACATGCTCATTAAATGTTTTTGTTAGAGGGTGAGAAAAAGTCGTATTCGACTCGGTAACTAGGATCGATTCCAAGTATGTTTATATAGACTATATTAACCCTAGTAACACACAAACTCTTGATGATGGGTACATAAATTATACATTTTTAGTCCCTAATTTATATTTGTTAGTACTTGTATTTATGCTAATATTATTATTTTTATATTATTTTAGGTGGAACACTTAAATCCCGAAGTTAAATACAAAACATGGGCTAAATGAGTTGTGGGCAGTTAAAATTGGCTAGAGCACGTCACTGGTCGATTGAATGGGGTAGTCTGATGGCTGGAGTCTGTGTTGAGTTCTGTTGGATGCGGACATGAGGTGGGGAGTACTTTCTGGGGTCTCTTTTTGGATTCACGTGTAGAGAGAACTTAGGGTAGAGAAGAAAGAGAGTTGGACATGAGAAGTGAAAGAAGGTGGGTCCGGTCGGTTGAATTTGGAAAGATGAAGTAGGCTGTTGGCGTCAGCTAGAGTAGGTTAAAAGAGGTTAGAGGGGGACTTTCAGGCGTAGACTAGGTTTTGTGGAGAGAGTATAAAAGACAAAACGAAAAGCGTATAAGGGGGGGAGAGTCTTCGGGGTTGTTGTACAGAGGTGAGAGGGTGTGGAGAGAAGGTTGATTGGAGGGAGAGGTGGAAAGAAGGGATATTGGTACACAGAAGAGAAGGTGGTACGGATTGGAGGGATTAAAGACAAGGTCAGACAGAAGAAAAAAGACGACGTGAAAGGGAGAGAGGTGGAAAGTATAAAGGGTGATTGGTAGGCTAGGATGCGTCTGATTTTGTGAGAGAAAGTACAGTGGAAAGGCTGGAAAAGAGGCTAGAGAGAGAGATAGAGTCTATATGTGAAGAAAGTTTTTGGACGGAATAATACAGAAAAGACAGAGAAGAACGCCATTGCTTTACTTTGGTTTAATCTTTCCCTCTCTATTTCCCTCTCTACTTTTGTTATATATTTTTATGGGTTTTAAGAAATCCATCTCCATATCTCACTAATTTTGTAGCTATGGTTTATGTTGAAACCACTTAAAAGTTTTAGATCAATTAAATTAAATTATTTGATACAGACTATTATGATTTGAATAAATTAACTCCTGATTTGATTTATTGATTTAATGATAAAATTAGTTGTTGCTTCACCAATTCTGTACAATACTGTAACCTATGCGCATAATTAATAGGATAACAAATATGTTTGTCTACTTATCTAATATTTCATGCTTGAGTTAAATCCTTAGATGAGGTATGCTTAGAATAGTCAGGTATTATTTGTGAACCTATAATTAGTTTCGTATAATTTTCTTGCTAACACAATTAGATGGTGTATGATGAGACTTAGAGTTTTTGATGTGCCATGCTTAGGGCGTCCCAGTGAAATTTGCGACTTTAATAGATATAACAGGTGATGTCGATAGAACGAACAATAAGTAAATATTCAGGAGTTATGTTTCACTTCAGTAATTATATAGAAATAGTGGTGGATACTGAAAACCCTGGTTACTGTTTCTCCCATTTGGTTTATTTTATTAGTTTAGTTTATTTTTCTTGTTTTAACTTTATTCCGAAAAATCCAAAAATATTATTTCTGATTAGTTTAATTGAGATATTAATTGCAGTATTGTCCCCGCTCCATGTGGTTCGACTCTGCATTGTAGACACCGTGCGATTGCGGTTATTTATATAGGGTTTCCAAATCCTATCACTTGGCACACTCCCAAAGTTAAAAAAAAAACACTTGTAAATTATCATTCTTATTTCACCACCACCGCTGCTGTCATCATGCTGCTACCATTGCCGCCACCGGTGATTAAGAAATATCATATAATATCTCTAGCAACATCTTTATCACCTTAAGAATTTGGGCTAAAAAAACATTACCATTGAATCTAAAAAGTTTGGACGGATCAGGTGCAAGTTTAAGACAACACTGAATTGGTTAACATTAATACGATTACTCATAATATATGCTCTTAAACATGAATATTAATCTTAATCTTATACCATTCATATTTCTACAAAAAAAAAATTGAATTCAGGTTCAAAATTAGTATTTAATTCTTTGCTAGTTGTTCATCAACTTATCAAAAGATTGTAATATATTTATTGATGATATATTCTCTTTCAATTTAACCTTATTAAAAATTAAATCGATTTTTATATCAATCGAAAGGGTTCTTCTAAATCCCTATGTTGAAGGGTAATTAAAGATGATATAAAATATGATTGATTTTAAGATCTTTGAGATATTTACAATGCACTAAATTCATTACAGCAGACCAGAACAACAATTTTTGACAACCTGATAAAATAACAAAAACAAATACAAAATCAACCAATGATTTTGATTGTATGTATCTTAGATACTAGAGATATCTTTTGAATCGAAAATCCTACCCGAGTAAAAGTGATTTTCTATTGCAAACTTATATTCATAAAATTAATAACTAAGAAGGCTTGTGAAATTGGTTATATATTTAATATCATTGATTGGCGACATATGTTATGAGTCGTTAAATTATAAAAATGGTGGCGGGCAGTAACAGAGGCGGTGACTAGGAGTAGTGGCGACAGTAGCAGTACTGGGATAAGTGTGCACTAGATTAGGTCAAATGATTTTTCTAAGTGCGTAAAGATTTAGTGTGTATTTGTGTTACTAAGGTTAATTTAGTCCTACTCATAAGGATATTTGGAATTGGTCCTAGTTATCGAGTTGAATATGATTTTCGCTCTCCTCATATCCTTTTTTGCTCTCCCTCTAACAAAAACCCTCATTAAATTAATACAAAATGGTAATTCCTACATTAGAGAAGGAAGATTGTTGGTTGGACGAAAGGCTAACCAAGTAGTTAACCTAAGGTTCAATGGAAAAACTATTTGATCGGAGGTCCATAAAAAGTTTTAATTACGAAAATGACCTATATTCCATCACCCAAATGTGTGAACTAAACACGATTTTCCCTTATTTTTCATTCTTTTGCTCGGTCTTCGTTATTCTTCTTTCTTTCTCTCTTTTTCAATCAAACCTGAATAAAAAAAACAACAACGAATCACATGATGAATATTACCCAACTAGATTATAGGAAATCATCAAGACCTATATTTACAATGAAGAAATCCTGTGAAAACATAAAAAAAAACCCAATCTTATCTAAATCTTTGAAGAAATATACATTTAATCTACCAAATTAAAATGTAGTATCAAAAGGTATGAAACAATGATATCAGTAGATAAAAATGGTGAGAACAAAAAAAATCAGCAAAACCATACAAGATTTTTTTTTTTATAGAAGATGATGATGATTTTGAAGAATCACCAACAATAAGTAAACAAAACATATGATCCAACATTAGATATCAATATGTTATGAGTGAAAACCTATTATCCAACAATAGATATTGATATGTACCATATAAAAAAAAACTATGATCCAAAAGTAGATATTGATAATATACTGGGTGAAAACCTATGATCCAACAATATGTATTGGAATGACTAATGGATATTAATATGTACCAATCATAAAAAAAAGCTATGATCCAAACAGTAGATATTGATGTGTGCCCATCCCAAAAAAATTATATGATCCAACAATAAATATTGACATATATACCCATCCCAATAAAACATGCAGTACATATTATTTTCGGTTTTCAAAACAGTTTCTCGTGACACAATTTTCTTTCCTTGTTTTACAAGAAAACTGAAACCCTAGATTTTCCCTCTTTGGTTTCTTTTCTTCTACAAAAGAAGAACTCGAGCTTTGTGAAAACCATCCCAGATGCTGCTACTATCCTGTCTTCTTTCCCCTCTTCTCATTTTTTTTGCACTTTGCATGTTTATTTTCTTTCACTTCTTGTTGCTAAGTTCAGAGAGTGGGTAGCTTGTGTGTTGTGCTAATACAAGTTATCTATGACACATCTTTACTATTGAGGTTTAACATATCATTCATTCTTGAGTGCACCCACGAACTAATGTGTTAAGGACAACTTGTTAAATAAGTAATTCTGGTCTCGTTAAGTTGTTTGTGCTACAATATAGT
This sequence comes from Papaver californicum, assembly GCA_023531435.1. Taxonomy (NCBI): domain Eukaryota; kingdom Viridiplantae; phylum Streptophyta; class Magnoliopsida; order Ranunculales; family Papaveraceae; genus Papaver; species Papaver californicum. The sequence continues at coordinate 8,141,075 of JAJJMC010011023.1, read as the reverse complement.
ATATAAATATTTCTTCTGATACATTTAACCTTTGTTGTTCATTGTTGCAAGATTCCAACAACAAGTGTTGTCTATTAATCTTCTACCCTAAATCAGATTCTTCACAAACTAAAAATCTACCTAGGTTAATCATTAATCATCATAAAAGTTAAACAAGTAAATTTATCAATAAAAAAAAGAGCAAGAAATAACTAACTTCATATCCCGACAAGAAAAAACTATCTAGTTAAAATTAAACGAATGATGTTAATCTTAGCCTGAACCTTTGTTGTCACATTCGCGTCCATCTCTGAATCTATGATTCTCTTTTGGATCAAATACATTGATCATAATCCCTGATTTTCTAATATACTGTTTGGATACACACCCAGAAATAGTTTTTCGACTTATAAAAATCAAAAGGTAAGAAGTTAGTTTGGATATAAAATTTTAAAACTACTTTTAAAAATAAAAAAATTAACTTTTTATGAAGTATCCATACGCGCTATAAACCTCTTTTCTCTTACAAAATCACCATAACTCACTCGACTTCCACTTGAAAGCAAAAGGGGGCTTTTAAAGTAGCCCCATTTCAGAGCAAACTTGGGCTTTTAATGAGGTCCAAAACTCCAAATGCTTCCGTAGGTAAAATAAATACACTTAAAAAACCTTATCTAAAATCTTCATTGCCTCTTCTCTTCAGAAAATTCTCAATCTCACCCAAAAAAAACCCAGAACAACCAATCATGGCGGAACGTGGTGGTGCAGGAGAAAGAGGTGGATTTGGTAGGGGATTTGGTGGACGTGGAGATAGAGGTCGTGGGGATAGAGGACGAGGAGATCGTCGTGGTGGAAGAAGAGGTGGACGTCGTGAGGAAGAAGAGAAATGGGTACCAGTAACCAAACTTGGTCGTCTTGTGAAGGAAGGTCAGATTCGAAGTCTTGAACAGATCTATCTTCATTCATTAGCAGTCAAGGAGTATCAGATTGTTGATCAACTATTAGGACCTGTTTTGAAAGATGAAGTCATGAAAATCATGCCGGTTCAGAAACAGACTAGGGCTGGACAAAGGACTAGATTCAAAGCATTTGTTGTTGTTGGTGATGGTAATGGTCATGTTGGTTTAGGTGTGAAATGCAGTAAAGAAGTTGCTACTGCTATTCGTGGTGGTATTATTCTTGCCAAGTTATCTGTTGTCCCTGTTAGAAGAGGTTATTGGGGTAATAAGATTGGTAAACCACATACTGTTCCTTGTAAGGTTACTGGTAAATGTGGTTCAGTTACTGTCCGTATGGTTCCTGCTCCTCGTGGTGCTGGTATTGTTGCTGCTAGGGTTCCTAAGAAGGTTTTGCAGTTTGCTGGTATTGATGATGTTTTCACTTCTTCTCGTGGATCTACAAAAACCCTTGGAAACTTTGTTAAGGTTTGCATTTCAATTTTCCTCTTTCTCTGTTTGTGGATCTGCCTAAATGTTTGTTCTGTGAATGTTTGATGTTCTAGGAAGAGTTTTATTGAATGCTAGCTTGTTCATCAGCTCTATATTTTAGGGTTTTTAGACTCCTTATATGGTTTGAAATGGTTTATGTGATTTAAAACTCCATGGATTGGTCACAAATTTTCTGTAGGTTTTAGATTGTACCACATGATTGACTATTGTATGGATTTAAATTGGTAAATTATAGTTTTAGGGTTAGTTTCCATTTTGATTAGTGTTTGGTCTATACAGTATCCATATATGGTAAATAGAAACAGTTGCATACGTGGGGTTCTTAAGGTCACTTGTAATGTCTTTGGCTTAATGATTATATACCTTCTGTAGTCAATATATGCTATTCTCATCGGTATGCTTCCAATAACATGAAAACCTAAGATGTATATGAGAGCCCTGTTACAATAATACATAGTGATGTTTATATCAGTAATCCTTGATACAGTGATGGATTGTTGACTCATCACATGTCAGATTTCAGAGGTTTTCAGTAATCTATGAGAAGAGAATTCATGTATCCTGTATTTTCATTCCAATTTCAATCATTTAACTTTTACCGCTGTTTTGTTGCTCAATGATTACTTGCCTATCTGAGTCAATTTTGAGTGGCTTTAAGTCATATGCTGAGATTGAAGAAGAATAGGAGAGTTGCTGTACAGAACAATAACATAATTTGTATATGTTTTTTCTTCTTTTCCATATGGTGATGTTATTCTTTCAGTGTTTACCTGATTGGCACATTTTTTGTTTTGGATAAAAGTGTATGGGCCCTGTTTGTAAATTTATGCATTGGTTTCTATGTGCAGGCTACTTTCGACTGTCTCCAAAAGACTTACGGGTTTTTGACTCCTGATTTCTGGAAGGAGACTCGCTTCACAAAATCTCCATTCCAGGAGTACACTGATCTCTTGGCGAAGCCTACAAAAGCCCTCATCCTTGATGACGTGGAAAAGATGGATGTATAATTGGGATGAGACCGTGGTAGGATTTTAAGCATTAAAGCTGATGAGACATTGCTTCTTTTGTTGTTGTTTTTTTAGTGTGAAAACTTCAAGCATAGAAGAAAGTGTAGTTTGCAGTTATTGACGTATGTCTCGTAGTTAAGTTCATAAACTGTACTGTGTACTTGAATTGAGAATTTTGCTTAGCTTAATTTTAAGATTCTCCATGACTATGTTTGCTGCTCTACAAAAATTTAGATGGTCGTAGAACATCGGAACATGTGGTTACTTATAGAAATGATAATGCAGTTTTCATATACGATGATGAAGGTTAAGAGACTTAAAATTGTAATAAATGCACACAAATGTTTTACAGAGCTGGGACGTTTTCAGTAGTTTTTGTTCACAGGCGAAGCATTTCCTGCTTCCATGCTTCTTGCGGTGTGCAAGATGCTCCTCCTTTTTTGCGGAGGAAAAATCAGATGATGGATTGGACAATGAGATCACATCTGGTTGTGATTTCATCTATTTTTTATCATGGCAGGATATAATTGCCTGGTCAGAATGTTAAAGTAGCCCGCTACCTTTTATTAGTAAACTGAAAACGTAGGCATCACTCAGACAAATCTGAGTAATAAGGAGGACTTGATGGCTTTGTGGAATTACTGTACCTAAACAAAAGTCTGTAGTACTACACAAGGAAAGAACAGGTTCCTTAATTAACAATGAAATCTATCTTATCAAGTTGATGGCTACTCACTTCTCAAATCCCAACTTGATAACGAAGTCTTTATTCTTGTTATTATGTCTACTGCATAGTTTATTGTAATGCTGATAATAATGGTTCCTTAAACAGCTTCCAAACTCATCATTTGGTATTGTATCGTTCAAGTCACTAGTTTCCCTCCACAGTCCACACACATTTATACATGTTGCCGAGCTAATTAACTGCATGGATGTATATCAGAATTTCTTGCTGTGATACCATCAATAATGTTTGCGGGAGGGCCGGTAAACTGGCCTATTTATCATTAAGTAGTACATTATGTACAGAATATATATAACTTGAAACAAGTAATACAGCTACACTTTTCTTAACATTTGAGGATCCCTACTTCTAAATTGTATAAGAAGTCCAACCTGAATTGTTGTATATCAGATCTAACATTGTCTAATGGCTCTAGATATTGCTCATAATACGATCGGTGGTGTTCTACATTCACAACACACAAAGAAGGAATTGATATTTTCAAAAGAAAATGGGATGTCGAGGACGCAAGAAATTTGGCGTTAGTATTTTTGCCCCTTTCCACTTTAATCGGGGTGCATTTTGGGTTGCAGTCATTTTGTTTTGGATCACTTTTCCTATTGGGATAAGTCTTTCATATCATAGAAACCTTACTCATAAGAGCTTTAAGCTCGCAAAACCACTCGAATACTTGTTCGCTAATTTTGGGCTTCATGCTGCACAGGTTATTTACATATACTGATTTTTGTATGTTTTATCTCTGTAGCCTTGATAATTTTTCTGGTTATTGCTTGATTTGCTTTGCTTGCTGGTGTTTCTATGATTCAAACTGCTAAGCAGGGTGACCCTATCCATAGGTACCACCATCAATTTACAAAAATTTGCCGATTCTGACCGACATGTCCACTAGAAGGATTTTGGTTCGATGTACTTGGCATTAGGCCACAACCTAGATACAATCCCTTTCCTTGTTGCATCCCTCTTAAACACTCCTCCTCGATGAAATCTGCAAGTTCAGGCTTGGGTTTAATTAGTATTTTCATGACTGCCTCTTTCACCGATGTGTCAGTGATTTGGTGCTGCCCACTGCTATGTTTCCATTTCTGATGTCATTACAGAGAAGGATCCAGTATTCCTGATTAGAACCTCGTAATTACTGATATGTTCTATATTCTTCTCCCTCCCTATTTTTTTCTGAAAAAATATTATTATCATTTTTTTTATTTTAATCTAAACATAAATTAATTTAAAAAAATGATAATAATTTTTTTTCAGAAACAAAGATAGTATTACCTGCATTTTCTTCTTTTATTATTTCTTCGTTAGGCGTCGTGGCCCAGTTCGACTAAAACCAGGGCATTCGAAGATTTTGACACGGTAAAAAAAAGAAGCCTGATATAGGGGCTCCCACATCAATAGAGGGGCTCCTAGTTGAGCCAAGGTGACCCAATTTTACGATAAGGGATGTCCTAGGGGGTAAAGTTAAATGTCCATTTTACCCTTCTACTAATTAAAACCTAAACTCTTTTAATTTCTTTCCAAAATTTTCAAAACTTTCAAAAACAAAACCAAAGAAAAAGCCAACCGTAACCCATCTAAATTCATCGCCGATTCGCAAATTCATCGTCGATTAAAATCAACAAAACAATTCGAGATGAAGAACCATACTAAAGGAATTCAAGGTAGTAGTGATGGCAATGAACACTTTTCAGGGCAACCTAATCAAGAGATTCAACAAGAAATCGATAACCGTTCGCAAAATCAAGCAGAGAAATATCCAACAATGGTGTATCTAAGGTATTGAATCAAACCCATGTTATTCTTAGAACTTGTAATTGATTTATTCGCCTGTTTGATCATGTTTTTGGGGAAAAAATGTTGGACACAGTTGATATTACGGTTGGGTCCGTGTCAAAACCCAACCGTAACATTTGGTGTTCTTGAGTATTACGGTTGGGTTATTTTTAAAACCCAACCGTAACATTTGGTGTTCTTGAGTATTACGGTTGGGTTATTTTCAAAACCCAACCGTAAATTAAATGGAAGAAGATGAATAGTTTAGGATTTTACGGTTGGGTTTCAATAGAAAACCCAACCGTAAGTAATTTGCGCCATTTTTTGAAAACCATTCTACGGTTGGGTTTTGAGAAAATCCCAACCGTAACACTAGTTTGCATAAAAATTTTGTAAGAAATTACGGTTGGGTTTTTCTTAAAACCTAACCGTAACATATGGATAATTTTTTTTATATAGTTTACGGTTGGGTTTTGAGAATAAACCAACCGTAATATTTGCGCACATTAAAATTTATGTTTTTGTTTTACGGTTGGGTTTTAAGAAAAACCCAACCGTAAAAATGATATGCAAGTCAGTTACATGTATGTTACGGTTGGGTTTTTGTTAAAACCTAACCGTAACATATGGAAGAAAATTTACGGTTGGGTTTTTCTCAAAAACCCAACCGTAAATTTTCCTGTGTAGTCAATTTTTTTTACTTGAAGTTGAATTGCTTGGAAATTATCTAACTTGTATTGGTTGTGTGTTGTAAGAAGAATAAAAGGGGTAATAATTTAACACCTATTTCTCACACTCCAACCCCTCGCCACGGAAAGCATTTAGGAGTTGAGAAGAGAGGCGTGAGCAAGACCCATAATCCCTCTTTTGAGGTAGGTGGTGGTAGTGATCCTCAAATTGCAGAAGAGGAATATAATGTGTTCCAAGGCTTGGGTGATCTACCAACACCCAGAGGTTCTCTTGTGATTAGAGAACCACCACAAGAGCAACAAGTAGAAGAAGAAGAGGGGGACAGAGAACAACATGTCCCTCAAGGCAAAGGTAAAGAAATTAGAAAAGAAAAGGCAAAGAAAAGGGTGGTTGCCAAAGAAAGTCCCAAAGAAAAGGCCGAACCTCAACTGTGGCCTAAGAGGAGGAATGGAGGACTATGGGGTGAGGCCCGAGACAAATCAGCAATATTATTTGGTTATCCCCATTCATGGGCTGCCAAAGTTGCAGCGACCAAGGTATTATTCTAATCACTTCTCTTATTCTGTTAAATTTTGGTTTGTTAACTTGTGTAAGTAAAACAAATTTTTTTTTATTCTTTGTAGGATCATACACAGGCGATCAAGAAATTGGTTCGTCAAAGGGCACAACATTGGCCCTTAACTGAAGAATGTACGGCTGTACAAATTCTTGTAAATGGTACCGGGTTAGCTCCCGGAGTAACACATTCAATGTGGGAGTATGACAGCGTCGTCTGCGCAGCCTTCAGGGAACGTTATTGGCCTGAGACCGATACGTTTCATCTCCCATTCGGCGAAATGACTATAACGCCGGATGATGTCCACTCAATTCTAGGGTTGGAGGTGGAAGGTAAATCTGTGTTTGAGGGTTTTGACAACAACATGTTCTGGAGTGATATTTATGCACTTGTCAAAGAAACACTTGGATGGGAGAAGACCGAAGCTAAATCGGAATTTAAATTGGTGACTGGAGATAAACCGGGGATGCCAAAGAAGAAAGTTCAATACATGAGCAAGAAAATATTGCTGCGGTCACTACGGGAGAAGTTTGGAGGGACCGCGAAGTTGGAAATGGCTGGGGTCGTCATAGATGACACCAGAGCCATTCGAATAGCCAGAGCTTATCTGCTATATATGCTCGGCACCATCTTCTTTGGTGACAACTCGGGCAACAGGGTGAACGTCCAGTATCTACAATGGCTTCAGGGTGATCTCGGGATGACCCATCAGTACTCGTGGGGAACTGCCACCCTGGCCTACCTACTTGCTAACCTTCGAAAAGCTTCGAGGGTCAGGGGAACTGAGATTGCCGGTAATACCGGTCTGCTTCAGGTAATTTATTGTTTGAATTTGAATGTTCAATTTTAATTTTTTTTTTTTTCTTATATTAATATTAATTATCTTTATAGGCATGGGTATACGATCACTTTCCCAGACTGGCTCCTCAAACAAGCGTTGATGTTAATGGACCTATGGGAAAGAAATTCGTCTTCACCGGGACGCAGGCAAAATATAAAGAAATGCTCATAGCAAAGATGAGAAAAGAAATTGATGCTTTCACGGTCGAAGATGTTGTTTTCGATCCTTATGTGAAGATTAGCATAGAGGGTGATGGACATGTTGAAGATTTACGACGATTGTCGGACGTGGCAGGCTACAACGGCCCTTTGTATCATCCGTTTGGGTACGTGATGTCCAACCCACGGCGAACTCTCCGCCAATATGGATACGTCCAAACAACCGTTACACTGGAAATGTTTAAATTGTGTGTGAATGGGTCGATGATCGAAGGGCCAAACATCGTGTTAAACTATGAGCCAACGCCTTCAGTCGCGGTTTGGAATAACCGCAATGATCCGAAATACCAAGTCCAAAGGAATGAGTTAACTCCCTCTCCGGGCACAAAAGAGGCTGCAGGAGATTACTTGGATTGGTATCGCCATTTTGGTCATCCAACTATCATCAACAATGATCCGGAGACTCTGGCAATCAACACAGGAGATGGTTTCTGGAAGAAAGCATATTTCAATTTGGTACGTACATTATTTTTGTTATTAATGTTTTTAAGATTTATTATTAAACACTGATCCTACTTTAATTTCCATATGTGAATAGAAAAAGAAAGCCGTTGCATTGGCGGACTCTATTAATCCATGCATAAACACAATTGATGTGAGGACGCGTGACCAAGTCCAAGCTTTGATTAGGGAGGTTCATCATGAAGTTGAGGATGTGCAGCGGACTTTAAAGAGGAGTAGACCCAGTACAAGAGGCGCGACTACAGATGCGAGTACTACTAGGAGAGAGCCCCAAGCATCGGATGAAGAGACACATGATGAAGCCGGGGATGCTCAACGTGGTGCTCGTACTCGAGGCGGTCGTGTTGGAGCTCGTACTCGTGGCGGTGCTGCTCATCGTAATGTTAGGAGCAAAAAAATAGCTCGTCAAAGTCATCGACCTACCCCTCCTCATTCTCCCTAACTCTATGTCTATGGACAACAAAGTTTAACGTATGTGTGAATTAGTTGTGAAGTTAGATTTGAAATTTGAATTTAACATGGACGTGAAATGAAAAATCAGTCGCCAAAATTTAGTTACCAGTTATTTGAAGTTGGAAACCAAAAAACTTATATTTTTCCGCTAAAAATACCCAGTCACATTATTATTACGGTTGGGTCTCTAGCCAAAACCCAACCGTAAAACTGTCACATTTTTATACTACAGTTTTACGGTTGGGTTTTTGATGAAAACCCAACCGTTTATATGAAAGAATAATGTTACGGTTGGGTATTGGCTGGAAACCCAACCGTAAGGTTTATGACCTTAACACATAAATTCCCTAGGGTATTACGGTTGGGTTTTCAGCCATAACCCAACCGTAAATTCTACTGG